>JAOTON010001200.1:0-550000 GCA_034440635.1 Lepas anatifera | reverse complement strand
ATTCGGTATTTCTAAATGAGATGAACACCGAATTAGTTGACTTGCGTCCGATACAGACTTGACCTTTTTCGACATGTCACCTTATTGGACCTTGAAAGGGGTGTAAACAATAACATATGAAGAAACATGCACTTACTGGGCGTAAATGATGCAGAATGGCTTATGAATTGTCAATTGAATGATATGGACACTAAACTAATCAATTTGCAGCTTGAGAAGGACGCTGAACAAGATGTTTTTCCTCCAGTACGGACTTGACCTTTTTCGACCTTTGAACTGATTTGACCTTGAAGGGGGTGTAAGCAGTGACATATGATTAGACAAGCACTAAATTTGCGTAAATGTTGCAGAATGGCTTATGAATAGTCCATTTAAATTATGTGGACACTGAACTATTTGACTTGCTTCCCATATGGATTTGACCTTTTTACCTACTCATTGAGCTCAACCAGGTCATTGACCTGACTTGGAAGCTGACCTGATGACCTGAGAGTTTGATGACAGAAGCCTTTGACGTTGTTTAAAGTGCTAAATTTGAATTCAGCGTCCAAGATTACCATTCTGAAACTGAAAATTAGACATATTGGGCCTGGGCGCTATATAACCACTAAGGTTGGTGCGCCCTTAACACGCGCATTGACGGGGGGCGGGTACCCGCCCATTCGGGTTTTTTGAAGACAGTTCAAAGACGGCGGCGTGGTGCGCCGCCGTACTAGGTATACTTTCCTCTTATCATTTTTACAACTTCAAATTGCTAAGCTTAGGTCATCCCAGGTCAGGTCACCAGTACAGGTCAAGTGACCTGACCTAAAAAAAGTTTAAGATAGCATAAGTCGGAACAGTGTGAACTTATCCGATTATCACATAATGGGCCCACCGAGTTCTCTAAAACATGTTCCTGTATTTTTGATATCGATGACCTAAGGTCAGGTACGAGCCATGACCTCTCCATTGGAAATACATGGGAAAAATGGTTTTAACTAAATAACTTAGTAACGGATGGTGATAGAGCGTTTATTTTGATTGCATTAGATCCGCCTTGTCCGTGTGGTTCTAATGACATGCATTTTACCTAATTTGACCATGACCTTATCTTAGGTCAGGTCAAATCCTTGATTTGCCCTAGCAAGGTCATATTATATATCATTCGATTCGGCTTGCTGCGAGGATTCATACAGGTTGAATCGTTTTGCTCTACCTTTACTTGTTCATATGAAATGACCGAAAGCCTCCATTTAGATGTTATCCCTACGACGGCATGTTTTGACCTTTAGTGACCATAAATGTGGCCTGACAAAAAAATGGCTCAAATATTTTCCATGGAGAAGTGGATGGGCTACCTAACGCCGTTTACCGTTTTTCGCTACCTAGCATGGTTCTAGAGACCTTAGGGGGCGGGTACCCGCCACCCCCGTCAAAGCAAAGGTGGCTCAGACCCCCGTCAATGCGCGTGTTAAGCCCCAATAATCAATCAATCAATCAGCCATAGACATATTGGGCAATTTCGAGTTTCTGGTCAGTGACCTTTGACATTTGACCTCACCTCCTGCATTACCTAGATGGGTCACATACGTGCATAACATATGAATCGACGCGTGAATGTCAGTTTCTCAATTTAATGACCATACAGATGTGATTTATAACCAAAATTCCGGTCAATAGCAGCCAAAACGGCAAAATGGGCCGCAACAGGGTGAAAACCAGGTCATTGACCTGGCCTGGAAGGTGACCTTATGACCCAAGTTCATAGAAATAGTATCAATCGCGAGTACTCGTGACGACCAACACGCTGGTTTTTACCGCGGAGCTCTACGTCAATTAGGGACCAATCACGAGGGGGGTCGTAACAACCCCGCCCTGCACGGGCGAAGGTGGCGAGAACCCGAGTACGTTCGAGGGTTAAACTTTTGTGGAGATGAGGTCACTGTACGTGCACGGTGACTTGACCTGAGATGACCTGACCATACATTTTTGTGAGAAGTTGTTGTTCTTATTTAAAATCGACAGTTTCATGACCCCTCGCATTCATCATGCTTTCTGGGACCTTAATACATGTGGAGTGATTAAAACTAAAACGTTGCCACGAAACCAAATGCTTTAGCGCTTAGAACGTATTTCGGGAACGAAACTTTCGATGTTGTTTGAAACATTTAGAGCGTTTTCCAGTCCTTTTAAGCCAGGCTTTAAAGGGAATGTGGCACCTTCATAACGTGATTTTAACTGAGATAGCCAAGTTGTAAAGCAAGTCGGAAAACCCGGTACTCCATATGTCATTTGTCTTGGAACTCGATATTTCCATAGAAAAAAGCTAAAACCTGGGGCATTCCAGGACAAAACGACCAAAAATATTTCAATTTGACACCGCCATGTCTAGAAAAATCTGAAACTTTGTCTCCGGGGTAGTTTTGGGCCAGAAACACGCCTGTGAGAATCTTAGCCCCCTCCGACCAACGGTGACCGAGTTATAGCCCGAGGCATTTTCGGGAGGTCACCTTATAGACTCATTTTTGATGCTTCATAACTAAAAAACGCATAGCCTGATAAACAAGTTTTGTATATCATTGTACTCGTCTTGAACTATACTTTGTTTTGAAAAAAAGAAAATTTCAAAATTTGGAAATTTTTTACTTTTAATTTGTTTGACCTTTTCTTTTTTTACCTAGCTTGACCTTTTCGCAGTTGAAATTGCCATTTTAGACACCTAAAAATTTTGATTAATAAAATAAATTTCGATAGGAAAAAAATGCGTTCTTGCTATAAGTTCCAAATATTTAGCACCTAAGGTAGGTATGTGGACGGTTTTTAACCACTGCAGTAGTACAGCCTTATGTTTAACGCCGCAAACATAGTGATTGTTTTTGTAATCGGTTGCTGGCAATCATATTGCTTTGTCTTTACGAAATTTTCATCGTGCAAGTGTCAGAATTTATAACAATTAACACGCGCCCACCCGAGGGGGTGGGCAACCGGCCTCCTCAGGTCTCTACAGGTGGTAAAAAACACCTTCGCGCAGCGACACCGTACTCAATCTACCTCTATCACAACATATTACAACTTCTGGAAAAATAATTTAGGTCAACTGGGAGGTGGTAGGTAACTTAAATACTGAGGGCCAGCTGGCAACTGAATGGTGAGGGGGTGACCTGAGGTAGACGGTCGTCGTTATGCCTTGTGGGACTTTCAAATTTGGTTCATTGATTAACACTTCATCGTGGGAGTTGCTCGTTTGGGTGGTGGGGTCGGGGTCTCCGTAAAAAGTCCCGTGATGACCCTAGTGAGACACCTACTCCTAAAACTGAACTGGAAACAACTTGGACAATATTTATAAAAATAAAATTGCAGCCATTAAAAGTGATAGAAAGGGATCCATTGTTTCGAGGGAGACGAGGGCAAATGAACTTATTAATAATGGACCTTTCAGCCTTAAACGAAAATTTACAAAGATGTCGCGAGTTTATCCATAATTGAAACAAGTATAACTTATCCTATGAGCACCACGAACTCACACAATTACATCGTCCCCAAGATGGAAAAATAGTATCGATACAAGGTGACCCAGTGCAGCACAGCATACGTTTGAGAGGATTCATGCAATGTAAACAAACGTGTCTGAAAGAATTTCATTCCCAAAAAGTAATTTGAATCTGCTCATATATGCGAAAAAGTGTCCTGAAATTGTAACGCGTTCGACTTGGTCACTTGAACAGGTTGCCTCATGATATTTTTACAAGGTGATCATTTCATAGCTGACAAGGATCCCAGAATCCCAGATGAATAATTACACTGTGCACTGGGAGTGATGCCGCTAAACAGCCAGTTTTAATCACTACCGAATATGTTACACACAATCGTTTGGTCGTGTCATCTTTGAGGTTGCTCGAGGTCACAGTATTTCTTACAGGAACTAAGTGGAAACCTAAATTTTGTGGCATAATAGGTCACAGAGGAGAGCCGTAGAAAGAAATGTTCAGCACCATTGGAACACTCTTGTTGAGCCCAAACGGATTATGTATCTTATAATATTGCCTAGTCAAATGCCAAAATTAACCTGCTTTGACCTAGAGCCAGGCTTAGGTCTGCATGGTAAAAAGAATATTAATTAAACTGCAGTGGCAAGCAAGACACGACAACGTAAAAACAAAACCTCCATCGCAATTCTCGAAAATTCTCAATTTTCTCAAGTTATCAAAATTTACCAATTGCCCCATGCATTTCTAATGGAAAGACCATGACCTTGACCCTGCTCCCGGTTATCGACATAGAAATCCTGTTACTAAAAATTATCTTGCTCGGCGACCTTACTATGTAATGTGAATCAAACCACGATAGGCTAAATTTGATATTATTGATGCACTTCCCAAAGTTTTTTCGAGGTTAGGTCTCTTGACCTGGGTTGGCGGTTTGACCTGGTATGACCCAGACCTAAAATTTTGCCAGAAGCTGCAAAAATTTTGAGTTTGAGGTACATGAAGCACGGTGGCGCTGCGCCAAGGTGTTTTTTTTTACTACCTGTGGAAACCTGAAGAGGCCGGTTGCCCCCCGCCCTTGTGTGGGTGCGTGTTAATTCTCATATATTTTGACACTTGAACGATGAAAATTTCGTAAAAACATGTCATATGATTGCAAGCAACCGATTACAAAAGCAATCGCTTTGTTTGCGGTGTTAAACATAAGGCTGTACTACCGCGGTGGTCAAAAACCGTCCGCATACCTGCCTTATTTCTATTTCTATATCTACCGTATATTGACCACAATCATCGAGTTGATTATTTTGTCAATTGAAGTGCTGTAGCTCGTGTCTCGCAAAGCCAAAAGAACAAACAATAATCACACAAGAGTTACAAGAGAGAAATCAAAGAATCACGATCCAAAGATTCTTCTGGCAGTAGAATCCAGTCCCTGATGGTCTTTGGAAGGAATGAGTGCAGACGGTAATCGGTCCTGCACTGCGGCATGACAAACTGCTGGTGGTGCCCTCGTCTTGCCCGCTCAGGGAGCGGTGTTAGCTTTTCTCTTAGCTCATCTGCTTCTACGTTGCCATTGGCGATCTTTCGAAGCATTGTTAGGCGTGCCGCCTTCCGTCGCTGCTCAAGCAGTGGCCATTTGAGCTGACTTAGCATGACCGAGACACTAGAGGTGCGTTTGTAGTCCCTCATCACGAACCGCGCAGCTCTGCGTTGAATTGCTTCGATTCTGTTGATATCATTTTGATGATGAGGATCCCACACGGAGCTAGCATATTCCAAGCAAGGGCGCACATATGCTTTGTAGGCGGTTTCCTTTACCTTTCGTGAGCTGATTTTTAAATTCCTCCTCAGGAAACCTAATGTCTTGTTAGCTTTTGAACAAACATTCTCGATGTGCAGTTTCCAGGTCAGGTCCTTGCTGAGTGTGACGCCCAGGTACTTGACGTAGCTGACTGTTTCTAGATTGTGCCCATGTAAGACATACTGGTACTGCATTGGTTCTCTGCTGCGGGTGATTGGAAGTGAGGTACATTTCTTCGGATGAAACTGCATATCCCACTTCTCCTCCCAGCGAGCAAGCTTGTCCAAGTCTTTTTGTAGGCTGAGCTGGTCTGCAGTGTTGGAAACTACGTTGTAGGCTGCAGTATCATCAGCAAACAACCGCGTGCGTGCTGCTAGGGTGTCCGGAAGGTCATTTATGTACACGAGGAAGAGACAGGGGCCGAGGACACTGCCCTGTGGGACTCCGGATGTGACCGGAATGAACCCGGACTTGCTTCCGTTAACCACCACTGCCTGTCTTCTATCCTTCAGGAAGTCGGATATCCAGTTGTTAATCCTTCCTTTAATGCCATACTGGCTGAGCTTGTGAATGAGTAGGCTATGGTTTACTTTGTCAAACGCCTTAGCAAAATCCATGACCAGGACGTCAGTTTGAAAGCCACTGGCCAGGTTTTCATTTAGCTCTTCTACTAATTCCAAAAGCTTTGTCTCACATGACCTCTTTTTCGGAATCCATGCTGGCTGTTATTCATGATGCTGTTAAATTCCAGGTGTGTCATTATTGTACTGGTCAGAATGTGCTCCATTACCTTACAGCACACACTGGTGAGGGAAACTGGGCGGTAGTTGGCTGGGTCGTGTGTCTGCCCTTTCTTAAACACTGGTGTCACAAGGGCGTCCTTCCAGTCTATCGGGACTAGACCGGAGTCAAGCGATGTTTGGTAAATCATCGTGAGTATAGGGGCCGCTTCATGTGCGAGTTCTTTCAAGACACGGGTGCTCAGGCCATCAGGCCCGGCTGCTTTCCTTGGGTTCAGGTTGGACAGAAGCTTTCTAACTCCGTGCTCGGTTATAATCACTCCATCAACAACTGGGAAGGTGTTCGGAGGCATGCCGCACTTGCGTTGAAATTCCTCGTAGCTGTAAGTTTTGCCCTCACCAAAAACAGATTTGAATTGTCTGTTGAGTATCTCCGCCTGTTGTTCCGGGTTTGATACTAAGCGTTCACCGTCTTTCAGTGGTGCAACTCCGATGTTCGATGACTTCATATGCTTAATATAAGTCCAAAATCTTTTGTCTTTGGTCGATTGTGCCGACTCATCACCTTCAAAAATAGAGTTGAGATACTGCCAATAAGCTCGCCTCAGCTTCCGCTGAACTTCTCTTCGAAGCTGCTGATACTGCTTTTTGAGCTCTTCAGTTCCCCTTTTTCGCATCTTTTTGAAAAGCCGGTTTTTCCTGTTTATTAGCTGGCGAAGTTCTCTGGGCATAGGCGTAGGAACCGGGGGGCCAGGGGGCCACTGGCCCCCACACTTTTCTGTGATGGGCCCCCGCAACGGAGATAAGAATATCAACAACTGTAATATCAAGAAAGAAACTCAAACTGGCCCGATAGCTTGCCCCTGAACCCCGTTAAACTTACCTGTGCCCCTAAACTAAGTTGAGGTCCTATGAGTCGATTTTAAGGTCTCCAGAGCTTCTCGGGGCCCCTGAACTGACCTCTGGTGCCATACGAGCTAATCTGGACCCCTTGAGCTGAACTGAGCGCCCCTGAGAAGGTATGGGCAGCATGGACTGTTCTAGGATGCCACCGACCTGGGGGCCCCTGAGCTGAGCTGGGACCGTAAAGTTGATATTGTACCTTGAGCTAATCTGGATACCCTGTGGTACACAGAAGACCCTCAACTTATCTGAGGCCCCGCACAGCAATAGGGCCCCTGCCCTGAAATTGGGTTTTAAGCTTAAATTGGAACCCTGAACTGTTCTGAAACCTCATATATGCCGACAAGGGGGCCCTGGATGATCCGGGCCCTAAAGCTTATCTGGTCATCAGAGCTAATATAGGCCTCTGTGTTGAACTCAGGACCCCTGAGATGGTCTGTGACCCCTATGAGGCCTTACAGCCACTGACCTGGAAGTCGTGAGCTTAAATGGGCCCCCTTGAGATGTTCAACAGTGGCGTAGCCAGGGGAGGGGGTCCCTGGTGTCCGCGGACCCCCTTAGGCTGACCTTATGCACTAAAAACACGAACATTCGTCTCGGGACCCCCTGAGCTTGGTCTCGGAGGGGCCCTTCCAAGCTTGGTCTCAGGAGGCCCCCGATAATCGGTATCGAGGGCTCCAGAGTACCGAATACATTGATGTATTGATGTATTGATCTTGGGGGACCCCTGTGCTCACTCTCAGGGGGTCCCGAGCTTGGCCTCAGAGCCCCCGAGCTTGGTCTCAGGGCCCCTGTCCCGAGCTCAGTCTCACGGACCTTTCGATCTTGGTCTCACGGGCCTTTCGATTTTGGTCTCAGGGGTCCCCGAGCTTGATCTCAGTGCCCCTGAGCTTGGTCTCAGGGGCCCCGAGCTTGGTCTCAGGGGCCCCTGAGCTTAGTATCTGGGGGCCCTCCGAGCCCCCAGCTTAGTCTCAGGGAGCTCCCGAGCTTGGTCTCAGGGGGCCCTTCGAGTTTGGTCTCAGGACCCACAAGCTTGGTCTCAGGGGCCCCCGAGCTTGGTGTCAGGGAGCCCTCCGAGCTTGGTCTCAGATAACCTCTGAGCTTGGTCTCAGGGCCCCCGAGCTTGGTCTCAGTGCCCCCGAGCTTGGTCTTAGGGGCCCCTGATCATCGGTATCGAGGGTTCCAGTGTACCGAACATTGATCTCGGGGCCCCGTGAGCTCGGACTCACGGACCCTTCGATTTCGGCCTCAGGGCGCCCCAGAGCTTGGTCTCAGGGCCCCCGAGCGTAGCCTCAGGGGACCCCTGAACTTGGACTCAGGGGCCCCGGAGCTTGGTCTCACGGGCCTTCCGAGCTTGGTCTCAGGGGGCCCGCGATCATCGATATCGAGGGCTCTGGAATACCGAACATTGATTTCGGGGGCCCTGAGCTTGATCTCAGAGGTCCCGAGCTTGGTCTCAGGGTACAACCGAGCTTGGTCTCAGGGTCCCCTCGAGCTTGGTCTCAGGAGCCCCCGAGCTTGGTCTCAGGGGTTCAGGGCCCCTCTCGGGGTGCCACCGACTATTGAAATCGAGGGACTCATGAGTGGGGCACGAGCATTGGCCTCATGAGACCCAGAGTTTGGTCTCAGGGGCCCCCAGACCTGGGTTCAGGACCCCCGAGCATCAACATCGAGGGGCTCCAGAATACCGAGCACTACTCTCGGGGGGGCTCAAAATATTGATCTTGAGGGCCCCGGAACATCGGTGTCGAGTTACTCCTGAGAAAAGCGCGAACATGGGCCTAAGGGTGCCCCTGAGCCTGATCTAAGTGGGACCCCGAGCTTGGTCTTAGGAGTCCCCGGGCATCAGAATCAAGGGGCCCCGGAGTATTGGTCTGGAGGGGAGCAATTATTTTAGGGGCCTCCAAATGGTGATTTCTGAGGGCCCCCGAAAGTGTGGATGCAGTGGTGTAGCCAAGGGACCCTAGGCGTCTGCAGACCCCTCCCCCTTGGGCCAATCTGAACCACTGCAAAGGATTCTCTGATCACGGGGCCTCCAGAGTCAGTATCAGGGGCACCTGCAGATTCGTTCTCAGGGCATCCTGGTTCGGCCTCAAGGCCCTCGCCCTGAGAGTCGAGCCCCAAGGCCCCGAAAGTAGATTTCGGGGGCCCCAGAGGGTTGGTCTCAGGGGGCCCCAAAAGTCGGTATCAGGGGCCCCGGGAGTCTGTCTCAGGGAAGGGGGCCGAGCTAGTCTCAGGAGCCCCCAGAGAGTGGTTCTCAGGGCCCGGCAAAAGTCTATTTCAGGGAGCCCCTGAGAGTCAGTCTCAGAGAAACCCAAGAGTCGGTCAAGGGGACCCCAAGAGTCTGCCTTAGGGGACCCCGAGATTCGGTCTCAGGTGTCCCCCTGAGAGTCTGTCTCAGAGAACCCAAAGAGTCAGTCTCAGAGCACCCCAAGTGTCGGTCTCAGGGGGCTCTCATAATCTCACGGGCTTCTCTCTCAGGGGTCTATATTTATTTTCAGGTGGCCCCGAGAGTTAATCCGGGGATCCGAGAGTTAGTCTAATGTGATCCGCAGAGTGCTGGTTTCAGAGGGCCCCAGAGGGATAATTTTGGGAGCCCTCGAGATTTAGCCTCAGGCTGTGTCCCCCCCTCCACCCCGAGTTTTGGTATAAGCGGCCCCGAGAGTCAATCTCAGGGAACACCCAAAAGTTAGTCTCAGCGCTAGAGGGCTCCCGGTTGTTAGTCTCAGGGACATCCGAGAGTTAATCTCAGGGTTCTGAGAGTAATTCCCAGAGGTGCTCCCGGGTTTTGGTCTCACGGGCCCCGAGTTAGCCTTAGGCCCGCAAGAGCTAATCTGGAGCGTCTGAGAGTCAGTCTCAGAAACGCCAAAGACTCAGTCTCAGAGGTGATTCCACCACCCCCCCCGGCGTGTTTGTCTCAGGGGCGCCCCATAGTAAGTCTCAGAGGGCTATCGAAAGTCATTCCCAGCCCCCCTCCCCCACCCCAAAAACAGCCTCAGGTGACCCCAAGAGCTAATCTGGATGGCCACGATAGTTAGTCTCAGCTCCCCCTCCAGAGCAAATCTGGGGGGCCCAATAATTAGTCTCAGAGGAGCTGCCGATAACTAATCTCAGGAGCCCCGAGAGATTCTCAGGGGCCCCCAGTTTTGATCAAGTGACGCCGTGAAACGGTCACAGAGACCCCCTGAGATCTAATCGGGAGAGCGGCCGGAAATTAGCTTTGAGAGTGCCGCCAAGTGTTGGTCTTAGGTGGCCCCAGAGCTCAAATTTAAATCTCCAAAATCATATGCCTCGAAAAAAATGTATGTTCCCCTATTGCGTACCAAAAAAGACAAATTGAAACATGTCAATCAGGCACCATTATCGAAGGAAAGGCAAAAATTAATATAATTTTACCATAAGAACAAATCCAACAGGGAATTTGGCACTTCAGTCAATTTTTAATATATTAGCTTAACACTAATAACTACATTCCTAAATATTCCGAAATAAACAACTTCAAATATTTTCGTAGGAAAACAGACAAACAAAGGTAATAACAGAAATTGATCAGCATAATCCCAAAAAGAAAACTAGGTATGAAAGGTTAAAAATAACAATAACAGATTGAGCCAAGGCGATGGATATCTTCGGCGCCTTTTGTCTTGGTAATTTGCTCGTTTACAAGATAGCAAGGGTAAGAAAGTAACTGGATCTCAACAGGATCTGCCGAAGGAATAGAGGCTATGTAACGTTCGGGACACACTACCCTATCACTTGTATTTTTATTTGTTTTGTTCCGTTTCTTCGGAAATTTCCAGATTAAAGAGTTCATGGATTCGACACCGGGAAATAATTGCTAATCATTTCCCGTAGAAAACCATTTCTTCGTACTCAAAACGACTGACCTCCAATAACATGTCTGATTACCCGAGTGAATTGAGGTAGATTCAGGTTTAACATCATGCGCGCATCAAACATTGAACTTCCCGAAATATGGCACAAAGCTGTTATTATAGTCACGCTACCATATAAGGTATGGGCCATCCTTAATATTTGGTGACCTTAGTTTACCAACACTTGGTCGGATCGAAAAAATCAAGCCATAAACAAAATAAGAATAAAAGCTTAAACAGGCAGAACAAAATTTCCTTCGTGTGAATGTTATAATACCATACAAAATATATAGGAGATGGGCCCCGGTTACTAAAGGGGGGCCCCGGCCTGGGGCGCCCCGACGGTAGTCAGACCCCTCCTGGGCCGAATCCTGGCTACGCCACTGTGTTCTGAAACTCTATATCAGCCACCCTGGGACCCCCCCTTAAGCCCTGAGCTAATCTGGGTACCCCTGTGCTTAACTGGGGCCTCTGATCTGGTATGGGGCCCTGAACTCTTCTAGGGTCCCTGGGCTAAGCTGGGGGCCGTGGGCTTGAATGGAGCCCCCTGAGCTGGTATAAGATGGGACCCTATATCAGCCGATCTGGACCCCTGAGCTGAGCTGGCCCGTGCTGAACAAGAGTCCTGAGCTGGTCTGGGCCCCTGAACTCTTCTAGTTATTGAGCTAAGCTGGGATCCCTGAGCTTGAACAAGCCCCTTGAGCTGTTTTGAGACCCTACATAAGTCGACCTGGGGACCTCCGAGCTGAACCGGGCCCCTAAGCTAATCTGGCACCCTGTGCGAATCTGGGGCTCCCCTGTGATGAGCTTCTAGGGGTCCTGTTCTTATGTAGGGTCCCTTGATAAGCTGGTCCCGAGGCTAATGCACTGGTCTAGGTACTTGAGCTGACTGACCTGGGTTTCTGAGCCATGGTCTGGACCTTGGCCCTCCGAGGTAATTTGGCGGCCCCTGGGCCGCATAGGCATAGGAACTGGGGGTCAAGGGGACACTGCCCCTTTTTAGGTGGACCCCCGCACCGAATATAAAAATAACTGTAATATATAAAAATAACTGCAACTGTAATATAGAACAAGAAACCCCAAACGGGCCCGATAACTTGTCTGGGAACGTTCAAGTTCGGTACTACGCTGCCTGCAAGCCCCTGGAGGAGGAGCGCTTCGTAAAAAATCCAAGGCACCTACTACCCGAGTGTTTCCAAATGAGTCCCGAGAACTGGCCCCATGAAACTCCATCCCATATCAATCCCAACACAAAGCATGAATCGGACACGGACCCCGCACCAAATGCCGAGCAAAAGTCGTCCCTGAGCCATCGAAAGGCGCGACGTCTTTCGATGCCAGGGTTATATGGCGTCGCTAACTCTTTCCCTGTTGGAGGGGTTTCTTGGGGGTCAAATTGTTCCTTGCACAAGGAATCAGCCGTGCCTTAAACCCGGGTTGGTTGCGTGGAAAGTAAGGTTATTAACCACTATAACACCATGCCCAAACATCCTCGGCTTCACAAAGCTGGCTATCAAGTACCTACATTGCACTTGCAGTCATGCTGGAACTCTGCATTTTAGGCATCGAAATATAGCTAGGCGTATTTATTGTGATCAGCCTTTACCCAAATCAATCTCTAATGATGGCAAGTAGGGATCCGTAATAAACTAAATACATTTTCCCATTTTTGTCATCAAATAAGGAAATACAAGTTGTAATAATTGTTGGGGCTTATCGACGCACCAACTGCCAGGGTCATACGGCGTCGCCAACTCTTTCCCTGTTGGAAGGGTTTCTCGGGAGCCAGCTTGCTCCTTGTTCAGGGAAGCCGCCGGGCCTTGAACCCGGGTCGGCTGAATGGAAGCCAGCTACGCTGACCACTCCACTACCGCGCCCCCGGAAATACAAGTTGATTAGTCATAGCAAAGTGAGGCTATTTGGTATCAAAGCATTGTCTGTAGTTTTCTAAACAGTTTTTAATTTTTTAAATGTGTTGAAAAGGGCCTAAACATCTGTGAATATAAAAAACGCACTCGTGGTAAAAAATGATTGAAATCCTCCAAAAGAGCTTAACAATGTATTTCGTATTTGAAAAGGGTCCATGTAAAAAAAACAAAAAAAGTTTTTTTGCGTTTTTCTATGATTTATTAGATCATAATAGGTACAACTCGAAATCAAAGGGCAAAATTTAATTTCTCAATTTTCCATATATTGACATCCTAGTGTGAATGCGTGCCTTATTGACACCAAACGAGCTAACCAATTTTTTCATAATTATGGGCCCTCGTGGACTGGGGCCCCCTTGAGGTGGGCCCCCTCTAAGGTTGGCCCCCCCACTTTTCAAACCGTTCCTACGCCCCTGTCTCTGGGTATCCAAGGCTTGTTCTCTTTAGAGCGCGTCTTCTTATGTGGTATAAACCTGGATATGGCATCTGAGATGGTGTCCTTAAACATGTTCCACAGCTCATCAGCAGTGGCCGTGCGGTTCAACGGACCCATTCTGACGAGAAGATCAATACATACCTCCTTCAGCCCCTGCCAATTTGCCTTATTGTACAATGGAACAAGTCTGGGTGTCTGTTTGTGTTCCTGCGCGTAAAGGCTAAATTCACAGTACACAGCGTCGTGATCAGAGAGACCTGGAAGTACCTCAACTCTTGGGACAAGATGAGGACTGTTGGTTATCACCAGATCTAGTGTGTTGTTTGCACGTGTTGGAGAGGTGACCAGCTGCTCTAAACCATGATCACAAAGGATGTCGACAAGATCGTTGTGTAGTCTTGGGTAAACCGGGTTAGGCTTTAGTGACATCATTTTCCAGTCCCAGCTCGGAAAGTTGAAATCGCCACTAATCAATAGGTGGGCGTTTGGCACAGTAGCTGCTCGAGTTATTGATTCGCTGAACTGTCTTAAACTGTCTTCATCACTTACATTCGGCCTATAATACGAACAAATATATAAAGTCTTCCTCCCTTTAACTTTTACTTTGACCCATATCAGCTCACAGTTTACTTGCCACTCGGTGACTTCAAAACTGTCAAACGCGTCATTCACTGCGATCAGCACTCCGCCGCCATGCCGATTTCTGTCCTTACGGTACACTTTGAATCTGTCAGGAAGTATTTCAGCATCTGACTGCGATGGGTCGAGCCAGGTCTCAGTGGCAACGATAATGTCTGGTTTTATGCTTTCGAGAAGCTGAAGGATTTCAGGCTTCTTCCCAGGAGCTGATTGAAGGTTAATATTTAAAAATCGAAGTGGCCGATGTTTCCACTTGTCCTGATGACTTGACCGTTTTGGTGTTGAGGCATGTAGTGGTCTACTCAAGAGTCTGGATGCCTTAGGTGCTAAATATTTGGAACTTATAGCAAGAACGCATTTTTTATGTTTTCTATTGGAAGATATTTTATGAATCAAAATTTTTGAGGTGTCTAAAAGGGCAATTTCAACTGCGAAAATGTCAAGCTAGGTCAAAAAGAAAAGGTCAAACAAATTAAAAGTCAAAAATTTTCAAATTTTGAATTTTTTTCAAAATAAAGTATAGTTCAATGATATACAAAACTTGTTAATCAGGCTATGCGTTTTTGAGTTACGAAGCATCAAAGATGAGTCTACAGGGTGACCTCCCGAAAATGCCTCGGGCTATAACTCGGTCACCGTTGATCGGAGTGGGCTAAGATTCTCACAGGCATGTTTCTGGCCCAAAACTACCCCGGAGACAAAGTTTCAGATTTTTTCTAGATATGGTGGTGTCAAGCCTTGGTCGATCTGTCCTGGAATGCCCCACCTACCTGACACCAACCTCCTCATCAGCCCATCGCCGGGCAGTCATTGTTGTGAGCTGCTGGTGTGACGAAATATGCTGACGTCACGATGAGTATCAGCCAATCGAAGCACTTGAAGCGTTTCAAGTATGGTAGTGGTTGCCAGATCGTGACATCATCCACAGGCTGATATTTATTTATTTTTCTAGAGGAGTATTTTAAAAATAAAACTATTGAGCTTATTGTACATTTTTCAGAGAAATCATGAGTGGTTTCATTATTTTCGGCTAAAATTACGCCTAATTGCACTAAATTCCAGGATTCGACCAAGGTGCCGCATTCCCTTTAAGAAAAGCTGGTGCCATTGCTGGCACTGTGTCTGTGCCAAACGGGCTTTTTGACCATATTGATAATCAAAGCAAGGCTTGGGAGTTATGACGATCTAGAATAAACGCTATTGGTTTATCTTGCTGGTAAAAGGGCTAGAATTCAGAAATTATTAGAAAAAATGTGAATGCGTGCTCCCACCGTAATTTCCAATACGGACAACAAGGTTTCAGAGTGTTTAAACAGGTTTCAGTGTGTTTAAACCCTGGAATGGGTAAACACTTAGCCCTGTTCAGTCAGTGTTCTTTTCGGGTTCGAGTCATGTGTTGGAAAGGGATCATCATGGCACGATGGCCTGGAACGACTGTTTTATAAGCCCGTGTTTGCTGCAGACGTGGTTGCCGGATACACTGATACGAGGTGTATACGTGTGGTTTCAGACGTTGCCGACTCGTACACTGATAGGCGGTGTGTACGCGTGGTTACAGACGTGGCCGACCCGTACACTGATACGAGGTGTGTACGCGTGGTTTCAGACGTGGCCGACTCGTACACTGATACGAGGTGTATACGTGTGGTTTCAGACGTTGCCGACTCGTACACTGATAGGCGGTGTGTACGCGTGGTTACAGACGTGGCCGACCCGTACACTGATACGAGGTGTGTACGCGTGGTTTCAGACGTGGCCGACTCGTACACTGATACGAGGTGTATACGTGTGGTTTCAGACGTTGCCGACTCGTACACTGATAGGCGGTGTGTACGCGTGGTTACAGACGTGGCCGACCCGTACACTGATACGAGGTGTGTACGCGTGGTTTCAGACGTGGCCGACTCGTACACTGATACGAGGTGTATACGTGTGGTTTCAGACGTTGCCGACTCGTACACTGATAGGCGGTGTGTACGCGTGGTTACAGACGTGGCCGACCCGTACACTGATACGAGGTGTGTACGCGTGGTTTCAGACGTGGCCGACTCGTACACTGATACGAGGTGTGTACGCGTGGTTTCAGACATGGCCGACTCGTACACTGATACGAGGTGTGTATGCGTGGTTTCAGACGTGACCGACCTGTGCACTGACAAACGATGTATACGTGTGGTTTCAGACGTGGCCGACTGTAGGCGGTGTGTACGTGTGGTTTCAGACGTGGCCGACCCGTGCACTGATAGGCGGTGTGTACGTGTGGTTTCAGACGTGGGCGACTCGTACACTGATAGGCGGTGTGTACGTGTGGTTTCAGACGTGGGCGACTCGTACACTGATACGAGGTGTGTACGCGTGGTTTCAGACGTGGCCGACTCGTACACTGATACGAGGTGTGTACGCGTGGTTTCAGACGTGGCCGACTCGTACACTGATACGAGGTGTGTACGCGTGGTTTCAGACGTGACCGACCTGTGCACTGACAAACGATGTATACGTGTGGTTTCAGACGTGGCCGACTGTAGGCGGTGTGTACGTGTGGTTTCAGACGTGGCCGACCCGTGCACTGATAGGCGGTGTGTACGTGTGGTTTCAGACGTGGGCGACTCGTACACTGATAGGCGATGTGTACGTGTGGTTTCAGACGTGGCCGACCTGTGCACTGACAAACGATGTGTACGTGTGGTTTCAGACGTGGCCGACCTGTGCACTGACAAACGATGTGTACGTGTGGTTTCAGACGTGGCCGACTGTAGGCGGTGTGTACGTGTGGTTTCAGACGTGGCCGACCCGTGCACTGATAGGCGGTGTGTACGTGTGGTTTCAGACGTGGGCGACTCGTACACTGATAGGCGATGTGTACGTGTGGTTTCAGACGTGGCCAACCTGTGCACTGACAAACGATGTGTACGTGTGGTTTCAGACGTGACCGACCTGTGCACTGACAAACGATGTATACGTGTGGTTTCAGACGTGGCCGACTGTAGGCGGTGTGTACGTGTGGTTTCAGACGTGGGCGACTCGTACACTGATAGGCGATGTGTACGTGTGGTTTCAGACGTGGGCGACCTGTGCACTGACAAACGATGTATACGTGTGGTTTCAGACGTGGCCGACTCGTACATTAAGGTGTCGGGCGGGATGACCCAGCTTGGCACTGTGGAGAGCGCACAGCTGGACCGGTTTCTGCACTGTGTCGCCGAACTCTTCGAAAAAGTCCGGGTGCGTGCTCCCTGAAACCAGCAGTAGCGGAGTCCCACCACCAGGGGCCCTGCCACGCGTTTCGAACTGGGAGACAACATCGAGGCGCCCCACATGAGGCTCCTGTAGCGATTCCAAGTCGCAGTTTGGGAACCAGCTTTTATTTCAAGTGCCTCAGGGACAATTCCAGTCGAATCTTTTTTGTGACGTGTGGCCCCATCGAAATTTTCCGCTGGGATCCTCCCATTGTTCCCTGAGCCTCTGCGCCGGCCTGGGTGGCTGCCGTGCCGTCGCCAGGGTCTCCTCCACCGCCTGGAACGTCTGCTGTACTGCTCGCAGCTCCTCTGCCTGTCAGATGCGACCTGCTCTACAAACAAGGCTCTAGCAGTCAGACGCTAGCCGATTCCTTGCCTTTTCAAAGGCTTCCTAGTTTGCCAGAGCCCTGGCATTCGTGCACCTGTGTCACTTGTGACGCCTGCCAGAACATCAGGGCCATTGGCACTGGGCGTGGAGCATTCAATACCTTCACCGGGGCCTCCGCTGCCAAAGGCCAGCCACTCCTGACCAGTTGGAATGTTCCCTCTGCAGCCTCGTCTGCCATCTACAAAGGGGGAGGGGAGGATGAGTGGCTCAATGGATAACGTCCACGTCTCCTGAGCCACGGGTCCCATCGATATAAACATTCTTAACCGCCAGTTTTTGCGCTCGGTGACGCCATTATAAGATAGGAATCTCAGTAACGTGAACGTCCCAGTAACGTAAACGAAATATGGTACCTTCGTGGGATGTGAACTGACCCCTCAGTCGCGGAGAGCATGCCAAAAAACCTTATTGCGTGTTTCGTTTCTCTCGGAACTCACCTTTTGTTCTAATTAATCTATATATATATATATATATATATATATATATATATATATATATATATATATATATATATATATATATATATATATATATATATAAAGTGCAAAGGATGCCGCAAATTGGATAAATCTCCGAAAGGCTCTAAGGCCGAAATTTTCTTAAATAAATGAAAATGTGGGGTAGGCCTCATTGTGAGTGGAAATTTTACATATCAATTTTGTTCGAGTATTTGCAAGTTCGACTTTTGGAGTCGGAGCCTCACTTAAGGCTTCAGGGGACTTGTCACGGAGGCACCGACCCCACCACCCGAACGAGCAACTCCCTCAATGAAGGGTTGATTTAGAAGCCAAAGTTTAACGTCCCACAAAGCACAGGGACTGCCGCCCCGCTCAGGTCACCCTCTCACCGGTCAGTTGCCAGCCGACCTGTACGTCGGGTAAATATTGAGCGCCGGAGCGTCTCGGGGAATCGTTCCAAGCCTGGACATGCACTGCCACTGCATGCTTCTGACGAACTGAGCTAACGGAGCGGAACTTTTTGTTAGTCTTAGTTTCCTAAATGCGAAAATTTTATCAGAAATTGTGATGTCGGTCGGGGATTTCAGTGAAACTATTACATCATATTAGTTATACTATGGCGGAATTTGTAAGTTCCTTTGTTTTGAAAAGCGGTGTCCAGCGCGTGGTTGTGGGAGATGTGTCGAACTTGAGGAAAATAAGGTTTGATTCGTGTAAAAACGCCATGCAGATGGGCTTTGGAAGTGAGGCTGGTCTTTAACAGCGTATTTAAGCTAAGAATGTGTGTAAAGTGATTATTTATATATTGATAAGCAACCAGACTTCTTGCTGAATCTGGTAGAAATCAGCAGATATTCCATTGTAAACCGAATACTTCTTGAAGATTGAAATAAGACGCAAACCAGCTGATTTTCCTCCAATTGGCCTCGCTTTGAAATGCTCGGGGATGCTTTCCTTTCCTACCGGATTGTTTTAACTGTCAAAATAAGAGTAAAGCATGATGAATAACTATTATCCCTTGTTACACCATTTAGCTATTAAAAAGAGGGACCATTATTTTTAAATTGTAGTCATTGCCAATTGGGAAATACGATCCCATAATTACTTCTGGCGTATTTGATAGACTTCAGTACGCTGTGGACAGTGCCCAAGTCCCCACCTCGCGTCGCCTGAGGCATCTCCCGACTAAAGCTCCCCCTCACTGTTGTCGCGCTGCAGAAGATTGAGAACCGGGTGGCCTCAGACGAGGACCTGAAGCTGTCGGACTGCCTGCGGTACTACCAGCGGGACGCCACCGCCGTGAAGGCGCTCCTGTACCGCCGACTACGACTGCTGGCCGACTACGAGCAGGCCAACAAGTCTCTGGAGAAGGCGCGCGCCAAGAACAAGGAGGTGCACATGGTGAGTTCGGGTGGGCGCTGGGAAGTGGGGCGGGGAGAGCGGCGTCTGAGTAGAGGCTGCGGCCTGCCAATGTCCCGCCGGCGCTGGGAAGTGGGGCGGGGAGAGCGGCGTCTGAATAGAGGCTGCGGCCTGCCAATGTCCCGCCGGCGCTGGGAAGTGGGGCGGGGAGAGCGGCGTCTGAATAGAGGCTGCGGCCCGCCAATGTCCCGCCGGCGCTGGGAAATGGGGCGGGGAGAGCGGCGTCTGAATAGAGGCTGCGGCCTGCCAATGTCCCGCCGGCGCTGGGAAATGGGGCGGGGAGAGCGGCGTCTGAATAGAGGCTGCGGCCTGCCAATGTCCCGCCGGCGCTGGGAAATGCCGCGGGGAGAGCGGCGTCTGAATAGAGGCTGCGACCTGCCAATGTCCTGCGCGGGTTTCAGATGGGCTTCATGTGTGAATGTGAGTAGCTTTCTCTCTTGTCTTCGCCAGCTCATGCCAGCTGGTTTCTGTGCTGAAAGCTGACCAGAAGGCTGACAGCGATACTGGGCTGTCCACGGTACCAGTAACGTGATTCTGTTGGGCCGTGGATAGACTGGCAATTTCGAAGTGCTGATTAGTATTCTTGGGCAAAAATCACTTTCTTTTTCCAGTTTTTTTTTACGGAGCCGGTCTTATTCGAATGATCGTAAAAAACAACGTGGTCTTCGTTTTGCCTTAGCTGTTCTACCTTTTTGCGGCTGGTCTATCTTTTTAAAAGTATAAGATAACGGCAAATCCATTATAACACTATAAGCAGAATAGAAAGTTCCCTCAGTGAGGAACGTCCTTGACATACCTAATGACGCTGGTCCTGAAGCCCGTTTGGCTGCAGTTAAAAGGAAAGTGATAATCCTTGGGGCAGCGATCAACTCGGTCCTTGAAAGCTCACTCCCCGCTTTGCGAAACAAGTGTCTTTGAACGGTGTCTGCCCGAGGCGCGGGAGCAGTACAAAAGGCAGAATGGCCCGCTACCGACGAAAACACCGCCCACACAGAAAGTGACAACAATCCCGACCCTCACTTTCAAAGAACAACCGAACGATGTCAATATTATGATCTTGAAATGACGTTTAAGTTGGAAAATGATTTATCAGAAATACATATCAATGCTGGATCCATAGATAATAAATTTGATGAAATTCAAACATTACTACAAATATCAGCTGCTCAATGGACGGCAATTTGTGGCTAGGAAACACGGCTAAAACGAGACATTGAACATTTTTTTCAACTTAGATGATTACATTGTCTTTGCGTTCAGTAGAGAAATACTTCTAGGTGGTGGCACAGCCATATATGTACATAAAAAGTAGCAGTGCCAACGCAGAGAAGATGTCGAGCCTAATATATCAGAAACTACATTTGTTGAACTATCAACCAATGAACAACATATGATGATAAATACGTTATAAGTGAAATGTATAAATCACAATTGTCACTAATCACCTGTTTCTTGAACAAGTGAATTGTTGGAGAAATTGATTCTAAGGATCTCCCGAACTATGTGATTCTAAGGACCTCCCGTATGTGTACTTGCTTGGGATTTTAATTTCTAGCAAGTGCCATGCAATAAAGAGGCATTTAGAGGGCATAATCTAATGACCTTTGATTTTCTACCTACTTTTTCGAAACCAACTAAAATTATGGATTGTTTATATGAAGGAAAATTGCTTTATTTTCTGGATTTTCATTGGGAGTTAGAACTTGAAATAGGGTTATTATGAGCTTATTGACTAGGAAAAATGAATTGATACTTTTTTAGTTGTATTATAAAACCCGACAAGTTTCAGCTTCTGCCATCTTCTTGGAGTGATAAAAGTACTCGAAAACATCAGTACAAAAAAATCCAACATCGTGACGCAATATACATGGTTTCCAACTCGGAAACTTCACTCTTGGAGGCCGGAAAACAAACCCAAAGAACATGTTAATACATTTGTTTATTTTTGGGAGAGGTTTAATGAGACAGTCGTGATGCCACTGAATCAAGTTAATTTCCACGGGTAAAGTACTGGTAAAGTTCAGGGTGGGTTTTAGTTCTCGAGTGTGGGTTGACTCAGCAATTTGGAGGACTGCGTTAGTAGAAGGAATTTCAATGTAAAATTTTCGTTAGTGTTTTTGCAATCCATGGCCGGGTGAAAATTTAGCATGTGTTCTCCTAAAGGTGTATTTAGACGTTGAAGACGGGCATCGACCACTCAGGTGTTCATGAAACCTTTCCCTTCAGCTTCATAAAAACTCGGAAGATCAGCAGAACGGATCAAATTTCTGCTGGAATGCATAAGGAAAAGCTGGTACCGAAATTCATTTTAAACTCGGTTAAAACAAGTGGCCGAATAAATGAAAAGGTAAACAGGGAAAACGGCTATTCAAGGCAAGGGAAGGGTTTCATGAACACCGGAGCGTTGCCTGTCTTCGACGTCTAAATACACCTCTATGCGAGAGCATGCCACATTTTCACTCGGCCATGGAACACTGACAACAGTTTCCCCATAGAAAATATTGCTACTGGGTCATTCCGCGTCAAATCGACCATGAAAATCCCTGACCCCATCTGATTTTTATGAAACTTTGTAATATGCTTCCACCATGTCGTAAAACACCACATGGAAATTTCCATGACCCAGTGACCTTTGGGGTCAGATCTAGAGGTCATCGAAGGTCACCAGTTTTGCCAGCTTGTCTTCAATTAAGTATATATATTTCCGGTCTCAAAATATATTGAGCACCACAATTTTGGAGAATCACTAACAAATGATAGGCTATTCTGAAGCCATACAAAAATTTGACTAGACCTTTACCTAACCCTTGACCTAGCTGGGTCAAATTCAAAAATAATAATTGTGACGCATTTTGCCTGCTTCAAAGTCAATGAAACTCTGTCACACAAATGGTTATACCACTCTGCAGACATGCCTCAGAAAGAAAGGTGGATACTAGAAAACTTTTTTTAGATACTGGTAGTTAAGTATGGCAGTGCACTGTGTTGCGGACGTGCCCCGAGGCTATTAAACTATGAGCGGCGATTACATAGATTTATTCTGTTCAATTTTTTCAAACATACGCTTGGATGATGAAAAAGCTTACAGTACACGCCTCATTTGTAGCATGATCAAGTTGACCTGATCTTACATGACCTGGTAAAATATGTTAACTTACGTATGCTCATCGCGTGAAATTTTTGGTAACAGGATGCTTTGAAACTGGCGTGAGACATACATTACAACAGCAAACTGTGATTACATCTGGGGTGTACTGTCTCAATGGCGTTTGAGGAAACTTGAAACAGACATTAGACGAGGTGCAGACCTGTGATTGCGAAATGGGTGATTCAGTATGCTGATCTAGAGTTAAATGTGAACAAATATGTTTGCACATCTTGTTGACTGATACTTCCCAAAGGGACAGTCTCAGTTCCATAAGTGGATCCAGTCAAGTGCCACAACAGCCTGTCTCAGAACCAGGATCTTCTGGGCTCCAGGGTGTGATTGAAAGTACAGACCGTTCAACACCGGAACACAGAACTCCAGCGATGGCGCCATGGATTTGGATCAATCTGTTGAGGCCATAAACCAATCGGCGCAGGCCCTAGGAAAACGTCAATTCAGCAAACGCGAATAAGGTCTGCGAAGTACAGAAAGACAAAATTATTTTAAAAATCGGACTTCTCTCCATAGGCAGATTGAGAGGATCGATCCAGAGGAAGCATTTTGCATTCCTCTAATAATAATTGTTGGGGTTTAACGACGCACCAACTGCCAGGGTCATTCGGCGTCGCCAACTCTCACCCTGTTGGGAGGGATTTGGGGGATCATATAAATTTATTCAGATGCTCCACCGGGACTTGAACCCGGGACCAATGGCTTAGACAGACAGACAAGGGTGCTATCCACTAAGCCACCTCATCCTCTTTGCATTCCTCAAACAGGAAGAGAAAGCACAAAACGTTGATGAAATGATGAACCAATTTCGTAGAAATTCAAAGACTCGACCAAACCAAGTGATAAAATAAAAGTCATACAATGATACCAAGAACTTGGACTATTCGGAAGATTGCAAAGGAGTTTAGCACATCTTATTATCTAGCAAGATGTGCCAAGCATCTGCAGGAAACGTTGGGCTGCCTATCAGAAACTAATCCGAAACCTGGAAAAGTATTAAACCCCGACGTTTTTTCCGCTTTTTCTCTTTTCCGCGATTTCGGACTGTTTGACCCATGATACCGCTGCAGTGCATCTGCTCCAGCAGAGGCTAATCGATTATCTGGAACAGAAAATTGAGAAATGCCCAAAGCAGATTGCGGAGTGGACTTTTTGCCACTGCCCACGGAAAGGGTCCCTGTGATGGGGTGGGAGGGCCAATAAAAAGGCTTACCAAACGAGCAAGCTTACATATGCATATCATAGAAACTCCGGAACTATTTTATGATTTCCTAGAGATGCATTCATCGACCACGTTTGTCAAGTACTTTTCTGAAAATCTGATAGAAGAGGAACGCAATGTGTTGGATGACAGGTTTGCTGCTGCCCGCACTGTACCAGGAACGAGAAGTGTGCATTGTGTTTGCTCCTCACAGTGTGAGGGTTATGTGTTCGTCAAGCTACATTGAAGCAGTGAGACAGTCAGGGAGATACGCGTGACGACAAATGTATAATGACCTAGTAAGTACAAGGCCAGTCATTATATTATATCGGTTGATCTTTCTTTGAAAATTATAGATGCATTCGTATTTGTAATGATGGAATTTGACGTCATATGACATGAAATAATCAAAAATGATTTCAAATTCGAAAGGTCTAGAAAGTTGAATAAGACTCATAAACCAACACATGCTCCATTCCATCATTTAGTACTGCTCCTGTGTTTTTAGGCCAAGTTCTTATATTTTGTTGGAACTTTGAATTTGAAACCCGCCAGAATTAGTTCTTGGGTCAATCTTGGGTGAAGTGTTTATGGTTTAAACAATAATTTGGGACTCAATCGGGTCAGAACTTTATTTTAACGGCCTTTTTTTGCTTTTGTCACTGCCTTGGACACCGGGATTCCAATTATGACTGCTGGAATACAAGGAATTGCTTGAGAATAAACAAAAAAACTAAAAGTTGACAGGTTTTTTCTCTCTCCTTTATCATGTTATTTTATGGCTTTCTGAGACCTCAAGACTGACATGACCTTAAAGCAGGCATTGCAGGCCCATCGTTAGTTTAAGAAACCATTGGACACCAGTTTTTTCCATGCGTTTCATTTGTATATGACAAGTTCAGATGGGGGTTTTAATCCCCCTCCCCGTTACTCTGTGTGAAATTATCGAACCCAGAGTCATGCAAGGGTTAAAAACTGT
Organism: Lepas anatifera; assembly: GCA_034440635.1. Classification (NCBI taxonomy): domain Eukaryota; kingdom Metazoa; phylum Arthropoda; class Thecostraca; family Lepadidae; genus Lepas; species Lepas anatifera. The sequence continues at coordinate 525,370 of JAOTON010001200.1, read as the reverse complement.
TCAAGGAAGAAATTTTTCGAAGAATTCGGAATATTCTCAAACAAAATCGCACAAAAAACGTATGCTATTGTCTATCATAGATAAATTGCCCCGGGGCATAGCTGTTCCGCAGAACAGTATCACCTTCAAATATAGATATTTCAGAAAGCTTACAAGTCTCCGCCTTTCTTTTTGTCCGCGTGTAGTCAATGGTTAAGTAAGTCACCTGGCAAGATTTCATGTCATTTGAAACAGTCAAAATTCGTAAAAAAATGCATTTATAAAATTTGACCTAGTCAGGTCAAAGGTCAAATATGGGTCACACCCAGTTTGGGTTCAGTTTCAGAATTGTGACGCATTTGTCTGGCATTGGTAACAATTTGGTCCTTAAAGCTTCGTTAATACAAGAATTATCGATGCTTGATTAAAGACAGGTCGGCGAAAACGCGTGACCTTTGATGACCTAGATCTGAACTCAAGAGCTCCTCCAGACTGAAATTTTACGTAGGACTTTTTCATATGGTCCTACAGATGCACCAATTTTCATCGAATTTTGAGTGGGTCGGGCACGAAAATGTCATTTTTGATCGATTTGACGCAGAATGACCCTACTACCAAGGATAATGCAGACCTCAAAATTGCTGAGTCAATCCTCATTCGCGAAGTTAAACCCACTATGAACTGACTCTGAACAGCGTACTTTACCCGTGAATATTAACTTGATTCAGTGAAGTATAGTAGTAGAGAATAACACACTTAACCGATACAAAATGTATAGAAATGCTGAACTCGATTACTTAAAGATACAAAGAGATGATATTGTATGAAAGCGTTTGAAATAAATAGGGAAAGAGCCGAAAAAGTGGCAACTTTTCGATCAAGTTAGGAATAAAACACGTAAAATTAGAAACAGTAACCTTTCAAAAAATTTTGATTGTGAAGGTACAACATATGAGAGGATTAAATTGCAAATGGATTCAATAACTTCTGTGCTACTGTAGACGAAAAACTAGAGCAAACAATACCTTCTCTTTTAATCTTTCAGGAAATCGTCTTCTGTATTCTTTTCAATTTAAGTTTAGGAAAAATCACGCACTTATATTCTATAGCTCATACATATGACAAAGTAACCGAACCTCTTGAACAAGGCGAAATTATATGTGGAATTTATTTGTGTTTAGGAAAATCATTGGACACTCTTATTTTGACATCTTAGGAAAAACCAACACGAATTGGAATAAGGGTTAACTTATAAAGTATTCTAAAATATTACTTTTCTGACCGATACCAGCTCACCGAGGTTAATAAGATACGGTCAGAGTTTCGGAAGATTTCCCTTTGGTGTCTCGTATGGTTTCATCCTTGGTCCCTCCCCTTTATTGTTTATATTAACGACTTGTACTTAACTTCAGAAAGGGCAAGATTTTATTTATTCGCTGATACTAACAACCACAGACGAAACTCTTCATAAAATAACGAATTGGTTTAGAGCAAACTGCTTATCTTTAAATGTTTCGAAATATTGACATCGAATTGAAGCCGTACACATGTATTTTTTTAGCACAGAACACAAGAACAAGGCACGTGCACAATCTTCCATAATATGAGGGGGGCGAGCCGGCGCGGGGGAGGGTAATGACATTAAAAACATTAATATAAAAACAAGGCATGTAAAATACAATCACAGATTAATTCACATCATCTGATCAGTTCTCCGGGCCTCACGCGCCCCACCAATCAGGCAACCCCGCCTCGGCACCGGGCATCACTTAGCGCCATCTATCAGGCCCGAGCGCGCACCGAGCACCCGACCAGAGGCCGCCGCACCCAGCCACCGAAGCCCGCAGCGAGGCGGACACGGCGGCAGCGCTGGGAGCATCACAGTAGCTGCCGGGTATACAGCCAGTTAGAGGGAGCGAGGGGGAGTAGAATTTACTCTAGGGACACATTTCTTTGTTTGGACATCAATATGAATGGTGAAAATCTAAATCATTAGAACAAGGTTAAACACTTGGGGATAATAACTGATGAATGAATGGTGAAAATCTAAATCATTAGAATAAGGTTAAACAGTTGTGGATAATAATTGATGAGACCCTGAAATGGGATGCTCATTTAGATTATTTGCAAACTATAATTAGTCGGAACGTGGGGGTGTGGAGTAGAGCTAAATTTCCACTGACCTCACGCGAGCTTAAGTGCTTATGTAACTCACTATCCTCCCTTACCTCCATTACTGTGCTGACGTCTGGGGAAAAAGTTATGTTAAGTAAGAAACTGACTTTTCATCGAGTATGAATTGATAAAGATACATGATTTGCTACTAGAACAAAATATAGCCATTCTCGCGCAAGCTCGAAAAAATAAATCATAGACATAACTTCATTCCTCTTCGCCATTCACACTCCAAGAAATACCCGATTCGTACAAAATTTCTAGGTTCATTTTGCTACCACAGAATACATAAAATGTGCCGCATCAATTCATGGGCCGAGGACATGGAACCAAATTGTTTTTCCCTTCTTTCCGAACATAGATTATGCCTCACTTGAAAAACCGGCTCTAAAGAAAACACTTCACAACTTTTTTGGAATAAATTCATTTCTGGGGAAGCAAATGGATGAGCAAGTAAATTTCCTTGGTGAATATGCTTCGTTTCATTTCTTCTTGAACTGATCTGCTAATTTCATAAAGTACTAATTGCTCTCTTTTCTTGACTTAAGTTTTGATGCTTTCAAAGTTTTACCCACTACCAAAATACTTTTCTTCCTGGCTCTGCTGAATATAACTATGTAACCGCTCGTTTGGTGGAGCAGTGGAGAAAATACTACTAGAAATAGGTCGCTAGGTACATGCATCAAAGAAAAAAGAAGAGCAGGAGTGCTACAGTCGGCTAACATAAGCAAACCGCCATAATCTGGCAGTTGAGGGACAATCTTTTACCTGGCTGTATGGGTGAGGAAGGGCACTCCTGCCTATCTACACATGGGTAGAGGGTAAAACATGTTTTCTGGGTTCCAAGTGTTTGCCACCTGTCGTAGCCACAGTGGTAAAATGCATTAACACCATACGCCGGCGGGGGCGAGAACGGCTTCTTCACGGCATGACCGGAAATGGTCGGAAACTACTCCGATCTTTGTCCAAATTTTTTCTTAAAGATCCGCGATGAGCGTAGGTCCTCAATCAGGCTAGTGAATTCTGTCTGCGATGTGAGGCCGTCTTTATTCAAAGCAGGGAACTTTTGCATGCTAAAGGGGCGGATTTTTTCTCGGACCCTCTAGCCTAAGGGTGAGGGTTATGGGCAGAGTTTACCAAGAGTCTATTTGAATGCCCAGCTCATGGTAGGGACGTGGTCAGGACAGCATATGTTTGTCCAGTTTTGCTTTGAGTGCATTAGTAGATGGGCACTTATCACATGCTTAGATAAAGAGTTCCACTTTTATTGTTAGGGCAGAACTAGCTCTTCTGAGATGTGCTGCCTTCTGCTTCTTTATTTTGAGAAAATGGTCCCTGGTACGTGTCGGGTTCAAACGAAGAAGTTGTCCTCAATTTCCCTGTTAATATCTTAAATGTCTCTATCATGTCTCCTCCATTCATGCTGTCCCTGATGGTAATCATCTCCAGCTTCTTAAGACCTTATTCGTACGGCAATTGACCTGAATCAAGTAGGGACCAACTGCGTGAACACAATATTCAAGATGTGGCCTTACATACACATTGAAAAGTGGTTGGAAGTTTTGCAGGGTCAGCTTGTCAAATGTGATTTTAATTAGTCTCAGTGCCCCACTTGCTCGGTTTGCAGTTTTTGTTTTGCAATGATCAAATGGTTTGATGTTATTGTAACTCCTAGATCCTTTTCCGAGGTAAAATAAGTACAGAGACCATTGCCCCTCAGTCCTTGGGATTCTGCAGTGGGTACCAGTGATTTGCTGTAGACCTGCTCTTCCTTCAGAATAGGTCATTCATTATACCGTTTACGGAGGGTCTTCTTGGTTTCTTAACTGAGCTTTTGGCACGAAACAGGGAACAGAAGTGGCTGGTAAATACAAAAAGCGTGCCCATTCGATGGCTGAAATGTACCATTCTGGCCTTATGAGTGCTTTTCTCTTCTGTGGTTTAAAGTAAAAAGAACAAAGCATGCAGACAATGCACTGGTTCAAAACGTTTTCATTGGTAAAAAAAAGAAAGAAAAATAAATCAGCTGAAGGGGCGCTGTCATCAATCAGTCAGTCTTAATCAGTGGTCTCTGCACCACAGTAGTCGAAGCGCATCATCCATGGCTCAGCTTACGACGGTTTTCCGTACCCCCAAATGACTGCGTGACCCCAACCTTGGTCACGACTCACCAACTGGGAGCCACCGCTTCAGAACCTGGTTTGTGGTGAGCGACCAGCGAATATTTAATGCTCTTACTTAACGTACATTAAACTGTGGTCTATTTTTTATCAAAGCCTGGCAGGGATCCCGCCCCAGACACTTCGCTTGAATGAAAACCTGCCCAAGTTTCAGTGAAAAGGTGGTGAAGCTGCGGGCCCGGTTGGGGCTGGGCTAGGTGTCTGTGTCACGCCGTGACGGTGCACAGCTGCAGAGGGGTTGGGGCTGGGCTCGGTCTCCGTGTCACGCTGTGACGGTGCACAGCTGCAGCGGCCGTTGCAGCGGCTCGGCTACGCCGGCTCCCGCTGCTTCCTGCTCTGGGTGGTGCCCGTGCAGCGCCGGCTCAGCGAAATCCCCGCCGCCTGGAGGGTGAGCGCAGGTGGCAGCACCGACCCTGTAAAGAGGGCAGCACTGGTGTAAACGTGGCGGCCAGACATGAGGCAGTCTCGGGGTGAAGGCTTCTGTTGCAGACTTGAATAGGTGTGATGGTGACGCGGGGTGTTGGACTCGGCGAGTCTTGCAGTCTTAAGTAAAATGCTCTGATTTGGGTGAGGAAGGGTTGTGTGGTTTTGTTCGGGGATCAAGCGCGCTGGCTTAAGTGTTCCCAACGTTGAGGTAGCAGAGCGGCAACAACAGGCTGGAGTTTGCAGAGGTTTGGATGTTTTGTTTGTTTCTGCATGATGGCACCTTATTTGGGCGCGTCTGGATTGCCAATTTTGGATATACGAACCTGCATATTCCAGATGCGGGGTTGACAATGCTTGCTTGGCCACTCGGCCGTTTTGCCGATTATATTTTACGGTTGCTAAGTTGTAGGTCTCGTTCGTACGTTACAGTTGTGTGCCACAGTTCTGTGAACGTGCGGCATAAAATGTTTTATTTCATTCAATCTACCTTCCTTGTTTCCAGATCGTCTCCACGTCCACTGTAATGTCCAAGGGCCATGTTTTCACCATTTATTTCTCGGTGTGGCAATTCAAAGCTAGAGGTCAGCATGGATATATCGACCACACCATACGATATGAAACTGTCTGTCAGACAAGTAGGAACAGAGTCCTGAAACTGGGAACTTTACGTGGAAAACTTTGATTCGAAACATACCCTGACTTGATAAATTTTGACATCCTTTTGGCTGGGGGGATCCAGTTGAGCGTAGCTTCTGCCCGCGCTTTCCCTACGCCCGCGCTGATTTGGGCGCAAGTTTGCGCGTCAGCGGTTTGGAGGGATGTTCGGGAGAGAGCGATCGCGCGGAGCTCCGCGGCGGCGTAAGTTAGCGCGGTGCATCGGGGGCAATCCGAGGCGGCGGTGAATAGTGCTGGTGACCGTCGTAAATGGTCGCTAAGGATGAAATTCCCATAGAATACAGTGCTTTTCTGGCCGTAGTAAACTCACGTCATAGGTTACAGCCTGCTGACTGCTGTACGGTGTCGGATTTCCTGGCCGACTGTGGGGAGGAGGGGATGAGAGGAAGACACGGCCCCGCGCTGGGAGGTGCGGTGATGATAAAAGTGCTCGGTTCGGATAAAGGGAAAAGCCTTCACCGTAAACGACAATTTATAAGTAGGATTTCCAAATGAATGAAGCATACATGAGAAAATGATATGATTTGGCTTACTCTGAATGCGTTTTTATTTTAAGCCTAGCTCAAGCTCAATTTATCTGGGCAGGACACGGGCTTCACGCAACACACTTTTGCCTCGTTGTACTATGGTGCCATTGGATTAGTCGGAGCACTGGGGGAGAGATGAGCCGGGCAGGCCCCAAGAAGCCTGGTTCGGCGAGTGCATTTAGTGCATTTTCTGCATTCCGCCTATGAATTTGACTCCATTTTCCTTATTTTTCTGCTTTTGAAACAGCACCATATATTAAAAATCCTCACGCCCACAGTTCTCAGGGTGAACTGGGTTATCGCTGGCGTTCCATGTCAGCCACGACGAGACCGTTCGGGGACGGTGAGTGGTACGAAACGTGAGATACGTCCTGGGGTGAACAACAATGTTTATTGGAGGGCAGTTAGCATTACGGGTGGTGATCCACTGTCACAGCTGCAGTGATCTACGTTTCTCTTCGCCTGTGTCTCTTCTGACGATTTCCCAATGAGATGTTGGGAGTTTGTGGGCCTCGATTTTTATTAAAAATACATGTTATGTCGAACGCAAATCATATAACTTGGCTTCACTGGCATTTCCAATATCTTTTTATTACTTTAAAAGAATCATACAGGATTCCGCGCTGTCTTCTACAACTGTTGAGAAGACGCGGAAAGTTAGCGCGTAAGACGGCGAGTTGCGACACTACTTCCGCCAAAACTTAGCTGCGCGCCGATGGATCCCTCGAAAATCCGCTGCGTGCTAACTTACGCCCCCGCGCAGCTGCGCGCTGTCTACCGCGCGTCCGGATCCCCCAGCCTAAATCTCGGATTTTGGCGTCCTAAACAAAAATAATAAATAAGAAAGATTATCGCTTTCCTTATTTTAGAAATTGAGGAATGGAAGCAGGACCAGAACAGCAACTGAAGCCAACATAGCACTGAATAAAGATGCTGCAACACTAGCTTTGTGAACCTGTTACTTTCACATGTTGTGCAGTATTTAAAAAGCCCTGTCAGGGTTGGTTCCGCGTAAAAATAAAACAATACAGCATACCATCTGTAGAGAGAGAGAGAGAGAAAGGAGGGGGGGGGGGGGGGGGGGGGGGGGGGGGGGGGGGGGGGGGAGGGGGGGGGGGGGGGGGGGGGGGGGGGGGGGGGGGGGGGGGGGGGGGGGGGGGGGGGGGGGAGGGGGAGGGGGGGGAGGGGGGGGGGGGGGGAGGGGGGGGGGGGGGGGGGGGGGGAGGGGGGGGGGAGGGGGGGGGGGGGGGGGGGGGGGGGGGGGGGGGGGGGGGGGGGGGGGGGGGGGGGGGGGGGGGGGGGGGGGGGGGGGGGGGGGGGGGGGGGGGGGGGGGGGGGGGGGAGGGGGGGGGGGGGGGGGGGGGGGGGGGGGGGGGGGGGGGGGGGGGGGGGGGGGGGGGGGGGAGGGGGGGGGGGGGGGGGGGGGGGGGGGGGGGGGGAGAGAGAGAGAGAGAGAGAGAGAGAGAGAGAGCAGGAAGTTCGAATACTGAAGAATCCTAGCACAAATATTTTAAAATAAATGCTCAAAATGACGAAAACTTGTAAAAGGGAACATTCCTAGGAATCGCTTCTTTACAAGCACACTAAAAGATCCCACAGAATGTGAAAGACAATACCTGACAGACAGCATGTTTAAACCGCGGATACAATAAGCTGATTCAACCGTATAATAAAAACAAAATCAGCCACTGGCCCCTCACATCTCTTAGCGTACTAATATAGGTAAGAATAGTAATATTATGCCCACTTCATCAACAGCACTTTCCTCCTCTGTTAACAACAAAAGTCCCCACGCCTCACATGCTTGGGATGTACGCTTTCGTCTGAAACGTATAGCTGGGCTCAAAACCAACGTGGAGACTAGCGGTAGCGCTGATTCGCGGTACTATTGGACAAGTGAAATTCAGAAACAAATTAAAAACCCAAAATATTGCTGGTAGCCGTCCCAGCCAAAACTGATAGACCTAGGCTAGGGTTTGATTAGGCTTAGTACAGTGCATTGTCACTTTGCTGGAAACCCGATCAATCGTCACCGCCATTGCTGGCGGATGCTACTGACGCAATACATGCTTTGATGACGTCAGCTCCTAATGATCGAATTTCGACATCCTTAGAAACGCAACGGTCAGGGTGAATTACAATATTTAATTTTAAAGCTTCTGTGCAAAATAAACGTTTGAAAGTGGAATACAAGTTCAGTGTCTGTTCTTTTTTGGGCAAACTAATTTTTAGCCATGTTTTTTGGCAATGTCACTCGGAATTTTTAGTGGAAGGATTCAAGCGTTGCTAAATAATTTCGACATCCCTGGCTTTAAATGTAAATATTACAATCTCACGATGTTTTTGTAGTTTATGAAATGTAAAAGCAAAAAGCGTGCTGTCCGAGTTTGGTAAAACAATCCCAATGTTGAATATTTGTTCAACAGTTCTGAAAGGAATAATATCTAAAGAGGTAATCCTCTTGTGTTATGAAAATTGCACCTCTATGAATTTCTCGGAATGTCTCCGAAGGCTGTCAAAATATTTCGATGGTTTTTAGGGTGCTTTTAGACAAATAATGAAGATTGAGGTAAAATTGATTTTTGTCCTCAACGAGCGCCGAATCTCTACGTGATTTTAAAGGGAATGTGGCACTTTTATAACACGATTTTAACTGAGATAGCCAAGTTGTAAAGCATACCGGAAATCCCGGTACTCAATATATCATTGGTCTTGAAACTCAAAATTTCTAAGGAGAAAAGCTAAAAACCTACCTGAAATGTACCCAAGCCAGGCGGCCACAGTTGTCAGCTGTTGGTGTGACGACAGCGCTGACATCACAGTGAGTAATCAGCCAATTGAAGCCCTTGAAGCCTGTTGAATGTGGTATTAGTTGCCAGATCGTGACGCCATCCACAGGCAGAGGGTTATTTAGGAGCATTTTAAAATCAAAATATTGAGCTTATAGTAAATTTTTTAGAAAAGACACGGTCGTATCCATGATTTTCGGCTAAAAATATCCCTAATAACACTAAATTTCTGGATTCAACCAAGGTGCCACATTCCCTTTAAGGTGGAACATTTCGACATCCTTTTCACGATCAAGGGCCTGCCTGCCCTGGTCAGTTTACTCGCGCTTGAAAAACCGTACTTGGCAACCGCTGCCGATAGGCTTGCCTGAAGTTGTCGCGAGATGCCTTTCTCAGCGTTGTGAAAAGGAATTTGTCTCAGTTGAGATTCATGTCTGTCCGTTGCTAGATTGCATGGTGGATTTCGGAGATAGCCAGTTGCCATAACCCAGGTTGGTGTTGAAGGTCATGTGTACGGTGAGTTGGTAAGTTTTATGTAGACAGTATGCTTTACTGCCTAAGCGGGCTAATTCTGAACCTGTAGCTCATTCTTTATGTTAGTCAGGCTAATAAATTTCAATTTTGGGAAAGCTAGGCACCTTAGGAAAATATTTTTAGGTAAATGAATATGTTCATGATGGCCATTGTGCGTAGTGTCCTACAGTTTTTTTAAGAGATCAAGTTCCAAATCATTTACAACCCACGCCAACCCAGACTTTTCAAAAAACCTACAGCTCTATGTTTAACTAGCTACATGTAGACACGCCTTACAACCCCATTATATAATTTTAGTCGTTCTTGTAACACACCCAGTCTTGCACTGAAACTGATTTAATGCGATATTTTTGATGGGCCCATATATCCGCAGCATCTGACGTGCCATGAAATCCTAATCAGTCATCCTCATCACATGATTTCCTCCATAGGGTTAGCATTGATAGCGCACGGTTGAATTCCGGCGGAGACTGCCGCGGTTTGTGGGCACAGCTGCGGTGGGTAATTGAGCGGCGCTGACCTCCGCAGGCCGGCGCCGGCAATATCCGGGACCTGGGCTGTGTGCTCGGCTGTGGACCCCCGACAGCCGCCGCTGCTATTTCTCATTACGGCCAGATATCGGGCCCAAAGTTCGACCTGCCAGGGCTCCAGTTCAATACGGGTGACTTTTTTACCGTGCGTGGGTGTCGAGGCTAGGTGTTTCTAACTGCGCTGCGAAATTGGAATTGCAGAGCCCCGACACCACTATCGGGAGCCGAAGCATCTCCAATCGCTTTAAGGCTGTATCATGGGTAACGAACTTTATCTTGGTGGTTAGTTTTGATCAAGATGGCTGCTCGATCGGAAAAAGGAGCGCTGACAATGACCCCTGATACGTTCAAAATGCAGGTATAACTGGGTGGTCGGCTGACCTGTCGGTGGGATACGCCGGAATCAAGCAGACGTGACCAAGTAATGGGGTGCCGAGACGTATGCAAAACGGCGCGGGCACTTTGCCTACGGCCTTGTCGGTTTGCGCACCGACTCGAGTAATTTCCGAAAAGCCTTAGCTGTGGTTTGTCTGGCTTAGGGTAGTGGTTCTCAGCTCTCCCGTCATGGTGACCCCTTTTCAGCTGGCAGAGGCACTGCACTTCCTCAGCCGAAAAGATTCCAGGGAAAGTCGCACCTTCATAATACGATTTGAACTGACTTGAGGTAACCATGTGATATAGAATGCCGAGAAGCCACTTCAGCGAAATTGCATTTGCCCCAGAGCGTACCGTTCGCGAAGAAAACAAAAACGGGGAAATTAAGACGCGCATTGACGGGGGTCTGAGCCACCTTCGCTTTGCCGGGAGGGAGCCCCCCCCCCAAGATCTCGAGAATCACGCTAGATAGCGAGAAACGGTAAACGGCGTAGGGTACCATCCACTTCTCTATCGAAAATATTTGAACAATTTTTGTCAGGTCTTATTTAAGGCCGCTAGAGGCCAAGACATTCATCCATATCATAGGGATAACATGTAAATGAAGGTTTTCGGTCATTGCATCTGAACAAGTGACGATAGGGCAAAAAATTATACCATTGGAATCCTCGCAGCAAGCCGAATCGAATGATATGTAATATGACCTTGCTAGGTCAAATATGGGATTCAGTTGAGTTACATGCCAATTTTAAAGAAGTTTGGATTACGCATACGCCTTAAGTTTGTTCCAATCTTAACTCACTATACACACAAACGGGAGAGATTAGAATTATAAATAAGAGTACACATTTACATTTTAATAAGGGTAAAACATCAGTTTCAATGTCATTACAAGTGAACATCCGCAACATGTCCATACGAACGAGCACAACGCTTAAAACCTCGTGGGTATATTATACGACCACACCCACACATCCATAATAGTTTTAGCGATATAACTTTCAAAAACAACGTGCTGTCTGAAAGTGGTGCGATCAGTATCTTGGATGGTTTATACTGAGTCGGGGGTCTTTGGTTTCTAGTGTCGGTGGGCTTAGTGATTTTAAGTTTGGCGATATTCTTGCAAGTACAAAAGGTTGATAAACTGAATGTGGTGGTCGTGATTTGTTCGGTGGTGGGATGAGTGTTGTGTTTTCCCAGTGAGGTGTTCTCTGTTTTTTGGGTGGCGTTACTTAGGTGTTCCATAAATCTTTGGTTAATATTTATAAACAGATTTAGTAAAATTTAGACGATGTTCTGAGTATTTTTTTTAGAAAGATGTATGAAGTTGGGAGAACTCATCAATACTCAACACACCACCGAACATATCACGGGTCTGAATTTCGTTTATATTTACATCATTTTTGCTCGCTGGGGCATTCCAGGACAGATCGACCAAGGCTTGACACCACCATATCTAGAAAAAATCTGAAACTTCGTCTCCGGGGTAGTTTTGGGCCAGAAACACGCCTGTGAGAATCTTAGCCCCCTTCGACCAACGGTGACCGAGTTATAGCCCGAGGCATTTTCGGGAGGTCACCTTGTAGACTCATCTTTGATGCTTCATAACTCAAAAACGCATAGCTTGATTAACAAGTTTTGTATATCATTGAACTCGTCTTGAACTATACTTTGTTTTGAAAAAAGAAAAGTTCAAAATTTGAAAATTTTTGACTTTTGATTTGTTTGACCTTTTCTTTTTTTACCTAGCTTGACCTTTTCGCATTTGAAATTGCCCTTTTAGACACATCAAAAATTTTCTTCATAATATGTCTTTCGATAAAAAAAATAAAAAAATGCGTTTTTGCTATAAGTTCCAAATTTTTAGCACCTAAGGTAGGTATACAGACGGTTTTTTGACCACTGCGGTAGTACAGCCTTATGTTTAACGCCGCAAACAAAGCGATTGCTCTTGTAATCGGTTGCTTACAATCGTATGGCATTGTTTTTACGAAATTTTCATCGTGCAAGTGTGAAAATATATGAGAATTAACATGTGCCCAGACAAGGGGGTGCGCAACCCGCCTCTTCAGTTTTCCACAGGTAGTTAAAAAAACACCTTCGCGCAGCCCCACCGTACTTCATGTACCTCTAACTCGAAATTTTTGCAGCTTCTGGAACAATTTTAGGTCTGGGTCATACCAGGTCAGACCGCCAACCCAGGTCAAGAGACCTAACCTCGAAAAAACTTTGGGAGGTGCATCAATAATATCAAATTTAGCCTATCGTGGTTAGATTCACATTACATAGTAAGGTCGCCGAGCAAGATAATTTTTCGTAGCAGGATTTCTATATCTATAACCGGGAGCAGGGTCAGGGTCATGATCTTTCCATTAGAAATGCATGGGGCAATTGGTAAATTTTGATAACTTGCGAGAATTGCCGAAAATTGCGATTTAGGTTTTATTTTTACGTTGTCGTGTCTGACTTGCCACTGCAGTTTGATAAATATTCTTTTTACCATACAGACCTAAGCCTGGCTCTAGGTCAAATCAGGTTAATTTCGACATTTGACTAGGCAATATTATAAGATACATAATCCGTTTGGGCTCAACAAGAGTGTTCCAATGGTGCTGAACATTTCTTTCTACGTCTCTCCTCTGTGACCTATTATGCCACAAAATTTAGGTTTCCACTTAGTTCCTGTAAGAAATACTGTGACCTCGAGCAACCTTAAAGGTGACACGACCAAACGATTGTATGTAACATATTCGGTAGTGATTAAAACTGGCTGTTTAGCGGCATCACTCCCAGTGCACAGTGTAATTATTCATCTGGGATTCTGGGATCCTTGTCAGCTATGAAATGATCACCTTGTAAAAATATCATGAGGCAACCTGTTCAAGTGACCAAGTCGTATGTGTTACAATTTCAGGACATTTTTTTCGCATATATGAGCAGATTCAAATTACTTTTTGGGAATGAAAGCCTTTCAGACAAGTTTGTTTACATTGTATGAATCCTCTCAAGTGTATGCTGTGCTGCACTGGGTCACCTTGTATCGATACTATTTTTTCCATCTCCAGGAACGATGTAATTGTGTGAGTTAGTGGTGCTCATAGGATAAGTTATACTTGTTTCAATTATGGATAAAGTCGCGACATCTTTGTAAATTTTCGTTTAAGGCTGAAAGGTCCATTATTAATAAGTTCATTTGCCCTCGTCTCCCTTGAAACAATGGATCCCTTTCTATCACTTTTAATGGCTGCAATTTTTATTTTTATAAATATTGGCCAAGTTGTTCCCAGTTCAGTTTTAGGAGTAGGTGTCTCACTAGAGTCATCAAGGGACTTTTACAGAGACCCCGACCCCACCACCCAAACGAGCAACTCCCACGATGAAGTGTTAATCAAGGAACCAAAGTTGAAAGTCCCACAAGGCATAACGACGTCCGTCTACCTCAGGTCACCCCCCTCACCAGTCAGTTGCCAGCTGGCCCTCAGTATTTACGGTACCTACCACCTCCCAGTTGACCTAAAATATTTTTCCAGAAGTTGAAAAATGTTGTGATAGAGGTAGATTGAGTACGGTGTCGCTGCGCGAAGGTGTTTTTTACCACCTGTAGAGACCTGAGGAGGCCGGTTGCCCACCCCCTCGGGTGGGCGCGTGTTAATTGTCATAAATTCTGACACTTGCACGATGAAAATTTCGTAAAGACAAAGCAATATGATTGCCAGCAACCGATTACAAAAGCAATCGCTATGTTTGCGGCGTTAAGCATAAGGCTGTGCTACCGCAGTGGTCAAAAACCGTCTACATACCTACCTTAGGTGCTAAATATTTGGAACTTATAGCAAAAACGCATTTTTTATTTTTCCTATCGAAAGATATTTTATTAATCAAAATTTTTAGGTGTCTAAAATGGCAATTTCAACTGCGAAAAGGTCAAGCTAGGTAAAAAGAAAAGGTCAAACAAATTAAAAGTCAAAAATTTTCAAATTTTGAAATTTTATATTTTTCAAAATAAGGTATAATTCAAGACGAGTTCAATGATATACAAAACTTGTTAATCAGGCTATGTGTTCTTGAGTTATGAAGCATCAAAGATGAGTCTACAAGGTGACCTCCCGAAAATGTCTCGGGCTATAACTCGGTCACCGTTGGTCGGAGGGGGCTAAGATTCTCACAGGCGTGTTCCTGGCCCAAAACTACCCCGGGGACAAAGTTTCAGATTTTTTCTAGACATGGTGGTGTCAAATTGAAATATTTTTGGTCGTTTTGTCCTGGAATGCCCCTGGAATATCCTGGAATGGCATGTCGCCGAACTTAATCACCAATTCCATCAAAGAAAGAAAACACAGGCCCCACTCAATACCAGAGTTGTGCATACCAGAACTTTGTTGAGTCGGCTCAACTCAACTCAAGTGCTGAGAGTGGTAGACTCAACTCCGACCCTAGATTTCCTAAAATTGCTTACAAGACGCTTGTTGAAAATATAAACCATGTCATTGGAGTGAGGTACCAGCTATGACCTCAGACGACCCTTACATAGAATGCACGTCATAAAATAGGATCATAAATACATGTACTGCTTAAAAATATTGTATACGAAAGTACATGATAAAAAGATAAAAAAGACTCTAAAACATTGATTATATATATATATATATATATATATATATATATTTAAGGGACAAACCAAAAATAGCTTAGCTCCAAGCTGCTAGAAAAACGGCTCAAAACGCCAGATTCCAAGGAGGGGCCAACTGAAAAAATCGCGGGGCCAAACACGACAAAATAGGCCAAATTCGAGATATTTGACCACAAAATGGCCAACTTGGCAGCCCTGATGCTACCACAATATACTCCAAATGAATAAACTATTTTATATTTCTTTATGAGCGTGGCAAAGTAAGTAAATTCCTTAAAGTATGGAATACGTATGGTTTATAGTCTAAATCAAGACAAGTGTTATGTACATGCTTTCTATGTGTGGCTGATGCTGCCAAAATTTTGGGGCTTATCGACGCAAGAACTGTTAGGTGTTATCTTGTATTATCAAGTCTTGGCTGGGGATTGGGGGTAATATAATGTCCCAATTTTCAACATCAAGGAATTGATGAGAAAGGACAGCTAACAACTTAGGGGAGACTGGGGTCAGATGTAACACGGGGCAATTGTAACAGTGGCCATAATTTCAAAAATTAACCGATGGGTGTCGCCTGTTGTAACACCGGAAATGCGCAGTCAGCTGATGCCTCTTTTCCCAATGTTTCGTCACGGTGCGGTTATTAAATCGGGCACAGATTGCAATTAAGTGCTTTTACGGTGGTTATGAAATTTTTGCATTTTGAAAGATGAGCAGCTTATTGTCGGATGTTATACGATACAGCTCGAAGAGCTTGAGTGCGCTAAGACCTTAATTGGCTTCAAAATGAGCATAGTAGCTGCCACTTGCATCCAATCGTTGAAGCGGATGTTTTGTTTTGAAGGTGTCGCGGTCGAAGGGTACAATTGTAACACTTTCGTCTGAGACAAATGTAACAGTGTTGCAGGTACTCCATAATTTCACCCACAGTTAAAGTTATTATTTACTGCACCAATGCAGTAGTTAGGTCCGTGGGTCGTTCTGGCCATCTGGATGCTGAGCTGACCGGTCCTTCGGGGACTGGTCAGGGCCGGTCATCCTTGAAATCGTTTGGCCTTTGCGGAAGACCGGCCCACGGAAGCAGACCCATGTTGGCCGGAATACCCGGAAAACGTCAATTCAAGCCGAAACACTCAAAAAGAGAGTGCAAGAGCTGGAAAACGAGTGTACAAAAAAAACACCCAGAGAAAGATTCCGAGAAGTCTCTGCCCACGTAAAGAATATAGCCAGAGAGTCTCCCGCGCGTCGAGTCTTTCTGGCTACTTAGCCGCAGTGCCAGAGTTTTATTAGAGAAGTCCAAAACCACAAGCTGTCGCCTTGAAACCAAACTGGCTATCTTACTTCAAGCCCGTGAAAACACAGCCGGGTTGAGGACGGAGGAAGTTTCTCTTTCAGTAACTGAACCCCAGCGGGTTCTGTGCGGTTACGGTGATGGGGCTGCTCCAGATCCAGATCATTGGGGGCCAGCACGATTATGCAGCTTATCTTCTGCAGTTGTCTCATCGGATCTGGCAAATGTACTCTCGAAGGGACCAAAGTTCGCCCTCTCCCGTTCCAACAGTAGTACAACTAGGGCAGCGGTGGAAGTTGGTGTGGAGAGAGGGGCCTTCGGTCTGCTTTGGCGGGCGGAAATTGAAAGGCAGCGAGCGCTCAATCCTCCGACTGGGACAGTTACCGGTTTTACCGGTTCTTTCAGTAAAGCCCTGAAACCTAGCTCCCGGATGGAACTGTATGCCAGGCACCTCCCGCCTCCGTTTCTTTTGAGAACTCCCTTATTGTCTTGAAGCGGAGACTCCTTGTTGCGTACAGGAACCACCGTTTGGTGCAGAAGCCCAACCACACAAGAGCACAAAAACAGGCTCTGCCGGAGCTCCGCCTGAACCGAGGAGTAGTCGTAAAGTCCTCTGATTAGTGCAAGGGCTTGGCCGTTTTGAACCGGGAAGACCATATAGCTAAGACGAGTTCTGCCAAGGGAAATGACCTAAGGCACTAGATGAGAGAAGTGAAGAGTAAAAGACGACATTTGTGAGAAGATCCCTAAAGAACTAAAACAAACCACAAAAAATCTAAATTCTTGAAATCCCACAACAGATCCCTGCCGAACACCACGATAGTAAAAACTGCGTAAAACAGCCTGAATGAACCTAAAAAGGGTGCAAAAGCACAGATGAGGCGTGGGAATGAACTAAAACGCTGCTCAGAAAACCAAACTCGGTCGAAAAACTAAAATTATGTGCGTAAACTAAAACTGTATATGTGAACTAAAATTCAAAGTATACACTAAAACTGCAATGGAAGACGCAAAGCCTCAAGAACAGTGCGGACCTAAATAAAAGGGAACTAAAAGTCAGGGAAAGGTAAAACACGACGTTTCGGTCATGGACCATCAGCAGGTGTAAGGCAGTGAAAGAGTGAGAACGAGACGCCTGAGCTAAACTTTTATTGCAGCCTCGACAGTGTCGCGGTTTAAAACACTTCAAAGGAGAGCCTCCGTGCGTGTGAGGGTGTCAACGAATAAGCGGCCAAGAGGATGACTGTGTGTTTAGACTGGGTTTGTGTTGTCTGATTAGAATAGACTCGGAAATTTTGTGGACGGGCCCATCCCTAGTGTGTTTCAAAATTTTAATAGCCAAAAAATCCGTGCTGAGGCTCTGGTCCGGTTGAACTCTATTACAAACCCATGGCTGCCCCGATTATCATGTCATTTGACTCGGCCCAGCCCATTTCCATGAAAAAGGCCGTGGTACGCTCACAATTCATTAGAGCCATTCGTGTCTCCACTCCGGGTAGCCCACGTGAAAGGAGTTTGGATAAGGTGGAGTCTCTTTTCATCGGGAACGGCTACTCGAGGCACATGGTCCGAAAACTGAAGTTTGAGGCTCTTAATCCACGGCCGAGACCAAGGGATCATGTTGAGAGTCACACTCTCCTGGTGCTTCCATTTGTGGATGACTCCCTGGCCAAACAAGTTCAAGGGATCATTAGGAGCTCGGGCTCCCCTTGAGGGTAGCATGGAGTAGTGGGCCCTCTGTGAGAACCATGCTCGTGAGGTCAGCCCTGGAACCCCGCCGTACCCGGGAGGCGTTAGATTCTGTCACACCTGTCAGGCTGGTTTTCAGGGTAAATGGGATGCCAAAAACGTGATTTATCGCATAGATAGTGAATTGTGTGAGCCCGACGAGTCTTTCTACATTGGAGAGTCAACGTTTTGTTCGGCTTAGCTTCAATGAACACCTTGGGGATGTACGTCACAAACGGCACAAAACACCTTTCGGAGACCATCGACGACTGGTTCACCCGGGCCAGAGCCTCACCACGGATTCTTTGGCTATTACAATTTTGAAACACACTATGGATGGGCCCGACCGCAAAATTTCCGAGTATTTTCTAATCAGACAACACAAACCCAGTCTAAACACACAGTCATCCTCTTGACCGCTTATTCGTTGACACCCTCACACGCACGGAGGCTCTCCTTTCAACTGTTTTAATCCGCGACACTGTCGAGGCTGCAATAAAAGTTTACCTTAGGGATCTCGTTCTGACTCTTTCACTGCCTTACACCTGATGATGGTCCATGACCGAAACGTCGTGTTTTACCTTTCCCTGACTTTCAGTTCCCTTTTATTTAGGCCCGCTCTGTTATTGAGACTTTGCGTCTTCTATTGCGGTTTTAGTGTATACTTTGAATCTTAGTTCACATATACAGTTTTACTATACGCAAAGAATTTTAATTTTTGTTGATAAGTTTTGAAGTGCTGCGGCGAGGAGCATGATGATGAGTTGCGAAGATGTTCCCTGGCCTCTCCCCTCGAATCCGGAAATGTAAAAAACACTGAAGATTAAATATTCGGGTACAGCCCTTCATCAGAATCGTGGAGTAAATATCAATAATTCTCAATCCTAGTATAGCCAGACCTCGAATTTGAGGTCAATTCGAGGTCTGTTAATTCAATTCGAGGTCTGGCTATACTAGGACTGAGAATTATTGGTATTTACTCCACGATTCTGATGAAGGGCTGTGCCCGAATATTTAATCTTCAGTGTTTTTACATTTCCGGATTCGAGGGAGAGGCCAGGGAACATCTTAGGAATTTTAATTTTTGACCGAGTTTGGTTTTTTAGCAGCGTTTTAGCTCATTCCACATCTCACCTGTGCTGTTGCATCTTTTTTAGGTCCATTCAAGTTGTTTTATGCTCTTTTTACTTTCGTGGTGTTCCGCTGGGATCTGTTGTGGTATTCCAAATATTTTTTGTGGTTGGTTTTAGTTTAAGGATCTTCTCACACCTGTCGTCTTTAACTCTTCACTTTCCTCATCTAGGGCCTTAGGTCATTTTCCTTGACATTTCCAGCATAATGCCCTATCTGTAGCAAGCCCTCCGAGAACTCATATATATATATATATATATATATATATATATATATATATATATATATATATATATATATATATATATATATATATATATATATATATATATATATATATATATATATATATATATATATATATATATTTTTACGCCTTCAGAAATATTGTCAACAAAATCGAGCTGAGTTTCTTCATGTTCAAATTTGCAAAAAGCGTAAAACTTTTCCAAAAGTGATCTCATAGTGATCAAAATCAGATAATCAAACGGCGTCTAGCGTAATCAAACTGTTGAGCTGGAAAAGGCTTACAGATCATCAACAATTTTTCAGGGCAAAGTAATTTCATGTTTTCCCCGTGATCATGGAGAGAAAGGTTGCCCATGGCACAGTCTTATGAATGCTCCTCGTAAAGAAAGATGTCATGATGTAAGCTCCATTCTGTCCAGATTACCGAGCAGGTGCTGAATATCTTAAAGGTCATTTTGTATGACCCGTGTTGGGTGCAAAGTTGATGTTACATTAACAGCAGCAAATGATGATGCTGTTCTGGGCCCTATATAGCCTTGTTTGGTTTTGCGCCCGAAAGTTCCGCATTTGAAATTGGGTCATGCTTGAAATATTACGCATGCAAGTTTGTTCAGACACTTAGAGGTTTTCTGATCTGCTGAACATGAGGTTGGTTTGCATCTTCACTGTGCCATGAAATGTCGGTCTTAATCAATGAGGGCTGTAACAGTCATGGTAGCGCAGTATTGTAGTTCAACCTTACAGAACTTAGTAACCCCCCCCCAGAATGGCTCCGATGCCCAAATGGAGTCATGTCCCACCATTTGGGAGTCACTGTCTTAGGGGAGGCTGCCACGCCTCCTCGTCTCCAGTAAGGGCGAGGGTTAATGTCCTGGCATGGGAATCACTGCCTTAGGGAGGCTGCCACGCCTCCTCGTCTCCAGTAAGGGCGAGGGTTAATGTCCTGGCATCGCTTTCGTTTCTACATGAACTGCACTGCTTCTGGTTATGGGAGAACCATTTGAATTCAACTTGTGGCCGTTGTGTATGCTGTGTGGTGCTGGCGGGTACGATGTTTGGGGTGAACGCAATCAGCAGGGGGCATCTCTCTGTGCCGCGTGCTGGGCCGCTCTGTCGTGCACCCTCTATAGCTATTGATCTAATCAACCGACCTCAAGGCTTATATCCGCTGCTCAAGGAAATGTGTGCTGAATTTTGCGAATAAGGCTCTTATATTTAGTGCAATTAGTTCAAGCTGGCTTACTTTTGTCCAGCATTTCTTAGTTGTGTAATCACTTTGAGAATGCTGTGCTTCAGTCCGTGCTGCTTCCTCCTTGTGCGCTCTGTAACCGATGGGTTCTTTTGCCGCTTGCGTAGGCCGTGGATGTGCTACAGGTAAGTTAATTCTATTCTGGCAGACGTTCCACGCTTTCTCGATGCTTTCATAATGTTACAACGTAAATCCGTACAATTAGGTGATCTGAGAAAGCCATTTCTATTTTTGTCTTTTTCTGTAATGTGTGTATTAGTTATTATTGCTTGTTGTTTGCTGCCGGGCCGTGCCTCAAACGTTGCGCTGTCGTTACCCTGTTGCCTGGTAGTTAACGCCCGCCCCGGTGGGTTTCCGAGCCACCGGGTGTTTGAACCCCCTCCTCCCGGTGGCGGGAGGCTCAAACCCGCGTCAATCGCGGCTCCTATGCGGGATAGCATAAAAAACGTGAACGCTGGTGGATAGCTCATTAAAATTAATGGCGAAACTACATCAGTCACTGTTTGGCTCAGGTCAATATTAGGGTCATGACAGGTCAAAGAAGGTGACAGGTTAGAGTAAGAGTTTCTGGGCTCTACCTTCTTACAGAATTGTTAGAATCAATTTCTAGGTACCGTTTTCTTCCTTTCGTTTCGGTGCATCGAGTGACGTATGCTATTACTATGCTAGGTTAAAACATAAAAATGACGTGACCTGAGGTCAGGCCAAGGTCACTATCAGACCTTGCATAGCCAATGTACATGTAAATCGACTTGCAATGATAATCTAAGCGTACTGTTATCAAAAGCTTTATCAACACTTCCAACTTCGTTTTTTGACTCAAGTCTGAAAACCTGCTTAAGATCAAAGTCCCATTGGATCTAAGTCCCTTTGGATCTAAGTCCCAGATGAGCTCTTAGAGGTCACAGGTCCAAACTTGCAGCATGAACCTGGACATACGCCTAGAATACTACGATTGGAGAAAAGGAAAGTATTCTAAGCTGTATCTACAGAAATAGTCATTTTCTCCCAATTCCCGTTTTCCCATGCATTTCCAACGGATAAGTCATGATTCGTGCCTGACCCTAGGTCAATGATTTTAAAAATCCCGGAAAGTGTTTTATAGTACTCGGTTGAGCCCATTGGATAGATTCACTCTGTACTTACTTGTGCTATCTTAAACTTTTTTAATGTGAAGTCACTTGATCTGCGCTGGTGACCTGACCTGAGATAGTCAACCGTAAAATTTCGGAAAATGTTGCAGAATTGATCAAGAGCAAGGCGTGCCGTGGTTTTTCGGTAACGCCGTAAAAACCTGGCGGGGGGGTGTTCAAACACCCCTACTGGGGCTAGGGTTGCACATACTGATTGGTGTCCTATAGCTTCCCAAACTGGTGGCCGGCTCCAAAGGTCTGTTTGCATGCGGGGAGACGGGGCAATAACTATTTGCCATCGCCATTTCCTGTTGGAAAGGGAGACTTTCAAGTGTACCACTCTGGAAGCCCTATTTGCAATGGTGGTGTATTGAAAAATTATTTTTTCTTTGGCCTCCTCACAATACTTCGAAAAAAAACAGTCAAACAAACACGTCTATTATGAAAATTTGCTTATTATTATATTACCATTATTGAAAGTTATTTTATTATGTCGATCTGAAGACGTTCCGAGAACGAAAGATGATCGAATTTTCATGTTATAAGTGTTGTAGTTTTTTGAAGTATTGTAAGGAGGCCAAACAAATCTTAATATTTCTTTTGATAATGCCTCACATTCAATCAGTGCTGCTGAGGCATGTTTGTGCATTGGTTGCTTAACTCCGAGTTTGCCCAACTAAATATCGTTCAAGGCATTGATTACAAAGCCTGGTTGTTACGAGGTTTTGTGAGACTTGTTCGAGATACCCTCCCGGCGTTTTTGTCCATTAACCCGCGCCCACCGGGGTCGGCGCCACCTTCGCCCCACCGGGAAGGGCCATCGATGGCCCCCTCTAACTCGAAAATATGGGCGTTAGCGCAAATCTGCAAAGTGCAATAGAAAGCTAGCGTGAATTCAGTAAGAAATTACTTCGCATGTTTTAGTGCTCAGGTCAATGGTTTGACCCCAGAGGTCAAATTAGGTCAAGATCGGCTATTTTCACTCAAATATGCAATGATTAAGCAAACTGGGCATAACTCTTATGCCATTAGAGCTATTGAGACCTGGTAAAGTACATTTGATAGCAAATTGCCAGTACTTTTCCGCTATGTGGAACGTAAAGACCTCCCGCCAGTGGCTTGACCGCCAGAGGTCACCTCGTGACCTAATATGACCTGAGGTCACGAAAGGTCACAAAGTGACCTGCCGTATATCAAATGAAAGCCAGTGACAAGACAAACACGATGGTGTTTGTTTCACCGCTCTAGCTCAATTAGGTCAAAAGATATTGTCAAAATACTGTTTTTGACCTCTGGTGACCTGGATGACCTTGGAAAAGTCAAAGGCAAATATGACCCCTGGGATCCGTGAAAGGGTGTCCAAAAACGTTGTTCTGAGCAGTCTGAGTATTTGCAATCATTTTTGTGGCTTTTATATCATGAAATAGCTTTTCCCCATGCTTTTCCAATGGGAGAGGTCGCCTCGTGACCTGACCTCAGGGCACGAAATCAAAAATCCCGGATATACACCTTGTAGACCCTGGAGGGTCATGAAGTGTAGGAAGTTTGAAATCGATCGACTTTGAAATGTAGCTCTTACAGAGCTCTAAAGTGAAGTGAGGTGACCTTGGTTGACCTCGTCTGGGACCTGACCTTGGGTGACCCGGGGTAAAAATTTCAGGGATGATGGGAAAATGATGCAGTGAGAGGTAGAGCCCTCAACCGCGGTGCTGCGCCTCGTCGTTTTCTGCTATCCCGGAAAAACCTTAGGGGGCCATCGATGGCCCCCCGGTGGGGGCGAGGGTTAATGCGGCGATAATTTTCTGGAATGTTTTACTAGTACTGGTTTCATTTTGCATTTTCTTCATGACTGGTGGCTTACTAAACCTGGATCTTTAAAAAGCACCAAAGTATAGATACTGTGGGAACATCAGTCACAATCGATGCTAAAAAAGATTTTCCAAAATATTTTACAAATAGTTTATAGCAATAGTAATATTATTAAAAATATTTCGGGGAAAAGTTGAACAAGCGCTGCGCTGGGGCTGCGGCTCTGATGCTCTGACGCGTCCCGCTGGTGAGGGGAGTGCGGCTGGGCCGAAGCATTTCCCTATCATGGGCGTCACCAGCTATTTTCTTCCATGGGGGCCAGATTCCGAAGGGGGCTCCTATCCCTGATCCAAAGGGGGAGGGGGCTTACACATTTACACCTAGTTTCCTTTGGCATAAAGAGGTTCACCTATGTAGGGGGCACTAAATATCCATCTGCTGAGCCACTACGTCGCTGATGTCGTTCTGGATCGTGTTTCACTTCTTAGTACTCGTTTCGTGAGCTTCTTTGGGCATCCGTTTCTTTGTAGTTGATCTACATAGATGAACCTCTTTGTGCGAAATCCGTTTTTACCTCAAAACTTCTTGCTATAGAGAAAACGCTGTGCTTTGTGGAGACATGTGAAATAAGAAAGTATGTTGTTTTCACAGACTCACTGAGCAGTATTCAGGCTATTAACAATTTTAACTCCGATAGCGATATCATCAAAAAGATATTGCGACGCACCACTGACCTAGCACAGGCAGGGAAGCAGATCACACTCTGCTGGGTGCCAGCCCATGTTGGATTAGCAGGTAACGAGGCAGCAGATTCAGCAAAAAAGCGGGCCTCGCTCAGGCCATGCACGCGACGGATGCCGATTCCTGCGACTGACACGTTTCCATACATTCTGAGTCACTTCCACAAAGAGTGGCAGCGCCACTTGAGCGCCAACACAAACAACAAGCTGCTCGCAGTGAAGCATGAAATTGGTGAGTGGCCTACGTCCTCAAGGCAGTGCCGGAGTGAAGAGGTTGCCCTCTGCCGGCTTCGTACTGGTCACACACTTGCCACCCATCGGTATTTGTTGTGCGGGGACGCGCGACCACTTTGCCGTCGCTGCGGCTCCCCTCTTTCCGTGAAACATGTGTTGGTTTCATGTCCCAGATACGCAAGGGCAGTGTCCTGAAATTACTTTTCTGCAGAGTGTGGGATGTCAAAATTCAGGGAAAAAGAGGTCAAAATTAATTAACAAAATAGGGGAAAAAAGCAAATGTAGGATCAGAACAATTTTAACTCCGATCTCAGGTGCCGCCCTCAATTGGCTCTCTTTTTACCTCACAAATCGAAAGCAACGCGTAGTTGTTTATGGAAAATTTTCTGAGTGGACACCTGTGCGCTCTGGAACGCCGGAGGGTGGAATTATCTCACCGATCCTGTTTGCTCTCTTCATCAATGATCTTTCGGACAAAATTAAAACGAACTGTCTCCTTTTCGCCGACGACGTAAAATTGTATAATAAAATTGTGACTCCTGAGGACTCAGAGCTACTTCAAGCTGACTTGACACGTTTGGCTAATTGGTCTCATCTTTTGAAGCTGCAGCTTAATCCGTCCAAATTCAAATCATTTACAATTTCTCTGAAGAAGAAACCGATGCTGAACATCTACAAAATTCAAAACGACGCCCTAGAAAAAGTATCTTTCATTCGGGACCTTGGCATTTGGCTGGATTCCAAATTAACATTCGCATTACATATAGATAAAATCGTAAGTCGAGCAAACAGGAGTGTGATGATTCGGTCGCTCCAGACTGGCCATCCGGTGGGAGGAGTGAGAGCGAGCTCGAAATTGAAACCCAAGCCAATTTTGACGGCATATTTTTCCAATGTTCGTTCAATTCTTGAGTTTGGATGTATTATTTGGGGTGGGTCTGCCAAAACGCATCTGGAAAGACTGGAAAAAATTCAGCATAAATTTCTTATCTGGCTAGCATCCGTTTCTACTCAACCCTCCGTAAATCTAGGATACGATGAACTTCTGGCCCATTTCAAAATCCCAAGTCTAGCCAAGAGAAGACTGCAATATGACATTACTTTTGTACACAAAATTCTGACGGCCCAGATCGATTCCGCCTTTCTGCTTGGTAGCTTCCCGCTCCACGTGCCAGCAAGAAGAACACGTGCAATGGCAGGCACTTTGCTGAGCGTACCACTGTACACAAAGGAGACTGTGAGGCGGGGTGTGTACTGTCTGCTGCCCAAAGCTTTTAATGATTTTATGCTTGCCTGTCCATTTGCTGACCCATGTAGATTATCATCAGGTCAGTTCAAATCTCAAGTTAGGAAATATGTTAGGCAGTAGGAACGCACCATTCATTTTATTTCATTGTATTTTATTGTTGCCCTTTACATATGTATTTTTTAATGTTTTTAGAGTTTTATTTTTATATTTTTATCTTTTTATTCTTACCTTGTATTTACTTTTTGTCTTGACTTGTTTTTTAACATGTGCCATGTATGTAATTTTAGGGAATCTGGATGGTATAACTGACTTCAACTTTTACTGGGGGCAAGCCCCTGTCGCTATATGAGATCAATAAATAAAAATCTCGGAAAACAAGTACATGCACTAAAAATACATGTACTAAAACATCATGTGCATGTGAAATACAAAAGCAAATAAGGGATGACCAATATTGATATTAAAATTAACTGTATTAACAGAAGTTACACCAACTTGAGAAACCCACAAATCCAACTCCTGCCGAGTTCAGCATTTTTCCAAATAAAAGCATCAGAAACGTACAAGTGAATACCTCGGCCTGCGGCCTCGGCAGGTGCCGCTCCGGCGCAGGAGAAGCCGGTGACAATGTACGTTAGGCAAACAGTTCGATTGACAGGCGAGTGTTTTCAGCAGTATGATACTTATACCAACACAATTTTCGGACTTTAGGTCTTGTGTTCTCGTTATGACTCCATTCAATCCCCTTTGTAAGCCCATGTTTTCCTAAATTAGCATGTCTCTGCACACTGCGCCACGTTTGCCCTCTGTTCATGTCATCAAATAAATAAACACACGTATAATGGTTGTTTTGTTAAGTAAAGACTGGGCATGACCAGAAGAAAGGAGATACATTATAAAATATGATGGGTTTGCCGACCGTATTTCACCTATACCTGCAGATTTTCACCCAATTCAGCCAATTTGTTAACGAGTTAGCTTCGGTTACCCTACGTCCCAGTCCGCATGCGCAGTAACGTCTGCAGTGATTAAGAGCAAAGATACCGTTATAGTTGACTGAAGCATGTTAATATGCCGTTTGTTTGTCTCCTGGTCTAAATGATCCCTTATAGCCTATTATTCCTTAGAATTCCTACTGCACATGCGCATAATAGTGCAGCGTCATAATGCCATCAATTAGGATTAGCAGATGATATTCTGCTTTTACTCGCAAAAAGTTTGAGCGAAATCGGTCTATTGGCTCCTGAGATAGCCTCCATGACCATAAGTTCTAATGCGCATGCGCACTGACTTTTGTTGTTACCAAGGGTGACAAAACATTCATGCTAACTTTAAGCACGTTGGCTTTCCCTCTGTTCAGGTCCTCCTCTGAAATATCCTAGCCTTTCAGGCTTATTTTCATAATTTCTTCTGCGCATGCGCAGAGCAGTGCAGCTTCAATGACATTTTTGACTTATATTTCGTGCTATTCTTTTGTTCACAAAATTTCAAAAAAATCGACCCGTAGGTTGCCGAGATAGCCTCTGTTACCATTAGATCCAGTGCGCATGCGCAGTGACCTTTTGTTGACCTGAATACCACATTCGAAATCTGCATGGTCGATTGCCTCTCATTGATATTGTTCGGTAATTTGGTACGGAGTGCAACGAAATCTTCAATCTTTCATATGCTAATATACATACATGGTGGCTATTCAAATGGTGGTTGATACAATGGGCGGAGCTAGGGGCTGAACTCCCCCCCCAATGTCAGAATATCTATGGTTAATACAAACACAGAAGCTGTTCCGAGGCAATGGCGGGGAAGGCTCCAGTCCCGTACCAGCCCCCATCCTCACTGCTCCCCCGTCCGAAATGTCTCCCATGAGCTATCTCAGCACGCCTCTGGACCCTGCTACCGTTCCCTAGATGCCTGAGGGCATCACTGCTCACTTCCTCGGATCTCTAAACACGCCTCGGCACCCTCTGCCCTCTAGTCAGGTTCCCGTCCGCCCCGACCGGCTAGCCACCCGCTGTATGCACTCGGATAGAAATGTTATGCCTTTCTTGCACGCATTTACCGGCTGCAGCCTACTGCCGCAGCACAGAAGGTCCATGCAAGAAGGGCAGAATGACGTCACTACTGCTGCGGGAAAAACGGGACCGAAGTATTTTGCCCCTCAGTGGCGAACTAGTCGTCGGAGCGTCATGAAACAAAAACGGCAGAGCTCATAATTTCCCATACTACAAGTTTAGAGAGAGCCATATATCTCAGTTGAGTATAAAGGCACTTTATCACGTGATGAATCTATTACAACCTATGAAAACCGCATCAAATTCAGTCTTTATCATCATATAGCTCAAAACCTATGGGAGACGCGCGGGTATGGTCAGGCAGACGGTTGTAGAACTTGAGCCGGGCTTTTTTTTGGTACCAATTTCGAAAAGAAAATTTGGAAATATATAGTCATAAATTCCCAAAAAAACAAAAAAATATTGTATTTTTGCAGAAAAATATTTCCCATTAACTCAGAAATTTGAGTTTAGAATATGTTGTTGTAATGACAATACCCATCTCAACAAAGAAAACTGCGTTCAAAAATGTCCAGAATTTTGAAAGTTATACGGTTTTAAAGTTTTAGGCCATAATTGCAATGTTTTGGAAAAAGGGCCAAAACTGACCTTCAAAATTAGGCTTTTGGTTCAGTTTAGTGTCTATGCAGTAATGCACAGTCCATTCTGTCTGTAAAAATCCAGTTTGGAACACCTAGCATCATATCTTCAGATATTTCGAACTTATAACTTTGGTAATGCATTTCACTACAAGTTGGAGGTAAAAGTTTCAAAAAATCATTTTGGAAGTACAAATTTGGATTTTTGCTTCAAACTTTGAGCAACAACTGGTAATTGATTGTGTGTAAAAGAGTGTAAGTTTGAGAGCTGTAGACTAAAAATAGAAAAATAAAAAAATAAAAGTTTAGAAAAATATAATCCAAAATTTTGGAAAAGTTTTTGCAAAATTCGAAAATCTGCAGCCGTGGGGATTTTTTATGGGTTCCTGCCTTTCATCCCTGCAAGTTTCAAGTATCTGATACCAGTCCTCAGAACAGACAACAACTACTACTACGGACAACCTCGGCCTGCGGCCTCGGCAGGTGCCGCTCCGGCGCAGGAGAAGCCGGTGACAATGTACGTTAGGCAAATAGTTCGATTGACAGGCGAGTGTTGTCAGCAGTATGATACATATACTAACGCGATGTTGGGACTTGAGGTCTTGTGTTCTCATTATGACTCCATTCGATCCCATGTGTAACCCCATGTTTTCCTAAACTAACATGTTTCTGCACAGTGCGCCACGTTTGCCCTCTGTTCATAGCATCACATAAATAAACACACGTATAAATTTTGGTTTGTTAAGTAAAGACTGGGTATGGCCAGAAGAAAGGAGATACAATATAAAAAAGTATGGGTTTGCCGACCATATTTCACCTATACCCGGAGAACTTCACAGAATTCAGTCTATTTCTTACCAAGTTAGCTTTGGTTACCCTAAGTCCCAATCCGCATGCGCAGTAAAGTCTGCAGTGAATGAGAGCGAAAATACCATTATAATTGACTGAAGCATGTTGGTATGTCGTGTTTGTCTCCTGGTCAAAACTATCCCTTATAGCCTAATATTCCTTAGAATTCCTACTGCGCATTCGCAGAACAATGCAATGTCATAATGCCGTGAATTGGGATTAGCAGATAGTATTCTGCTATTACTCGCAAAAATTGAGCCCAATCGGTCTATTGGCTCCCGAGATAGCCTCCATGACCAAAAGTTCTAATGCGCATGCGCGCTAACCTTTGTAGTAAGCAAGGGTGCAAAACTTTCATACTAAATCTAAGCATGTTGGCTCTCCTTTGTTCATGTCCTCTTCTGAAATATCCTCACCTTTAAGGCTTATCTTTAATATTTCTACTGCGCATGCACAGGGCAGTGCAGCTTGAATATGATATTATCTGCGGTTTGCATTCCGTGTCATTTTCTTGTTCACAAAATTTCAAGAAAATCGACCCGAAGGTTACCGGGATAGCCTCTGTTTCCATTAGTTTCACTGCGCATGCGCAGTGACCTTTCATTGACCTGAAGACCAGATTCAAAATCTGCACGACCGATTTCCTCTTACTGATATTGTTAGATAATATGGAATAGAGTGCAACGAGATTTATATATTATTTTGTCTAAATACGATAGCGGATACAAGGGGCGAGGCTAGTGGGCTTAAGTCCCCCCCCCCATGTGAAAATGCTTACAGCTATAGCATAGGCAGAGGATGTTTTGAGGCAATGGGAGGTAGGCTGGAGCTAATAGGTGAATTCAGGGCGGTGGGGGGATAGGGGCACGTGCCCCCCCATTTGGTGGATCCTTGGCGCCCCCTGAAATGGCCACGGCGCCCCCTCAAGGATTCGATGGCACCCCCTGAAATGTCACTTCCCACCCCCTCCTCCTAAAATGTAAAAATCGGCGCCCATCGGAAGGATTTTGCGTGTCAAAAGTGGCGCCCTATGTTCCGGATTACACCCCTTCCCCGGGACGGTGCCTCCTCAATCGGTAATCCTGGATCCGCCTATGCTCGAGCAACTTAGCCCCACCCCCGAACTGATATCCTGGATCCGCCTATGCTCGAACTCCTTAGGCCCATCCCCGTACTGATGTCCTGGATCCGCCTATGCCCGAGCTCCATAGCCCCACCCCCTTACTGATGTCCTGGATCCGCCTATGCTCGAACTCCGTAGCCTCACCTCCGTACTGTCATGGATCTGCCTATGCTCGAGCTCCCTAGCCTCACCCCTGTACTGATGTCCTGGATCCGCCTATGCTCGAGCTCCTTAGCCCCAGCCCCGGACTGATGTCCTGGATTCGCCTATGATCGAGCTCCTTAGGCCCATCCCCGTACTGATGTTCTGGATCCGCATATGCTCGAGCTCCTTAGCCCCACCCCCTTACTGATGTCCTGGTTCCGCCTATGCTCGAACTCCGTAGCCCCACCACCGTAGTGTCCTGGATCCGCCTATGCTCGAGCTCCATAGCCCCATTTCTGTACTAATGTCCTGGATCCGCCTATGCTTGAGGTCCCGAGTTCCAACCCCGTACTGATGTCCTGGATCCGCCTATGCTCGAGCTCCTTAGCCCCACCCCCGCACTAATATTCTGGATCCGCCTATGCTCGAACTTCTTAGCCTCTACCACCGTACTATGCCCTGGATCCGCTTATGCTCCATCTCTTTAGCCCCACCCCGTACTGATGTCCTGGATCCGCCTATGCTCGAGCTCTTTAGCCCCATCCCCGTACTAATATCCTGGATTCGCCTATGCTCGAACTCCGTAGCCCCACCTCCGTACTACCCTGGATCCGCCTATGCTCGAACTCCTTAGCCCCTACCCCCTACTGATGTCCTGGATCCGCCTATGCTGGAACTCCCGAGTCCCACCCCGTACTGATGTTCTGAATCCGCTAATGCTCGAGCTTTTTAGCCCCATCCCCGTCCATAGGCGGATCCAGGATTGCCGATCGGGGGCACCTTCCCGGGGGCGCCATCCGGACCGGGGGCGCCATCCGGACCAGGGGGCGCCACTTATCACCGGCAAAAGCTATCAGGTGGGCGCCAAATCCTATCGGTGGGCGCCGGCTTTCGCATCCTGGGGGGTGGGAAGCGACATTTCAGGGGGCGCCATCGACCTTTCAGGGGGCGCCGAGGGTCGATCGGGGGGCACGTGCCCCCTTGCCCCTGGATCCGCCTATGCCCCGTACTAATGTCCTGGATCCGCCTATGCTCTAACTCCCTAGCGCCACCCTCGTACTGATGTCCTGGATCCGCCTATGCTCTAACTCCCTAGCCCCACCCTCGTACTGATGTCCTGGATCCGCCTATGCTCGAACTCTTTAGCCCCTACCCTACCCCCGTGCTTATGTTCTGGATCCGCTTATGCTCGAGCTCCTTACCCCCACACCCGTAACGACCCCACCTCCGTGCCCCCCCGAAACGACATAGGCGGATCCAAGGGGGAAAGGGGACAGGTGCCCCCATAGAATCTTAGCGCCCCCTGAAATTGTCCCGGAAACCCCTGGAAAGTTCGTTGGCACCCCCTGAAATGTCGTTTTTCCCGAGATGCAGGTATCGGGGCCTACTGATAGGATTTAGCGCCTACTTCATAGGTTTTTCCGGCCAAAAGTGGCGTCCCTGGTGTAGATAGTGCCCACCAGGAAGTTTCCCCTTCCACCTCACCCCCGATAGGCAATCCTGGATCCGCGTATGGGAAGCGACATTTCAGGGAGCGTCATCGACCTTGAGAGGCGTGTCTTTACAATTTCAGAGGGCGCCGATGGTCGATTGGGGGTTGGGGGAGGGGGATGGGGGAGAAGGGTGGGGGGGCACCTAGCCTACTTATTCCCTGGATCCACCCATGGTCCAAAAACAGAAACATAATACTCTTATTGTAAACTCGGACTTTTACGGTACTCTAATTACTTGTGATGCATTATGGGTAGTATTGGGTACTTTTTTACCAGACCATAACCACATAAATATAAACAGAAACGGCCGCTCCGATCGCCGGCAGTTGCCGCGCCGTGGACGCAGGGGTGACGCGTGGTGATGTGCTACAACGATGCGTGGAGAAACGGCATGTTAGTAAAGGTAACTTGGTGTTTCATTGATATCTAACCAGATGGAATGTCGACATATGTCTCTTATCTAGCTGCATGCAAAGTTTCATTTCCCTCCAATGACTCTAACCACCCTAAACCCCGGTGTGAAGCAAAAATGAACCGATAATATTACCACTTTGAAATGTATTTTACGGCTTATAGCGCGGAAGCCGTAAGAGATAAGTGGGGGGTATGAGTGAGAAAAATGACGGCAACGAAGTTTTCTATCCAGCCGTGTTATATTCAATACCGTAGCCATCACGGTCTGGAAACCAGGGGGCTGAGAATAAAAATTTTAAAAACTTATATTTTATTTTTGCCTCTGAAATAAAAAGTTTCAGTCTGAAAGTTTTTATCTCTAAATATATATTAAAGGAGGCTATTCTCGTTTATTATCTGAAATGGGAACTAATTTATCTTAATTAGATCGGAAGATATAAGGGTTTGACTGATATTTTGGGAAATGCAGACCTTCGCAGAATGGGCCAAAAAGACCCTTAAATTTCCGTTTTTGTTTTGTTTCTGTGTTTGTGCAGTACTGCACAAACCGGCCTTTAAATTGGTATTTGACTCAGAACCTGAACTGCTGTAGCTTCAGATATTTCGAGCCTGTAGTTTAGACTATGAGTTTTATGCCAAATTTAGGGTGCAAAGTTTAAAAGCTAATTTGGAGCCTTAAATTTATGACTTTTTCTTTCAAACTTTTTGTGTGATCTACAAATTTCCCTGATGTAAAAGGGTGCAAGTTTGAAGACTGTAGATGAATTAGGAAAAAATAGAAAAATAAAAGTTAAAAATCACATAATGCAAAATTCTGGGCAAAATTTTGAAAATTTTGAAAATTGACAACCGTGGTGCTTATTCATTTGGAAGTGCCTTCTATCCACAAAAGTTTTAGGTCTCTGATACCAGCGCTCAGAACAGACAACAACAGACGACGAGACCGGAAAAACTGTCAGAATAGAAGCCGTTTCTTACTTCGTTCGTCACCGGCTTCTGACAGAGAACGAAAAACTGTCAGTATAGAAGCCGTTTCTCACTTCGTTCGTCACCGGCTTCTGACAACCTCGGCCTGCGGCCTGGGCTAACGCCCCACCGGCGCAGGAGAGCCGCATGACAATGTGCTGAAAGCAAACCATATTTCGTTCTTAATGTATCTCTTCATAAGCCTGCAAGTCAGTTTTATCATTCTTTTCTTTGAAATAACCAATAAAGAGTACGTGGTCACCCCCGGATTCGAACCGGACCTACCTGATCAAGAGACAGGGCCTCTAACCACTAGACCACCGTGCCATACCACTCACCCTCCCACTAGCTGAACAGCTGTGACCCGTCAGGAGGTCACTGGCTGGTACAACTCCGCCGAATATGCCGGGCCGCTGGCGCCGGGTGCTGTGCTTGTCCCGAAAAGGCACGATATAAAGGTGCTTCTAGAAGACGAACCAAGCATTCTTTTGGGCTGAAATTACTTGTATCGTCGAGCTAGGATCCTAAGCTAGCTTCATGCCAAATTTCTTCCACTTCCATCCATTTTAAGGACTTGAAACCATGGTGAGAAGCAATGGTGGTCCGAGAAATTTAGCATCTTGTAATACATTTTGGACTAATTACTCGAAAGCCATTAGAGATAGGTGGGTAGTATAAGTGAGCGAAATGACCGCAAGTAACTTTCCTATTCAGCCATGTCAGTTCTGAGTTTGTGAGTGACATGAGCTTGGAACCAGGAAGATGCAAATAAAAAGTTTTTTTACTCAATTTCTATTTATGCCTATAAAACAAAGAATTTCACATTCACAATTTCCATCTCCAAATATTATCAGGCGGAAGCAATGTTCTTTCATTATTTGAAATGAAAACTCAAATCGGTCAATTAGATTGTGAGATATTAACGTTGAAATGAAATGAACCAAAATTCAGCCTTCCGGAAGAACTGTAAAAAGTAGGTCAAAATTTTGCGTTTTGCACTCAAAACTATGCCTAAGCACTACAAAATTTTCCTAGCTACCCCTAGGTAACTGCCTTTCAGCTAACTGAGGCCTGTCTTCTGACATTTCGAGCGCACAAGTCGGCCATCAACTTTTAGCAGGTTTTTTGCTCGCGTGAGAAATGCCGCGTTTTCGCGCAACAAATATTGTCGGATCAGCTCAATTCGTTTTCCCTAGCTGGCCCTTGTTATCTTTCGAAAAGGACATAAGTTTCAAGTTCGTAGGTTAAGAAGTAAAAATTAGAAAAATATAAAACAGAAAAAGTTTGAGCCAAAATTTCTCAAAAACTATTTTGGATTTCAACTCGGGGCTTCAGTTTGGGTGTCTGGAGCAGAAGGGCTATCACCCTACAAAATTCCAGAGCTCTGACATCAATTCTCAGGACTGACAGACGCCAACAACAACCTCGGCCTGCGGCCTGGGCTAACGCCCCACCGGCGCAGGAGAGCCGCATGACAATGTGCCGAAAGCAAACCATATTTCGTTCTTAATGTATCTCTTCATAAGCCTGCAAGTCAGTTTTATCATTCTTTTCTTTGAAATAACCAATAAAGAGTACGTGGTCACCACCGGATTCGAACCGGACCTACCTGATCAAGAGACAGGGCCTCTAACCACTAGACCACCGTGCCACACTACTCATCCTCCCACTAGCTGAACAGCTGTGACCCGTCAGGAGGTCACTGGCTAGTACAACTCCGCCGAATATGCCGGGCCGCTGGCGCCGGGTGCTGTGCTTGTCCCGAAAAGGCACGATATAAAGGTGCTTCTAGAAGACGAACCAAACATTCTTTTGGGCTGAAATTAGTTGTATCGTCGAGCTAGGATCGTAAGCTAGCTTCATGCCAAATTACTTCCACTTCCATCCATTTTAAGGACTTGAAACCATGGTGAGAAGCAAAGGTGGTCCGAGAACTTTAGCATCTTGTAATATATTTTGGACTAATTACTCGAAAGCCATTAGAGATAGGTGGGTAGTATAAGTGAGCGAAATGACCGCAAGTAACTTTCCTCTTCAGCCATGTCAGTTCTGAGTTTGTGAGTGACATGAGCTTGGAACCAGGAAGATGCAAATAAAAAGTTTTTTGACTCAATTTCTATTTATGCCTATAAAACAAAGAATTTCACATTCACAACTTCCATCTCCAAATATTATCAGGCGGAAGCAATGTTCTTTCATTATTTGAAATGAAAACTCAAATCGGTCAATTAGATTGTGAGATATTAACGTTGAAATGAAATGAACCAAAATTCAGTCTTCCGGAAGAACTGTAAAAAGTAGGTCAAAATTTTGCGTTTTGCACTCAAAACTATGCCTAAGCACTACAAAATTTTCCTAGCTACCCCTAGGTAACTGCCTTTCAGCTAACTGAGGCCTGTCTTCTGACATTTCGAGCGCACAAGTCGGCCATCAACTTTTAGCAGGTTTTTTGCTCGCGTGAGAAAAGCCGCGTTTTCGCGCAATAAATATTGTCGGATCAGCTCAATTCGTTTTCCCTAGCTGGCCCTTGTTATCTTTCGAAAAGGACATAAGTTTCAAGTTCGTAGGTTAAGAAGTAAAAATTAGAAAAATATAAAACACAAAAAGTTTGAGCCAAAATTTCTCAAAAACTATTTTGGATTTCGACTCGGGGCTTCAGTTTGGGTGTCTGGAGCAGAAGGGCTATCACCCTACAAAATTCCAGAGCTCTGACATCAATTCTCAGGACGGACAGACGCCAACAACAACAGACCACGACAGACCCGTCTGAGGGCCAGAATAGAGCCGCTTGAGAAATCTCAATGCGCTTCGCTCCATGGATTTCGTCATGCGGCTCTGACAACCTCGGCCTGCGGCCTCGGCAGGTGCCGCTCTGGCGCAGGAGAAGCCGGTGACAATGTACGTTAGCCAAACAGTTCGATTGACAGGCGAGTTTTTTCAGCAGTTTGATACTTATAACAACGCAATGTTGGAGTTTTAGGTTTTGTGTTCTCATTATGGCTCCATTCAATCCCCTGCCTAGGCCCATGTTTTTCTAAATTAGCATGTCTCTGCATACTGCACCACGCTTGACCTCTGTTCATATCATCAAATAAATAAACACACGCATAATGTTTGTTTTGTTAAGCAAAGACTGGGCATGACGGGAAGAAAGGAGATACAATATAAAATATGATGGGTTTTCCGACGGTATTTCACCCATACCTGCAGATTTTCACCAAATTCAGCCTATTTGTTACCGAGTTATGCCCCAGCTCGAGACCTCAGCCCCACCACCGAACTGATGTCCTGGATCCGCCTATGCTTGAGCTCCTTACCCCAACCCCTTACATATGTCCTGGATCTGCCTATGCTCGAACTCCGTAGCCCCACCTCTATACTGCCCTGGACCCGCCTATGCTTGAACTCCTTAGCCATTACCCCTAATGATGTCCTGGATCCGCCTATGCTCGAGCTCCCGAGCCCCACCCACGTACTGATGTCCTGAATCCGCTTATGCTCGAGCTCCTTAGCCCCACTCCCGTACTGATGTCCAGGATCCGCTTATGTTTTAACTCTTTAGCCCCTACCTGTTTTAACTCTTTAGCCTCTTGATGTCCTGGATCCGCTTATGCTCGAGCTCCTTAGCCCCACCCCCGTACTGATGTCTTTGATCCGCCTATACTCGAGCCCCTTAGCCCCGGCCCCGTACTGATGTCCTGGATCCGCCTCTGCTCGAGCTCCTTAGCCCGACACCCATACTGATGTCCTGGATCCGCCTATGCTCGAGCTCCTTAGCCCCATCTCCCGTACAGATGTCCTGGATCCGCCTATGCTGGATCTCCTTAGCCCCATCCCCGTACCGATATGCTGGATCCGCCTATGCTCAAACCCCTTAGCCTCTAACCCCGTACTGATATCCTGGCTCCGCTTATGCTCGAGCTCCTTAGCCCCACCCCCGTACTGATGTCCTGGATCCGCCTATGCCCGAACTCTTTAGCCCCTACCCCTCTGCTGATGTCCTGGATCCGCTTATGCTTGAGCTGCTTAGCCCCACCCCCGTACTGATGTCCTGGATCCGCCTTTACTCAGGCTCCGGAGCCACACCCCTGCACTGATGTCCTGGATCCGCCTATGCTCGAGCTCCTTAGCCCCACCCCCGAACTGATGTCCTGGATCTGCCTATGCTCGAACTCCGTAGCCCCACCTCCGTACTGCCCTGGATTCGCCTATACTCAAATTCTTTATTCCCTACCACCCTACTAATGTCCTGGATCCGCCTATGCTGGAACGCCCGAGCCCCACCACCGTACTGATGTCCTGGATCCGCCTATGCTCGAGCTCCTTAGCCCCACCCCCGTACTGAGGTCCTGGATCCGCCTTTGCTGGAGCTCCTTAGCCCCACCCCCGTACTGATGTCCTGGATCCGCCTATGCTCGAACTTCTTAGCCCCACCTCCGTACTGATGTCCTGGATCCGCATATGCTCGAACTCCTTAGCCCCTATCCCCTACTGATGTCCTAGATCCGCCTATGCTCGAGCTCCTTACCCCACCTTCTTCCTGATGTCTTGGATCCGCCTATGCTCGAACTCCGTAGCCCCTACCCCCCCCACTGATGTCCTGGATCCGCCTATGCTCGAGCTCCTTACCCCACCCCCTTACTGATGTCCTGGATCCGCCTGTGCTCGAACTTCGTAGCCCCACCTCTGTACTGCCCTGGATCCGCCTATGCTCGAACTACTTAGCCCCCACCCCCTACTGATGTCCTGGATCCGACTATGCTCGAGCTCCCGAGCCCCACCCCATCAGCTGAATCCGCTTATGCTCGAGCTTCTTAGCCCCACCGCCGTACTGATGTCCTAGATCCGCCTCTGCTCGAGCTCTTTAGCCCCATCCCCGTACTAATATCCTGGATCCGCCTATGCTCGAACTCCGTAGCCCCTACCCCCCTACTGATGTCCTGGATCCGCCTATTCTGGAACTCCCGAGTCTCACCCCGTACTGATATCCTGATTCCGCTAATGCTCAGCTGCTTAGCCCCATCCCCGTACTAATGTCCTGGATACGCCTATGCTCTAACTCCCTAGCCCGACCCTCGTACCGATGGCCTGGATCCGCCTATGCTCTAACTCCCTAGCCCCACCCTCGTACTGATGTCCTGGGTCCGCCTATGCTCGAACTCTTTAGCCCTTACCCCCATGCTGATGTCCTGGATCCGCTTATGCTCGATCTCCTTACGCCCACACCAGTAACGCCCCACCTCCGTGCCCCCCCGCCCCCGAAATGACATAGGCGGATCCAAGGGGAAAGGGGACAGGTGCCCCCCATAGAATCTTAGCGCCCCCTGAAATTGTCCCGGAAACCCCTGGAAAGTTCGATGGCACCCCCTGAAATGTCGTTTTCCCCGAGATGCAGGTATCGGGGTCTACTGATAGGTTTTAGCGCCTACTTGATAGGTTTTTCCGGCCAAAAGTGGCGTCCCTGGTGTAGATAGCGCCCACCAGGAAGTTTCCCCTTCCACCTCGCCCCCGATAGGTAATCCTGGATCCGCGTATGGGAAGCGACATTTCAGGGAGCGTCATCGACCTTGAGAGGCGTGTCTTTACAATTTCAGAGGGCGCCGATGGTCGATTGGGGGTTGGGGGAGGGGATGGGGGGAGAAGGGTGGGGGGGGGGCACCTAGCCTACTTATTCCCTGGATCCACCCATGGTCCAAAAACAGAAACATAATACTCTTATTGTAAACTCAGACTTTTACGGTACTCTAATTACTTGTGATGCATTATGGGTAGTGTTGGGTACTTTTTTACCAGACCATAAATAAACAGAAACGGCCGCGCCGATCGCCGGCGTTGCCGCGACGTGGACGCAGGGGTGACGCGTGGTGATTTGCTACAACGATGCGTGGAGAAACGGCATGTTAGTAAAGGTAACTTGGTGTTTCATTGATATATATGCAGATGGAATGTCGACATATGTCTCTTACCTAGCTGCATGCAAAATTTCATTTCCCTCCAATGACTCTAACCACCCTAAACCCCGGTGTGAAGCAAAAATGAACTGATAAAATTACCACTTTGAAATGCATTTTACGGCTTATAGCGCGGAAGCCGTAAGAGATAAGTGGGGGGTATCAGTGAGAAAAATGACGGCAACGAAGTTTTCTATCCAGCCGTGTTAAGTTCAATACCGTAGCTATCATGGTCTGGAAACCAGGGGGCTGAGAATAAAAATTTTAAAAACTTATATTTTATTTTTGCCTATAAAATAAAAAGTTTCAGTCTGAAAGTTTTTATCTCTAAATATATAATAAAGGAGGCTATTCTCTCTTATTATCTGAAATGGGAACTAATTTTTATCAATTAGATCGGAAGATATAAGGGTTTGAATGATATTTTGGGAAATGCAGACCTTCACGGAATGGGCCAAAAAGGACCCTTAAATTTCCGTTTTTGTTTTGTTTCTGTGTTTGTGCAGTACTGCACAAACCGGCCTTTCAGTTGATATTTGACTCAGAACCTGAACTGCTGTAGCTTCAGATATTTCGAGCCTGTAGTTTAGACCATGAGTTTTATGCCAAATTTAGGGTGCAAAGTTTAAAAGCTAATTTAGAGCCCTAAATTTAAAGCTTTTTCTTTCCAACTTTTTGGGTGAACTACAAATTTCCCTGATGTAAAAGGGTGCAAGTTTGAAGAGTCTAGATGAATTAGCAAAAAATAGAAAAATAAAAGTTAAAAATCACATAATGCAAAATTCTGGGCAAAATTTTGAAAATTTTGAAAATTGACAACCGTGGTGCTTATTCATTTGGAAGTGCCTTCTATCCACAAAAGTTTTAGGTCTCTGATACCAGCGCTCAGAACAGACAACAACAACAACAACAACAGACAACAACGACGACGAGACCGGAAAAACTGTCAGAATAGAAGCCGTTTCTTACTTCGTTCGTCACCGGCTTCTGACATTAATAAGCCGCAAACCTACAGCATTAAGATGTAAGTAAAGCAAAGTCTGGAATACCTACCTACCAAAACAATACCTCGGGTGAGGTGGGTCTTGCTTTAGAACCTTTAACAAGCTGAAGTCTCTAAAAGAGAGGGAAAATACCAAAACTTGTCAATTTAAACAAAATATTTCAAACTTCTTTTTGAAATTATACGTACACCAGCGGGATTCACTCCCTCTGTTTTCACTTGCATTCATGGAGAAATTGCAGCATGCAATCACACAATAAAAATACCTAGTCAAATGGCCCCCATGAAAATATTAACTTACCTTTACCCAGATGCCTGGATTTCTCGAATTTGAATTATACTACTCTCATTGAAATAAAGAGTGAACAACATGCTGAGGCTCAGAATTGCCCTGCTTAAGCCATAAGACATACCAACACTGGCTACTTAAAACTTACCGACTCTCAAACGTACTTAAGAGCTTCGACACCCTGCATGCAATCCAGAAACGTACACAAACACCACGGAAGAAAGAAATCTCGAGTCAAATTCAAGCAAACCTGTCGACACCGGTTGCCAAGTACGGTTTTTCTTATGCGAGTAAACTGACCAGGCAGGCCCCCTGAGCGTGAAAAGGATGTCGAAATTCTCCACCTTTAAATGACGCAGAGATTTAGCGTTTGTAATGGAAAAAACTAATTTTACCTTAATCTTTCGTTATTTTTCTAAAAGCATCCTGAAATTCATCTAAATATTTTGGCTACCTTTGGAGATATTCCGAGAAATACATAGAGGTGCGATTTTCATGATCCGTGAAGATTCCCTCTTTAGGTATTTTTTCTTTAAAAACTGTAGAAAAACTGTCCAATATTGGGATCGTTTTATTAAACTAAGACAGCAGAATTTTAAATTTGATATATGGTAAACC
The DNA here is from genome assembly GCA_034440635.1 of Lepas anatifera. Lineage (NCBI taxonomy): Eukaryota > Metazoa > Arthropoda > Thecostraca > Lepadidae > Lepas > Lepas anatifera. The sequence goes on along the minus strand of JAOTON010001200.1, from coordinate 484,240 downwards.
ACAAAAACATCGTAAAACTATAGTACTTCTCTTTAAAGTCAAGGATGTCGAAATTATTTGGCAATGCTTGCATTGTTCCACTCAAAATTCTGAGTGACATGACTTAAAATATTGCTAAGCAATATTTTTTCCGAATAGAAAAGATTCTGATTTCATATTTGGGGTACTCTCAAAAGTTTCTTTTGCACAGAAACTTCAAAAATAAACGTTATAATTCACCCTGACCCGCGCGATTTCTAAGGATGTCGAAATACAGTCGTAAGGAGCTGAGGTCATCAAACCATATATTACTTCAGAAGCACTACATTTCAAGGCCTTGGGCCTTGGTTAGTAGTAGCCTCCAAGAATGGTGTGGTGACGCAACATGGTGACGATTGCTTGGTTGTCCTGACGGGACTGTTTAAAGAATGCCGCATTCCATATGACGGTAATAGGTTCGCAAAGCTAGGGTTGCAGCATCTTTATCGAATGGTGTGTTGGCTTCAGTTGCTGGTTTGGCCCTGCTTCTATTCCTCAACTTCTGAAACAAGGAAACTGATAATGCTGCATTTTTATTCGTTTAGATCCATACATGTATTTGCAACAACAGCAACAAGCAATAAAAGACCATGCCAGTACATGTTAACACAAGGCTAAAATCCAGTAGGAGATGAAAATAAGGGCACACTAAAAAGCTGTCATTGAGGCCACCACTTCACAAGCTGATGATGCCGTAAGCAGATGATCCTGATGATTTTTTTAGTATGTCAAAATTCAAGATTTAGGATGTCAAAATTGATCAAGTCTATGTGTGGGTTTCCACGCAAAATTCCCAATTTCAGGACACTCGCAAGGGAAAGAAAGAAGCAGTTTGGGGATCGACAGCGAGCGTTCACGCTGACTGATCTGATTGGCAGAGATTCAGATATGGTTGTGCGCGTTATGTCATTTCTTAAAGTCATTGGTTTTACACTCATATATGACCCTGGTTAAGCAGTAGACAAAGTTCGCGACCTCCTTTTTGAATGCGAGACTGCTGGCCTTTCTATCTCACCTAGATCATTAGATTAGCAAGTTTAACCTACTATTTCTGATGCCCAATTGACTATGAGCGTAGCCGAAACCGAAATGGACGCGATATGACCACATTGGTTAGCGCGCCCTCAAACTCAAATAACAAACAACAACTCTTTTTGGGAAAGTAAACTCCCTAGTTAAACAAATTGAAACCCAATATTCGTGTATCTTGGAAATGTAAAAACATCTTAAAAAGCAACCTCGTAAGATCAGATATCTCAGCACCCCAGTGCCCTTCAGGTACAAAAACTCTCCATGCATGCGGATCCGGTTTAACCCTCGCTCCGGTGGGGGGTGTTTGAACAACCCCCTCGGGTTTTTCCGGCGGCACGAAAAAACGGCGGCGCGAAGCGCCGCCGTACTTGGCATACCTTATCCTTGATCAATTCTGCAACTTTCCTCAAAATTGCAATGTTGGGTCATCTCAGGTCAGGTCACCAGTGCAGGTCAAATGACCTCACCTCAAATGTTTAAGGTGGCATAAGTAAAAAATGGGTGAATCTGTCGGATTGAATCTTATACCACATAATGGGCCCACCGGGCGCTACAACATATATTCCGGGATTTTTCATATCGATGACCTAAGGTCAAGTACGGACCATGACCTCTCCATTGGAGATACATGGGAAAAACAAAAAGTGGGCTGTATTTGTGTAGATACAGCTGATAATATCTTCATATTCTCCAAATCGTAGTATCCTGGGCCCCTTTTGAGATTCATGTTCCAATTTTTGACCCGTGGCCTTTGAGAGGTCATCTGGGGCTGTTTAAGCAGTTTTCAGATTTAGGTCAATAACTTTGCATGAAATGATGATACAGCTTTTATGTTGATATCATTGCGTTCAAATTGATATTGCGAGTCGATTGATATGATATGCATATTGACTATGCGAGGTTAAAAAGTGACCTTGACCTGACCTGAGGGGAAAAAATAAAAAAATCGGAAAATAGGACTTGAAAAATTCTTAATTTACAAAAAGGACACAAGGTCGCGAGGTCAAAACCTGGCCTGAGGTCAAATATATTTTTCTTGTATGGTTTGTTGTATCTTCTATCCAGTGATATACAGTATAATTGAGTTTGATCAGCCACTTTTAAGATTAAAAAATAATTTCTGCATCAATGTTTGCGCTAAGCTCGAAACTTTGATGACCTCTATCTGTTGACCTCTTTGACCTTGAGACCTGAAAATGGGCCCAAATTTTGTTTTGTATAGGGGACCTGGGTAGAAAATTTGTTGGAAATCTGAGGGGTGATGTTGAACTCCCCTGGAGGATTTGTCCTGGAATGACCCAAATGTCACTGGCTGAAGGCTTCCATCAGCCATCCAGTGAGATGTGTCTGACTCTCAGACGCGTCTTACTGGACGCTATCTCTGGTCAGTGACTTCCATAGCCGTCGAACTGGCCTCCAGCTGAACGGGAATTGGACGCGTCTGTTTGTTCATTTAATTCTCGCTTTAGAATCGAAATAACGTTTTACAAAATGCTTGCGGCCACTAGAAATGGAAGAGGACGAATAACTCGGCAAACGAAGTTCACCCCACGTCCTGGGCAGAGAAACAATGAAGCGCATCAAAACAAAAGTAGGTCGCTGATTGTTTAGAGATGGTTGTGGGTATCATTGTTATTATGATCATCGCTATTTCCTTATTTTACGTGGAAATTATTAAAAGCTGTATAAAATCCAGTTCATTATAAAGTTACCTATACTGTTTCATAAGAACACCACAGGACGATAAATACTCATGAGCTAAACTATTTCACCCGTAGAAATTTACGGAATCTATTCTGGACCAAGTATTTGCCACAATACATCATTACTGCAGATTTGACACGCCTTCAGCCTACTTCACAGGCACGCGCGTCGCAGAGTTGTGCGACTCATGGCCCATGGTTTAACTAAAATCTGAATCATTTGGCTCTGAGTTGAGCTGAGTAAAAATTTAGACCGGTGAGTTGAGTTGAGTTGGTTCACATCACACCAATGAGCTGAGTTTGTTGAGGTAAAAAGCCGGTGAATCAAATGAGTTGAAAAATGACTCAAGAGATATGTATGATGGTACGTTAAGGGTTTGAATATGCCTACATTTTCCAATGCTGTTAGCTATATCAAGGATCCTGATCAGTTGACTTATTATCCCACAAGCGTACAAAGTTAGATATCATGGAGCTGAAATTATTTGCTTATGCTTGGTGTAATCCTAAGCTGCTATTAGGGACTTCAAAGACAAACAGTTTGAACGTATTACAATGAGTGATGAATTGTTCTATTGTATATCTATAAAGTTGGTTTTATCTATTAGTTTGATTTAAAAGGTACTAATTAATTTAGGTATTATTATTTATGAATTAACTTTATTTTGAACTTGAATCAAAGTTGAGTCGGCTTGAGTTTTTAGTTGAGTCAGAATTGAGTTGACCGGATTGAAGGTTGAATCACAGTGGAGTTGGCTTCCTGAATTTCTTTCGGTAATTTGAGTTGGAATTGATTCAACTGCTTTCTGCATGCGACATGAGTTGAGCATACGTACCAAAATTCTGAAACGCAAACTCTGGCACGTCGCCACTATGGGGGCATTGGCGCCCATTAGTTTATCGGAGGCTCTCCACCTGGCCCGTGAGACCACTTTGATACTGTCTCGAATAGCCCCTTGATGGTCTAAGGGTCCAGCCTTCCTGCCTAAAAAGGAGACCTCCTAATTGACCTTTGCAGGAGGCTTCATTGGCTATAAAGGAGGCCCCATAGCGTCTAACCTAGGAGACCCCTTTACTTAAAATGGAGGCTTCTAAACGGCCCACATAGGTGCTAACTTTTACTCTGAAAGCAATACCCTTAAACGACCTATCGAGGAGACACCCTTACTTATAGAGGCCCGCTAAATCGCCTGGAAGTGTCTATACGTATGAAGGAGGTCCATAAACGGTTAACATAGGAGCCCCCTTTCTTATAAAGAAAGCCACCAAACGACCTTCAAAATAGAGGGCCGGAGCTATTTGCAGTTTTAAGGTTAGAGGAACGGTATTGGGAAGTAGTCTGGTATTCCGCCAATGTGTGCTGCCTGTTTATCATCTGATTCGATTTTTTTACCTCGAAAAGTGTATGATGTTCACTTTTTCGTTAGCGTCAGAAATGTTTTTGTGCACTTGAAATGTAACGTTTTCTAAAAGGTTATTTGACTGAACATATTTCCGAATTATTAGTAATTTGTCGTCGTTAAAGTTTTTCTGGACAAAGTTTAATAGGAAGCACTTTGGTGTGGGTAGGATTTGATCTCACTGAATTTGCGTTACTTAAAAGTAAGTTCAAGTGATAGTTTCCGCTAGATGGCTGTAATGAAGCTTCACAGCTGATTTTTTCTAGGGCGTGGCACGTTGGCCACGTTGGCTAGTCGTCTGTCCGATGCACTCCCATTGGTGGTGGCCGGATTGTGTTAGCCTGTGGTGTTGCGTTGGTGCCGCACTACACCGTGAGACTTCAGCGCGTCCCCATCACTGCCTGGTGCTGCCGAGTCAGAAGTTCAGTTGCAGTCTTAGGATCCTCCCTCAGGACCGTCGATAGCAGGCCCCTTTCGATGCTGGCTCCAATGGAAAGAAATCCGTAGCGACACCCCTGCTCACAGCAATAAGCCTGACGTAGGTCGGCTGGTAACTGACTAGTGAGAGGGTGACCTGAGTCTGACAGAGAGTTGATTAAAGGCAGATTCTAGCTGAAGACAACACAGGCTACGTCCTAGAGCACCTAAAGAACAGTGTTGTCTTCAGCTTGAATCTGCCTTTAATCAACTCTCAGTCAGACCCTCTCACTAGTCAGTTGCCAGCCGACCTACGTCAGGTAAACTATTGGGTGTCGTAGCGTATCAGGGGAACCGATCCCAAGCCCATGCACTGCCACTGTATGTTTCTGAGCAATGGGCCGAAGCCCAACGGTCTACCAAAGGAGCCACCGGGGCGGGGGGCTTTGCCTCCAACATAGACAAATTAGATAAAACTAATTATTTTACTTACAAGCGCATTTTCAGCTATAATGACGCCATATCCATTATTTCCGACAAAGGGTGGAAATTATCACCACGGGCTGGAATTGCAGTAATTGTATAACAGTGGTTGACAGATATTATCACTGAAACCAACACAGCAGGCAGATGGACGCGTTTCGACAAAAATTGTCTTCTTCAGCATCTATGGTAGGAGGTAAGGAACCCGTCATCAAGACATGCAGCAGTTTCATCGTTTGGATTTTTGTGCAAAATTGTCGTGCGACAGAACTATAAGGCACCATTTTTGAGGATATTCCAATAATGCTTCTTTAATTATTCTATAATGCATACAAGCAAGCTTCGATAGGAGACATTCTAGACTTATCACTGTTCTAAATAATGTTCTATTTTTATTTTATCATCATTATTGTTTTTCATTCTTATATAAACTATTATTATTTTTCTCCCTTTGCTTAACCAACTCCTAATACAGCCGCAGATTTTGCCCATTTCATGAAGCCTGGCCTAAGGTTAAAAGTATCATTTTTAGCTATATGTGCTGCTTCTGTAGCTTTCCTATTATCTTTGTTTTTACAAACCGCTATAATTTTAGCTCTATCCGAGTTTGGTACGATGAAACTGCTGCATGTCTTGATGACGGGTTCCTTATCCCTCCTACCATAGATGCTTAAGAAGACAATTTTTGTGGAAACGCGTTCATCTGCCTGCTGTGTTGGTTTCAGTGATAATTGCAGTAATGTGCCACATTCCCTTTAATGTCAATGTCAATCTTGTGGCCACTGTCGCCGTGGAAGCGACCTTGTATGCCTTTTTTAAAAAGTTTTGGGGAGCCTAACGCGGTTTTTAACGAAGGAGATTTCTCCCGAAAAAAATGCAGCTGATGTTCGGCTAACATAGCCTGTTGGAAACGATGTGCTTGTCTACTAGCGTATTACCTCCCTGTGTAAATAGATAAAAGTAAAATACGTTGCGGGAGAGACAGATGTCACCGACTGCGGGAGGGACAGATGTCACCGACTGCGGGAGAGACAGATGTCACCGACTGCGGGAGGTACAGATGTCACCGACTGCGGGAGGTACAGATGTCACCGACTGCGGGAGAGACAGATGTCACGGACTGCGGGAGAGACAGATGTCACCGACTGCGGGAGACAGATGTCACTGACTGCGGGAGAGACAGATGTCACCGACTGCGGGAGGTACAGATATCACTGACTGTGGGAGGGACAGATGTCACTGACTGCGGAGAGACAGATGTCACCGACTGCGGGGGTCCAGATGTCACCGACTGCGGGAGACACATGTCACCGACTGCGGGAGGTACAGATATCACTGACTGTGGGAGGGACAGATTTCACTGACTGCGGGACGGACAGATGTCACCGACTGCGGGAGGGACAGATGTCACTGACTGCGGGAGACAGATGTCACCGACTGCGGGAGGTACAGATGTCACTGACTGTGGGAGGGACAGATGTCACTGACTGCGGGAGAGACAGATGTCACCGACTGCGGGAGACAGATGTCACTGAGTGCGGGAGAGACATATGTTTCCGACTGCGGAAGAGACAGATGTCACGGACTGCGGGAGGGACAGATGTAACGGACTGCGGGAGGGACAGATGTCACCGACTGCGGGAGAGACAGATGTCACCGACTGCGGGAGACAGATGTCACTGACTGCGGGAGAGACAGATGTCACCGACTGCGGGAGAGACAGATGTCACCGACTGCGGGAGGTACAGATGTCACTGACTGTGGGAGGGACAGATGTCACTGACTGCGGGAGAGACAGATGTCACCGACTGCGGGAGACAGATGTCACTGAGTGCGGGAGAAACATATGTTTCCGACTGCGGAAGAGACAGATGTCACCGACTGCGGGAGAGACAGATGTCACTGACTGCGGGAGAGACAGATGTCACCGATTGCGGGAGGTACAGATGTCACTGACTGTGGAGGGACAGATGTCACTGACTGCGGAGAGACAGATGTCACCGACTGCGGGAGGAACAGATGTCACTGACTGCGGGAGACAGATGTCACTGACTGCGGGAGAGACAGATGTCACGGACTGCGGGTGAGACAGATGTCATCGACTGCGGGAGAGACAGATGTCACTGACTGCGGGAATCGGAGGTGATACGAGAACAAATCAAAATGACGCTGTAAGTGCCTCGCCGACTTTTACTAATAGGCAGAGTGTGAACCATATCCGGGCCCCCATGACGTCACAAAGGGCCGAAATGGGTGACATATTGACCCATTCAGAAAATCCTTTATAACTCGGCAAGCGCACAAGACCGAGAAGACTCTTGTTTAAGGGATCAATGCCAAAGCCAAAGGCATCAGTTTGTTCATTTTCACCCAAGGATTCAAATGGTTTGCGACATGACTTTCAAAGGTCACGTCGTGACCTTGGCTGCAGGTCAAGGCCAATTAAAGACCTGTGAGGGTCACTTTTCATATCATTTCAATCATTGGATCATGTTCGCCACTATGATGTCAAATGTTATGTGTCGTATCGCGTTCAAAAGTTATAGTCACATTTTCGACAACCTTAATCTTTGGTGACCTCTCGTGATCTCGTTATTGACCTGACCTCAAAATGGAGAACAGCGTGCATATTTTTATTTTCAAGGGCTTTGGAATGATTTTAGGGACTTGAACTAGTTCTAGAAGGCGAGTTACACCCTGGTTTTGTCAGCCTTTTTAGAAAAACATAATCGCCCTGCATGGGTTTAGAAACGACGCCGTAACGCATTGACTTTTCTTCAGTACAAGCGCAGGGACGGTGTTAGTGCTTGTCTCTGCTTCGCTCGTGTCCTGCGCTGTAGTCCCGCCGTCTGCACCGTCTCTGCTCGGTGTGACTGCGCTGCGCTGGGCCCCAGTAATCTGATGCCTTCATCGGCAGGCTGAGGGCAACCAACAGAGGGCCTGCGAACGCTTCGAGCATATGTCCGCTAAGGCCAAGGAAGGTAGGTGCCCTGACGAGGCTGTCGCCGTTACAGTAGAGGATTTCATGTTCATTCTGTTTGCCATCCTGTTCAGTTTTTTGTTGTTGCAATTTTCGTATTTCGGCGTGAAATCAAAAATTTTGCATGTCGTTTGGAATTGATTCGCAACGTTTTGGAGACCTTGGCTGTCGATTAAAAAATTAACGTTCGCCCGATGGCCTCGGCTCAGCCGGTGTTCCCAGTCGGTATTTGAAAGAGCAAAGTGTTATTCTGTACTTAAGCCAGTTTTCATGCTGCGGTCGCTGCTTTCAGAACTGACGTCGTTTAAAACTCGGCGCGTTGCTGCCTTCAAGAAACATTTGATTGACCTGTCAGAACTGGAAATCAAACACGCGAAGGTGAGTGGGTTGTGTTGCAATCCAGCGGTTTTGCGGAATGTCGCAAGTCTTGAGATATATGACTGGGGCAGGGGCTGAAGTGGAGAGTGGTGTGCCGCATCGTGACAGGTTTGTTGCGTGATTTGGGAGACATTTGTGGGAAGCCTATTTGCAGTGGTCCAACGTGGTTTCTTGTGTATTATCGAGCCGGGCAGGATGTTGTCTATTTCTGTCTCGTGGATACCTTCTGATCCAAGACAAGATATCGTATAGTGGGAGGGCCGCTGGGTGGAAGGACGGATGTCGAGGATAACTGCGTCTACTAGCCTTCATGATTTCAGTTTCCTGCCATTTCGCTGAGTCCGGGTACCACTGAAGCCATTTTCCGGTGGGCTCGGGAAGTGGCTTTGTCATGTTGCCAGCTTTTGTGAGTTGGTTTGAATTATGCATCTGAATTTGAGGCCCCTCAGCGGAGCGGCCTAGATGTAGATGAAGACGTTTCCAGGCCTCCGAGTCGGGCCCCTGGAAACCTTGAATAGATCGGCGACCCTAAAGTTGGGACAGAGTCCTCAGACGGAAGCCTTAAAGAAGTCTAGTATTGGCTGGTTTCCGGTGTACCTGCACCCTGTTGTCAAAGCCCCTGCCACCTTCGCTGCGTGCGATGGCGTTATCAGGGGGCATGGGTTTCAGGTAACTCCATCATAGGGGTGCGAGCAACAATTTCTCCAGCAAAACCTACGTGAGCCGACCTGGTTGTTGTGCGGCTGATTTTGAAGTCTGTTAGAATACACACACACACACACACACACACACACACACACACACACACACACACACACACACACACACACACACACACACACACACACACACACACACACACACACACACACACACACACACACACACACACACACACACACACACACACACACACACACACACACACACACACACACACACACACACACACAATGCCGGATTTTTTCAACCGCTGTAGAAAACCTCGAGGGGATATTCAATGACCCCCTCCCCCTGCACACACACAATGTCGGGTGTTTCCAACCGCTCAAATCTCGAGGGGGATGTTCAAACACTCCCCCTGCACACACACAATGTCGGGTGTTTCCAACCGCTCAAATCTTGAGGGGGATGTTCAAACACTCCCCCTGCACACACTCAATGTCGGGTGTTTCCAACCGCTCAAATCTCGAGGGGGATGTTCAAACACTCCCCCTGCACACACACAATGTCGGGTGTTTCCAACCGCTCAAATCTCGAGGGGGATGTTTAAACACTCCCCCTGCACGCACACAATGTCGGGTGTTTCCAACCGCTCAAATCTCGAGGGGGATGTTCAAACAACTCCCCCTGCACACACTCAATGTCGGGTGTTTCCAACCGCTCAAGAAAACCTCGTGAGGGATGTTCAAACAACCCCCTCCCTGCACACACACAATGTCGGCAATGCAAGTGGACTGGTCCGACCGCGCGATTACGGCGATCTTAAAATGCAGGTCTTACTTTAAAAGCCTATAAGTCCAAACATTATACACCGATTTTCAAACTTCCTTCACCAACAATTGACGCGCTATTAAATATGTTAAATGTAGCCAATTATCGTGTTTTCGGCTTCGAGCGGTTCTCCGGCGACCTCCGAAAAACAGGTGAGGGCCGAGCCCCCCCCTCCAGTGCGCGTGTTAGGCGGGACTCGCCGATGAAGGCGATGCCCCCGCTCTGCCTTGTCCGTGTCTTTACGCTTATGTATTTTGGGGTGAAAACTTATGCGTTTGGCCGGGACTTATCAAATTTTACGCCGTGGTTTCTCAGTGCAAAGCAACTTTTATGCTGTAGTCAGCCTGAGCCGAAAACTTGTGTTTCCGCTGACGGCCGAAGCCCTGTAGTTACGAGGATCACACTGCACTTGTTTACGACGAGTTGCACCAGTCGGCAAATCATCGATTACCCGCCAATGGCATATGAGCGAGCACAAGAATGCTCCTCAATGACCACTCGCTCCCCGAAGCCCTGAAAAAAAAACAGTGGCGGCGCTTGGACATTATGACAGCCTAGGCACGATTGGCTTAGAGGTAAGGACGTCGCCCAGGCTTTTTACCTGATATTAGACAGGGGCGGATCTAGCAGATAGGCTGGATAGGGGGCGAACTCAAGTCGATGAGCAAAAAGGAACAAACAAACGCTGTGCGATTGTAGCTTAGGTCGGTATGATTTGACTGGTGCAGGAGATGATTTTTACCTTCGGTGATGCAGTTCCCGCGTGGCCTTTGCTATTGGCGTGCCCTAAACCACCAATTATGATGATGATGAGGATGCAGTTCCCGAAGGAACAAAGGCGCTTAAAAAGGTTTTACCGACAAAAAAGTCCTTCGCAGCTTATGAATTTTTAAATTATTTTATAGAGGGGAGGAAGACTTATTCCCCTTTATTTCTCCTTGGGGCAGGATTGTCCTCTCCCTACCTGGATCCACCCCTGTGAGGGGGCGGATTCCAAACTTGCGCAGAAGATGGATGGTGGACGAAGCCAAAAATTAATGGTTTTCTGGGAGAGCGATAGCGAGGAAATTACCTGCCACCAGTCTTATACTAGGTTTCAGAAGAACAGTTTGATAGGCATGAGTAAATGCTAGAATAATCGGTTGAGCACGTAAATAAGAGAATGGGAGATGGCGTTGTCCTGGCATATCTGTCGACTCGGGGGATAGATTCATCGTCCTACTTTGGATAGCATTACTTAAAGGCAATGTGCAGGGATAGAAAACACCCATCAACTTTTACTTTTTTCGGAATGTGTGTTCTGACTTTTCTTTCCTCTAAAATTTCTTGGAGATATTTTCTGATCATTGTTATTAAAATTATCAAAAGAATCAGCCTAATTTTCATGTTATTTTGATGGTAAATCGGAAATAATGAAATTATGGTCACGGTTCTTTGAGTCGTGATTATGCCCCATGGGAGAAGTATATAGACTTTTATTGATTATTTCCGATTTATCTCTAAAATAACATGAACATAAGGCTGATTCTTTTGATACCTTTTGTTCATCTAGTGAAATGGTTGAAGTCTTGCCCTCATATTTTTTAATACCGTGATACCGATCTGCTTTCTTGGCTTCGAAACAGCTTTTGCCGCTGGCAGATTAAGCCGATTAGTTGGGGTGAGGGGGACAACCAAGGTCGATAAGGGAAAAGGACTTGTATGGTGTAAACGGACCTGCATGGTGTACACGGAGTCTGGCAAAACCAAACTGCAGCAGCAGCAGCAATTTCATTCACTCTCAAAGCGATAGATGCCTTACCCGGAAAAAACGAAGGTAAAATTTATTTCTGCTTGCCGTTTGCGGGACCAAAAAACACGATTTTGAGCTTAGAGGGCAATGGTTCGTTTACCCCAGTATCCTTCAGTGGCTTTTGCAGAGTCCTGCGCTTGAAATGTATCGTCTTGTTCTGTGTCGATCAATAAAAACATCACATATAGTACTGGATGTTTTTTCTCCTGTTCTGTATAATTTATCGTTTCATTTTATCGCTTTCATTCTGCTTCAATAACAAGTTGATTCTAATCGATATTCAGAATGTATTAGTTATAAATCGGAGGTTGTTCAAATAGAACAGAAAATCAGAATTCGTAGGTATGTACCTGCGAATGTCCTCAAATCGGTTGAGCATCCCATTATATCCTATGTCTTGAATCTGGTGAGCTTCCCATCTCCTTCATCGTTAAAACAGGTCGATTTCTTGTATCTTGTATCTTGTATTAATCGCCAACAGGTATTTATGAAAGTAACCCAATTACAGGTGAAGTCATTATTTTCTATGTTTTCATGTTGGCGAACTTTTTGATAGTCTCCTCTGCCCGTCTCCCTGATTTGTGTGGATCTCTAGCAAGTTCTGCTTCGATGTTGATCATGGCCAGGTGTGAGAGCCGTTCTTGACTGATTGATGTTTTCAGACAACTTATTATCCGCTTCTATGCCGAGAATGTGCGCGAGAATGAGAAACAATTTGAGAATGTGTATATTATGTCAACAAGCGAATCGGTTGTTGCCAAGATCATAACACGCGGCAGCGCATGCCACAAATGTTGCGTTAAAGAGCCGCTTAGTTACTCTTCTACGCTGGCTTAGGCATGCCTTACTTGCTGTTTTAACGAGTCAGTACTCGTGTCCGAATGAATGAGGGATTCGAGGTGTGAATCAAAAAGCTCATGTAAGATCTGCCTCGGGGTAAGGCAAATTCAGCTGAATGGCGAAGTGCCTCACTTCTCGTTTTTTACGGTAGGCGCTGCAAAGGTTTATTGCCAGGGTTGCAAATTGTCTGTTTTTGTTCCAGTAATCCGAAAAATGAATATTCTCTTTAACTTAAACATGGAGTAAAATTATATTTATTCCACATAAAACCCATACCTACTTCGACATTCAAAAATGGCTAGGCAGTGCCCAATGTGCCTCTATAGAAGCGCCGCCACTGAAAAAAAAAAACAGAAAAACATGTTTTAAATGATCTGCATCAACTACACTTTCCAACTCACTTCATTCACCTCACCCCTCCCCAATCCCCCCATCCCTACCCTACAACCCCACTGAGGGTCGGCGCTTTAGACACGTGGCGCTGGACAGGAGGCACGGTGTCTACGGACAGAAAGAAAAGAACACCGCTGGCATGTCGGTTTGGCTCACGCTGTATGTCTGCCATATATTGAAATTCATGGTTTTTGGTTATAATTGGTTTCCATCTTTGGTAAAATCTTTCGACGGTTTTGTTTTTACGGCGTTGACCAGCTCAAAGTTGCATTATTGTTTCAGAAATGGAATGAACTGACCAATAAGAACTGGTTCTTCGCGGAATCGTATATTCGCTATGAATTGTTTTCCACTCAGTATTACAAGGTAAACAACATCTGTGGCTGCTAATGAGTCGAACAGTATATGTTCGGTGTCAAGGTGTAAGTATTGTCCTGTACTTAGCTTGCGATTGACCCTCGTTTCAGGTCTATCCAAAAGACCCTGACCTCTTGGCATTGCACGAAAAAAATGCAGAGGAGTGTCGATTTCGCCGCATTCTTGACCGAATGGATCATATGTTACCCTCCTTGTACAAAGAAACCGTCTTGTGCGGTAAAACCGATGCAGTAATATATATTGAAAGCTTTATGAATTTATAGATTTGGTGATAGTGAATGGAAAACCGTGCACTTTTCTCCAACGTTCAGCGAAATCAATTCCTTCACTAACCCACTTTATTTGGGCGGCAGGCGTGACCTTCTTTAGCCACCTTGTTCGGAAATATTTTGGCTTAATGTTTTGATTGAGTACCAATTTGCCTTTTATCTCGATTTAGGGGACAATCAATTTATCGTCAGTGAACAGGGAGTTTGCCCCAGTTACCATTTGTTGCCATTTAGACGCATGAGCCCTGGAGGCTGAGCATCTAAGAACACCATCATCATCATCGTTGCCATTCATTCTATATGGCTCTGCACCACCCCATGTAGTTCAGTGGATTTAAGTAAGTAAGGGAATGTTTGGCCTTAAAGTTATTACACGACAGCAAATTACCCTGGTTATCAAAAATTACATATAAAAGCTTGATATTATGCTGAGATAACGGCGGTGAAAAGAATCCACGTCCTCCACGTGGATGGTGGCGTCATGCCATACCATTTGTCTTCTGACCTTTTTTGTCATTACTGGGTCCTTTTACGGGAAGTGCTTCCCTCAGCCATTTTAGAATTCTATTTATTAAACGGAGACACCTGTCTCGACTTAATCCAGGGCTCACCATAGTTCAGGTCAGGTATATGATCAAAACGGATGGTGAGTCTCTTTTGGAGTACTTTTGGCACAGTTGCGTTCATATTGCACTTAGTCTGCGAAACCAAGCAGTCCTCATGGCCTTATAAATACAGCATTAGCACATGTGCAATTCTCCATTGACCAAGTGGACGCCTTTAGCTGTGTAACACATTTCATTGAGGTGTTGCTCGGCTTCCTAGGGCAAGCCAATGACTTGACTCGGCCTCAGCTGGAAGGCTGGCGTCGTGGGCCCATGTCACCTTCCTGTTGGTCACCTACTGACTCCCTCTGTTTCAGGCACAAGTTGAACTGTTGAAAACATCAATAGCGTCCCTGAAAACTCTCTCTTAGGCGCGGGGTGCCCGTGTCCGGGTCGCGCGCCCGCGAACGTGGTAAAACTGGTCAGCGGAGGTGGGCCTCGCCGGACGTGGTAAAACTGGTCAGCGGAGGTTGCCTCGCTGGACGTGGTAAAACTGGTCAGCGGCGGCGGGCCTCGCTGGACGTGGTAAAACTGGTCAGCGGAGGTTGCCTCGCTGGACGTGGTAAAACTGGTCAGCGGAGGTGGGCCTCGCTGGACGTGGTAAAACTGGTCAGCGGAGGTGGGCCTCGCCGGACGTGGTAAAACTGGTCAGCGGAGGTGGGCCTCGCTGGACGTGGTAAAACTCGTCAGCGGAGGTTGCCTCGCTGGACGTGGTAAAACTGGTCAGCGGAGGTTGCCTCGCTGGACGTGGTAAAACTGGTCAGCGGCGGCGGGCCTCGCTGGACGTGGTAAAACTGGTCAGCGGAGGTTGCCTCGCTGGACGTGGTAAAACTGGTCAGCGGAGGTGGGCCTCGCCGGACGTGGTAAAACTCGTCAGCGGAGGTTGCCTCGCTGGACGTGGTAAAACTGGTCAGCGGAGGTTGCCTCGCTGGACGTGGACTAGCATTCATCCACTTGCTCGAAGCGGAATTCGGAAAGTTTTGGAGCATTGTACAGAGTGGTCTCACTTCATTGGAAATTGAGCTGTTTTGGAGAGTAGTATTTTTCCACGGTAGGATTGGCATTAGCACTGGTGCCCAGTGCCGGACTGTAGGCCGTGCCCTGTGGCGTTGTCCGAGCCGTGTCTTGCCTGCTTTGCCGAAACTTCTGTGAGTCGGGCGTTGGCACTTGGGCTAACTTCGACACACCAAACTTTGACTGCCAAAGTGTGAGTGAATGTGACTGTAACTTGCGTGATATGTCGCCAAGTCCATGGCTCGGACTTGTGCTCGGCCGAGTGCTCCGCCCAGCGACGTCAATGCAGACAGCCAGTTTCACAAGTTCTCAGAGTGATGCCGAATGCTGATGTAGAGACGGGGTTAATATTTCACAAGAGACCGTCGGCGCCGCTTCGTTCTGAGATGCTGCAGGGGTGTGCGGTCGATGGTGAGTGGGTGCGTGATAGATGTGTACCGGAAGTACCCGAGCCTCCGCCGAGCGGGTAGGAGGTAGATAGATATGTACCGGAAGTACCCGAGTCTCCGCCGAGCGGGTAGGAGGTAGATATGTACCGGAAGTACCCGAGCCTCCGCCGAGCGGTTAGAAGGTAGATATGTACCGGAAGTACCCGAGCCTCCGCCATAGCACTGGATCGAGTATAACGCGGACGGCCTGGGGCGCTCTCGCCAGGCGAGCTTTTGTAACCGTCGATGCCGTATGTGTGTATATACCTACTTGGACTATGCCTGTTTATTCTTTATAGACGCTTAGAAGACTTTTGTTGCATGTTGTGCCTGCTAAAATTGGTGTCAGGGGAGGGGGCTTTAGGCTGTTCTTTTGCCCTTTGTTATTCCATAAGAGGCGTATTCACAATACCGTCACTGTTGTTATCGAGTGGATCCATTGTCTGAACTATTGGATACCAATTCTAGTGTTGATACAAGTCCTGGTGTAATTGGCTTCAAAGTTAACATAAATGTGAACTCAATCTACCTGTGTGTAAAATATTATTGTAGGCACTTGCGCGCTACTTTGTAACCAAGTAAAATTGCAAGTTGAATGTGATCAAACCCCTTTTCATGAAAGGTGCAGAAATGCGACGTGTTTTACACCTCACTTATCTGCATAGTTACAGTGCATCCAGAATCATGATTCACAAAAGCGGCAGAAATTGCTTTATTCATATTCATTGCACCCTTCGACTAAAGCTTCCAACCAGTTTATGTTTCAATCGGTCATTTTTATTGTCGGTACCTGGCTTGCCACTTACGCTATAAAATATCTAAGTCTGTATAGGTATTTATGATAAATAGTGTTTAGAAATAGAAAGTAGGGTGATAGACCGCTTTATTTTCCTAACAAGTTGTTGACATAAAATACGCAACGGCTACAAAAAGGTCAAATTAGCGATTGACCCGATTTATAGTCAGAGCGAAAAGTGTGTTCAGGCTGCTCTCAACCTGGTGAGATTGAGCAGCCTGACTGGGAAGGGGCACTCTGAAGCTAAACCTATATGCCAGTTTGAAACCTAGTGATCATTTTAGCAGCTGCAACGGAAATAGCAAGTATTTCGGGTCAGCATTTTTTTGCATACGTTTGAGTAGCTCATGATTTTGACCAGAGGCGTCGCTGGATATTCCGCGGGTTTAGGAGGCTAGTGCCGCCTAAATTAGCACGCGCATTGACGAAGGGGCGTGTACCGGCCCCCTCGGGGTTTTTGAAGATAGCATAACAAGCGGCGCGTAGCGCCGGCGTACTCGGCATACCCTTTCTCTGATCATTTTTACTTTTTTCTCAAAATTTTAAGGTTAGGTCATCTCGGGTCAGGTCACCAGTACAGGTCAAGTGACTTGACCTCAAAATAGTTTAAGATAGCATAAGTCAGAACATGGTGAACTTATCCGATTGAAATTGATATTACATAATGGGCCCACTGAATTCTCTAGAATATGCTCCGGTATTTTTTATATCGATGACCTAAGGTCATGTACGACCTCTCCATTGGAAATACATGGGAAATGGTTTAATTCAATAACTTGGTAGTGGATAGTGATACAGCGTTTATTTTAGATGCAATGGATTTGCCTCATCTTTGCAGTTCTAAAGATAC
Organism: Lepas anatifera; assembly: GCA_034440635.1. NCBI lineage: Eukaryota > Metazoa > Arthropoda > Thecostraca > Lepadidae > Lepas > Lepas anatifera. The sequence goes on along the minus strand of JAOTON010001200.1, from coordinate 466,970 downwards.
TCATTTACCTATTTTGACCTTGACCTGACCTCAGGTCAGGTCAAATCCAATATTTGACATTAGTTGACCTGGCAAGGTCATATTATATATCGTTCGATTCGGCTTGCTGCGATGATTCCAATGGTCCACATTGTTTTGCTCTGTCCTTGTTCAGATGTAATGTCCGAAAACCTTAATTTACATGCTATCCCTATGATAGTATGTCTAGAGCTCTAGTGACCTTAAATATGACCTGACAAAAAAAATGTTTCAAATATTTTCGATAGAGAAGTGGATAAACTACCAACGCCGTTTACCATTTTTCGCTATCTAGCGTGGTTCTCGAGGTCTTAGGGGGCGGGTACTCGCCCCCCCGTCAAAGCGGAGGTTGATCAGACCACCGGCAGTGCGCGTGTTAGTTATTGGCCCCCATAGAGTCGTGAGTCTTTGGTTCTCTCCCTGCCAATTCGTCGAGGGGCCCCTAGAATGCAAAGAAGTCTCAAATCATTCCGGGAAATACAAAAATCAAGATCTCAAGTATTCAGATAACAATGTGTCCTTCATTCCCTTCACTTATGATTATCAATATATTTTACCATATCTGCCAGTAGAATTGGTTATGGAGCTCAACACAGGTATCAGTTTGGTAGGATGAGGAAATTTTAATACAGCGGTATGTTTGCAAGAGTTTAATGACTTTTAGAAGTTATTTTTTACTTTGGAAGACTCTGTCTAGGGCATAGGAGATGGGGACCAATGGGTCAACTGCCCCCCCCCCCGCCCCCTATCAGCCTCAGATCTATGGGGCTCGTCTTTCCCCCCGCCCCAAGTTTGAGGTCTGATTTATTGATTTTCATAAAAACAGCATATATTGTACTATTTTGTTATTATTTGTTTTCTCCGACAGTCTTGCAAACAGTCTTGCACATACCCCGCCCCTGAAACATTTTGGAGCTGCGCCAAAAAGCTGTTTTGATTGCTTCTATTATATAAAGCCTGGCCTGAAAGCAGGTTCCCGCTCCTACACTGTTTAGTGCCCCCCCCAGGGCATTTTTTAAGGAAAAGTCAGTGGGGGCATTTCTTGAGCTGGCCATTATAGCGTCTTCAGGGGATCAAAACCTCATTTTGAGGGGGTTTAAGAAGATTTAGACGCGTTATTTTAAAAAATGTTTTAGTTTTTGTGTTATTCCATGTTATTCCAGGTTATAAATGGTGCCCAGGGCTGCCAATTTTTTTCCGCGGAAAAGATAAAACCGAGTTAGAAAAAGGGTCAATGAGGGGCAAAATTTTATTTTCACCAAAGTAGCCAAATAAATACCACAAAACCCAGATTTGAGGCTAAAACAACCACTAGCGGTCGTCATAAGCCCACAGAAAAAGCGACTTGTATCACTGTTTAAAACTAATTGTTGACAGTTTGATATTTACTTGACGCAATATTTTCTAGCACACTACTCATTTAAAGCGAATGTGGCACCTTCATAACGTGATTTTAACGGAGATAGCCAAGTTGTAAAGCAAGTCGGAAAACCCGGTACTCAATATAGCATTTGTTTTAGAACTCAAGATTTCTGTAAAAAAACTAAAACCTACCTGAAATGCACCCATCATGTACCCTTAGCAGCAGGCCACAGTTTTTATGGCTGTTGGTGTGACGACATACGCTGAAGTCACGGTATCAGCCAATCGAAGTCCTTGAAGCGTATTGAATATGGAAGTGGTTGTCGGATCATGACATCATCCACTGGCAGATATTTATTTCTTTCCCTAGAGGAGCATTTTAAAAATGAAAATATTGAGCCTATTTTACATTTTTCAGAGAAATCATGGACGCCTCCTTGATTTTCGGCTAAAATTTCCCCTAATTACACTAAATTCTAGTATTCGACCAAGGTGCCAGATTCCCTTTAATAGGAAGCCAGGGGTGCCCTTCCAATCCCGCGTGACTATCAAATGATTTTATCCACATAACAAGAACATTTCTTAGCATCAATAATCATCTTGGCCGCACCTCTCCCCGCTAACATTTATTGCTTTCTCCCCAACTATGCATTTTTTTGCTCTTGAACAGTGGCGGAACTAGGATTTTGGTAAGTGAGGAGTGCGGAGCCTCAAAGGGCGCACTTTGCCATCGAATTTCCACCCAAAGGGCACATGTAGTATCGCCTACTTCGCGTCCGGTTTTTGGTGGCCGTCATTCTTGTGGATCGTGTTTTTAACAAAGTTCTGTCCCTCTCTCCCACCATCATACCATTTGTCTGCTGCTCTGCTGCTTTTTCAGTGTCAGAATATCATATTCAAGAGCGGATGAGGTCAAAAGAAGCCATATTTATAGGACAAGAGACAAACCAGAAATAGCTTAGGTGACAGCTGCTAGAAAAAGGGGCAAAAAAACAGATTCCAAGAAAGGGCCAACCGAAAAAATCGTGGGGGCAAACGCAAAAAAGGCCCGATTCGAGATATTTGGTCACAAATATGGCCAACCTGGCAGCCACGAAGCTGCCGCAATGTATTCCAAATGAAAAGGTTATTTTCTTATTTTGCTTTATGAGTGTGGCAAGGTAAGTAAATTCCTAAAGTATCGAACACGAGTGGTTTATAGGCTAAATCAAGATAAGTTTTATGGACATAGGTACCTACTATGATGTGTGGCTGTTGCTGTCAAAATCGTGTAGGGAATGCAGTACAAAAACCAGTTAATAATCTTTTAGGCTTATCGACGCACTGTCAGGGTCATATAGCGTCGCCAGCTCTTCCCCTTGTTGGAAAGGTTTCTCGGGAGACAGTTCGATGATTTCAACAAGGGGCTGTGGCCGAATATTTAATCTCTCCCAATTTTTAAAATCTAGGAATCGACCAGAAAGGCCGGCTAACAACTTACCGACTTTACAGAACAAAATTGATGCAGCGATCTCACTATTAAATTTCACGTATGCTACAAGCTTCGGAAAAGGGGGACCAGGGGGCCTGCCCCCACTTTTTGACCAGCAGTTTCCTGATCTCAGTCAAAATGGGAGAAAACCGGAAATTTGTATAACCAGCCGCTGCGGAAGGCAACGAGGACCTCAAATTCGAACAGTCTGTGGTACTAACGTGGAAAATTTGTTGTCAGCATCAGGTTGAAGTTTGGCTGGCCCCTTCGCTTTTTTACCGGTGGTGACGTTTATGTATGCTACCACCACAATAATAAATAAAAATACGAAGCACTTCACACCGCCACACCAGCAACCAGTCTTAAGCGCTTTGACTACACTGTGTCCCGTCTAATCCACGAACGAGCTCTAAGCGCTCACAACTGACCGCGTGTGAAATGAGAGTATCATACAATCTCGCTACACTGGCTGGGGTCTGAGCTTCCGGTCGAATAGAGCATGATGTTTGATTGGTTGTAGGCCAGCGTTCATCTCCAGCGTTGTGATTATTTGATGCTGAGGTTGCTTTGCCGGGATTTCCCGTAACTACGCGCTTTGTTTCGTCTTCGCACGATGGAGGAGACAGCCACGGATGGAAATTGTGTAACACAACTTATGTTGACTGCCAATTTGGCACCAGCAATAAAACTAAATTATTATTATAGGGTGGTGTTCTGTCTTATTTTCATTAGGTGAGTTTTCATTTGTTGCAGTTTAAGTAATTTCCTGTCTTTTTCACTGGTGGGCCAATATCCGGGCACTGGGGGGGGCATTTCGGCCGACTGGGGGCAAATGCCCCCCAGTTAACATGGTAAAAAATGGCCTGCCCCCTCCCTACCCTTCTGGCTAAGGATGGATTCAATATCCCTCCTTTAGTCTCCTCCACAACCCCCCACAACGGCGTTTCTCATGTTGGTGTTAAAACTAGAGGTTTTACTTTTAGTCCCGGTGTCCTCATGGCTGGGGCCTGATGCTGGTCCTGGCCGGGACCTTGCTGGGACCAACTGGATTGTGCCGGGACCTCGGAGGATTCCAGAGCGTAACAGACTTGTGTTCTTTGGAGCCTATATCGGGTTGCGATTAATTTATTTTTAATCAATTAAGTTACTCTTATGTAGCATTTTGCAAATAGATTACCTAATATGGCTAACTATGCCCAAATAAATTGTCGTACTTAAACCTATATGGGGCTGTTCAAAAATGACGTCACGGTGCACATAGGCCCTAAATGCCTCCGTCCGTGGCCAATATTACGAAAATGCAACTTTTTCTAAATCATTTCCTGAGCACATATACTGATAGAGAATTCTTCACTGCACTTGAAACAGGCATGGAAAACACAAACCGTGCTACGGAAGTCTTTGTAGAGTTGTTTGAAGTAAGCACTCGGGTGCGCCACCCGCGGACCAGAGATCTGCAGCGAAAACTACGTACATTTCATTATGCTTAAAATCGACCATGAAAGCAAGAACAGGTCAAAGTATGGCAATACCACTGTTGTGTGAGCCCTTTGCGATGGGTTTAGCTATAAAATAATGCAAAAATAGTTTTGACAACTATTTTATAGACCATTCTCTCAGTATTCTGCATATCTCAAAAACTGTTCGATTTACAAATACAAAGAGAGGGATTTAAAACTTGGCCAGCATCGGCCCAGCATAAGACTACCATCAAACGATTCCCCAGGATGTGCTCTACAAGAGCAAGTCAAAATATTTTGCGTCCACTTGCAGCCCCGTGCTCCAGATGACATATAATAACTCAGGTTGTGGCTCCAACCAGGCCGCTGCGGTGCTAACGCAACGCCGTAGGCTACCGAATAGAGGCATGGACCGGCCAAGAATGAGCAATATGAGTTGACTATCAGAGAACAATGCTATAATAAATGCCTAGAAGTGCAGAAGTTAGTTTATACAATTTCAAAGCACTATATCCGTCTAAATTTGTGTATTGGCTGCTGTGTTGACTGTTATCCAAATACCCGTAGGGACTGCCGACAACGAACCATTTATTGCATGAGAAATGTTCCTGCTAGGTATGTCAATCTCGGGATTGGGATCCTGCTATTTTCAAAAAGCCTTAATCACGGGATTAAGCCTCTCGTGATCCCGGGATACAGACATTTATTATAAAACTTTCAAGCAATGCCGGGACAGCAAAAAACGATACCTAGGAATCCTGTTTTGCTGCATATCACGTTAAACCACATATGGTGAATACCAGTCATACCTTTTCATCCAAATGAACGGTCTCCGTAACCATCGGAGTTCCGAGGTGTCCTAGGGATGCAATCGGGAATCGAATTTCCTCGCCGTTCCCACTGTCATAAGCTGACGCAAGATGACGCTCGGGCTGCTCAGGTGACCTACGTCCCATAGTTGGCGATACCGCGATATCATATGTAGCGGAGGGTGGGCGGGGGGGGCAGAAACGTACTGACCTTCACGGACTGATATTTTGACATGCCTTGTTGAGGAAACACATGGTAGGGATATATTCTACCCCTTTCTTCTACTCTGCGTATTAACACGTGCACTGGAGGGGCCTCGGATACTCTCCCAACTATTTTTTTCCGGGATGACCGGAGAACCGCTCGTAGCCAAAACACGGGAATGGGTCGCATTTGAGAAAATTTAACAGCGCTTCGAATAGTGAAATAATTTTGAAAATTTGTCGAAAATTGTTTGATTTATAGGCTTCTAAAGTCCGACCTACATTTTGAAATCACCGCGACCGCGCAGTCGAACCGGTTTGCTTGCATTGGAGACCAAGTGGTGACGTCACAGTGTCATGTAGACGGGATTATTTGTCAAGGTCACCTCACGTGAAGGTCGAGGTCAAAGTTCAAAGTCATACCAGCAATTTCAAGGTTATTGACTCCGGTGCTTTACGTGTCCCAGTCTGACGTATATTATGCTATGACGTCGTAGTAAAGGTAACCCAGGTGTAAGTTCAAGGTCAAAGGTCAAGGTTAAAGATCATGGGTAAAGGTCAATCCTCCTTTCCAGCACAGGGTTTGCTATAGTGCTACTTTAAGTTTGCATAATAGGGAATATACCATATTGTGGCGTCATAGGTCGATGACCTTGAATGACCTAGACCTCAAAAATGAAGGAAAGATTCTTTGCGACACAACCTCTATGACCGTGGTCGGGCCTTAGCTTACTCTCGGCTTTTTCCACGTATTATCAGGGCATTTCCCAATAGGTCCCAAGCATGGCCAAAATTTGACCTTTATGACCTCGTTTGACCTTGACAATATAGACCTAGGTCAATGAAAATTAGTTATGATGTAGATCACCATAGCCAACCCCTAATCGGCATTTCTTAAGCCTCTAAGTTTCCGATATCTCAGGGGGGCTTACCAGCTCCCCATCCTGTGCGCGTTAATGTCGGACCCCTCTCCAGTGTGGTTGTTAATAATCACTCGAATACCGGTTATAATAGAACATTCCCATGCAGAAAAAGTGTTACAGTTATACCAAAAAGCTGGCTTAGAAAGAAAAACCAAACTCAAATACACATTTATGATGCCTCCCGTTTTGTTGTTCGTGGTGACGCTTATGAATTTATGGCAGACCAAGATTGCTGTATCGTTGTTCATGGATTAAATGTTTATTGTTTGCAGTGTTTCAAACTACAATTCGGTCACAACTCATGGCGCCACGACAACATCTGCAAAATATTTTACGGACACCTCGGGCTGGATTAAGTTGCTCCAAATGCCCCTCTTTTCACTGTCCTGATTACACCCATGTAAAATAAAACCTATATGTCGAATGCAAGTTTTATGCGCTGTTCAATTGTCTGTCAAATGAGCTCCTTTGTTCAAAAATCGGGGGAATTTGCGGTATTGCGAAGGAGTTTTCCACGAAAAGTAATATTGGCCACGGACGGAGGCATTTAGGGCCTATGTGCGGTGGAGGGGGGATATCGGGCTTAAAAGTGACGTACCTTAGCACGGGGTAGGCCTTTTCTGGCAGCGATTTTGTTTACCGTTGAGCTCTTCTGAAGCTTATGGGTGAAGTATAGGGCTGATCGATTTTTGAAGTGAGACCGGAATGCATGAATAAAGTGGCAAATGAGGGAAGGAGGGAGTCTAGAAACTCCTACAAAAGGTGACATATTTATGAACAGACCCTAATTCCCACTTAAATAATACCAATCAGTTTGGCCTTATCTGGAAAGCTCTGGGTGCTATAGGGGGCACAGATCTGACCCAAGAGGAAAAATATTTTTTAAAGGTTTTTTTCGCAGCGGAGGATCCCCAGCCAACGTAATGATACCAGATAAGCACCCACCAGCTGCCCCCAGACCTTGTTACCACACATGCATGCACTTATTGGCCCAATGTGACACCGGTAGTGCACCAGGGCCCCCTCAAGGGGGCAAAGTCGAGATTTAGAGGAGGTAGAGGAGTAGAGGGAGGTAGAGGATTTTAGGTATAGGGCAGGCCATTTTTTAACATGTTAACTGGAGGGCCATTTGCCCCCCCCAGTCAGCCGAAATGCCCCCCAGTGCCCGGAAATTGCCCCCTCCCCAGTGAAATAGACAGATGACTTAAAATTGACCAAATGCAGACTCACCTAACGAAAATAAGACAGAACACCACCCGATTATTATAACTTTGTTCTATTTCTGGTCCCAAATTGCCAATCCACAAAAATTGTGTTAAAAAATATCCACCCGTGGCTGTCTACTACATCATGCGAAGACGAAACAAAGCGCTAAGTTACAGGAAATCCCGGCAAAGCAGCATCAACTAATCACAACGCTGGAGATGAGCGCTGACATACAACCAAACATCCTGTTCTACCCGACTAGAAGCCCATATCCAGGGGCGCAGCCAGAGCTTTAGTATGGGGGGCACACCAACTTTGAGGGGCACCCGGGAGAAAAAGGGCACTTTTTAACATAACCTAAAAAACTTACTTTATCTTTGTTTATGTCATTTTTTGGGCATCTATGGTTCAATAAAAATGCAAATCAAGCATTGACGGAGAAGCAAAACTAGATTTTAAAAATCACCAAAATTTAATGCAAGTAGCCAAAACACGACTGTTTTGAATAGATTTAAGGGCAAATCAGCCAACTAATGCAAATACTTAACATCAGAGAAATCAGCGGAGCCTGTGATATCTGTTATCATGTGAAAGTTAAGAAATATTGGAGTCGAAAATTCATTTGTTATGCCCGCTGGTTTTGTCGTGACGACTGAGCGCTGGTTGAACGTAGATTAAGTTCCTCGCCTCCCAGAATCGCCGTGGGACGAGGAGTGGCATAGTGATTTTGGAAGAATACAATTTTTGCTGCAGGAATAATTTGGGAGATGCCTTGTGAACGCGTTTATTAAGTTCCATATTCTCAAGGATCGATCCCAATTAAGGGTATTGAAAAGGTGAACAGGCCGGTGGTTTGGATGGGTATGGTGTGACAGGGTTGAAAATTGTGAACACTAGTTCTTAATTTAAATAAATCAATAGAAATCCTGGATTAGAGGACTGTGCTCTGAGCTCAGGGGACATGTCTTTTTATCATACCTTCCCAGAAACCACCAGTATAATACTTTATATAACCAGGGATGCGTAGCCATCACAAGCCGTTTTAGCGATGCCTCATTCCTCGTTAGCTCCTTTTACAAGGGGAGTTTCCATTGTGTTCTTACTCCCCATCATTTCAAGACCAGCTCTGGGGCCCCCAGGTTTGGATCAGAGCCCTCCAGAGCAGCTTCCCCCATCCCCCCCAGTTGTGCCTTCAGGGACTAGACTAGCTCAGTGACCCCGCCCCGAGATGATGGGAGGTGGCCTAGTTTTATTATTCTCTATCTATTCAAGACCACCTCAGGGGCCCCTGGTGTAGATCAGGGCCCCCAGAGCAGCTCATGCTTCACCCAGGGATTATACTAGCTCAGTGGCCCCAGAGATTAGGTCATCAGACTAGCTCAATGGGCCCCAGATAGGCTCATAGGGCCTTAAACCAGTTCAAGAAGCCCCCGAACAGTTTAAGGGCGCCAGATCACCTCAGGGGGCCTCAGGCCGACTTAAGGGGCTATCACAAGTTTAGCGCCCAGACCAGCTTACGGTACCCCCAGAACCCAGATCCACTCTTGGGGCCCAGATCAGCTCTTGGGACCCAATATAATTTCAGGGGCCCCAAGTCAGGTCAGGGGCAAGATCAAGTCAGGTCAAGGGGCAAGATCAAGTCAGGGGCACCAAATTAGCTCAGGGATCCCTCGCCAGCTCTGGGCCCAATCAGTTCAAAAGCCTCAGAGCTGTTCAGGGGACAGCAGATCGGCCCATAGGGCACCAGACCAACTTTGGGGACAAAAAATCAGATCAGTGGTCCCCGACCAGCTCGGGGCTCTGATCAGCTCGGGGGTACCACATCAAGTCAGGAGCAACTTAATCAGCTCAGGAGCCCCATACCAACTCAGGGGCCTCATCAGCCTCTGTGGGTTCAGCTCAGCTCAGGACTTTACAGCTGCTCAGGAAATCACTTAATCAACTCAGGAGGCCCAGGTCAGCTTAAAGGGCACCATATTAGCTCAGGGGCACCAGACTAACTCATAGGGCATCAGCTGGGCTCAGGAGGCACAATGATGACTCAGGAGGCACCAGATCATCTAAGTGGGCATCAGTTCAGCTCAAGGAGCAATATTAATGATCAGGGGCACCAGATCGATCAGCTCGAGGGCCCAAATAAATTAGTCCCCAGACCAGAGCGGGGGTATAATCAGCTCAGGGAGAACTATATCAGCTCAAAGGACAAGGGATCAGCTTAGTCTTTCCCGACCAGCTCGGGGCCCAGATCAGCTCGGGGGGTAGCAGATCAAAACAGGAGCCACTTAATCAGTCCAGGAGCCCCATACCAGCTCAGGGGCCCTCATCAGCCTCAGTGGGCCCAGCTCAACTCAGGGCCCCAGAGCTGCTAAGGAGATTGTTTAATCAACTCAGGAGGCCCAGATCAGCTTAAAGGGTACCAAATAGGCTCAGGGTGCGCCAAACTAGATCAGGGGCACCAGACTAGGTCAGAGGGCATGGGATGGGCTCAGGAGGCATAATTATGGCTCAGGGGGCACCAGATTGACTCAGGGGCACCAGATTAGCTTAGAGGGCACGTGATCAGCTCAAGGGGCCAAAACCAGCTCAATGGGCACCAGATGAGCTCAAGGGGCACCAGATTAGCTCCGCCCGTACGATTATTGGCGACAATGAGGCATTAGCTGGAAACGGATTATGTGCTCTTACTCAGGGCATTTTTAAGGAAAAGTCAGTGGGGGGCATTTCTTGTGCTGGCCATTATAGCGTCTTCAGGAGATCAAAACCCCATTTTGAGGGGGTTTAATAAGACTTAGACGCGTTAGTGTTAAATGTTTCAATTTTTTGTGTTATTCCATGTTCTTCCAGATTATAAATGCTGCCCAGGGCTGCCAATTTTTTTGCCGCGGAAAAAGTAAAACTGAGTTAGAAAAAATATTCAAAGAGGGGCAAAATTTTATTTTCACCAAAGTAGCCAAATAAATAACACAAAAGCCAGAATTGAGGCCAAAACAACCACTAGCGGTCTTCATAAGCCCACAGAAAAAGCGACTTGCATCACTGTCTAAAACTAATTGTTGACAGTTTGATATTTACTTGACGCAATGTTTTCTAGCACACTACTCATTTAAAGCGAATGTGGCACCTTCATAACGTGATTTTAACGGAGATAGCCAAGTTGTAAAGCATGTCGGAAAACCCGGTCCTCAATATAGCATTTGTTTTAGAACTCAAGATTTCTGTAAAAACAAACTAAAACCTTCCTGAAATGCACCCATCATGTACCCTTAGCAGCAGGCCACAGTTGTTATGGCTGTTGGTGTGACGACATACGCTGAAGTCACGGTGAGTATCAGCCAATCGAAGTCCTTGAAGCGTATTGAATATGGTAGTGGTTGTCGGATCATGACATCATCCACTGGCAGATATTTATTTCTTTCCCTAGAGGAGCATTTTAAAAATAAAAATATTGAGCTTATTTTACATTTTTCAGAGAAATCATGGACGCCTCCTTGATTTTTGGGCTAAAATTCCCCTAATTACACTAAATTCTAGGATTCGACCGAGGTGCCACATTCCCTTTAATAGGAAGCCAGGGGTGCCCTTCCAATCCTGCGTGTCTATCAAATGATTTTATCCACATAACCAGAACATTTGTTAGCATCAATAATCATCTTGGCCGCACCGCTCCCCGCTAACATTTATTGCTTTCTCCCCAACTATGCATTTTTTGCTCTTGAACAGTGGCAGAACTAGGATTTCGGTAAGTGAGGAGTGCGGAGCCTCATAGGGCGCACTTTGCCATCAAATTTCCACCCAAAGGGCGCATATAGTATCGCCTACTTCGCGTCCGGTTTTTGGTGGCCATCATTCTTGTGGATCGTGTTTTTAACAAAGTTCTGTCCCTCTCTCCCACCATCATACCATTTGTCTGCTGCTCTGCTGCTTTTTCAGTGTCAGAATATCGTATTCAAGAGCGGATGAGGTCAAAAGAAGCCATATTTATAGGACAAGGGACAAACCAGAAATAGCTTAGGTGACAGCTGCTAGAAAAAGGGGCAAAAAGAACCAGATTCCAAGAAAGGGCCAACCGGAAAAAAATCGTGGGGCCAAACGCGAAAAAAGACCCAATTCGAGATATTTGGTCACAAAATGGCCAACCTGGCAGCCATATAAGCTGCCGCAATGTATTCCAAATAAAAAGGTTATTTTCTTTTTTGCTTAATGAGTGTGGCAAGGTAAGTAAATTCCTAAAGTATCGACCACGAGTGGTTTATAGACTAAATCAAGGTAAGTGTTATGTACATACCTACTATGATGTGTGGCTGTTGCTGTCAAAATCATCTAGGGAATGTAGGACAAAAACCAGTTAATAGATTTTTAGGATTATCGACGCACTGTCAGGGTCATATGGCGTCGCCAGATCTTTCCTTGTTGGAAAGATTTCTCGGGAGACATTTCGATGATTTCAACGAAGGGCTGTGGCCGAATATTTGATCTCTCCCAATTTTTAACATCTAGGAATCGATAAGAAGGGCCAGCTAACAACGTATCGACTTTGCAGTACAAATTGATGCAGTGATCTCACTATAAATTTCACGTATGCTACAACACACAACAAGCGTCGGAAAAGAGGGACCAGGGGGCCTGCCCCCCCCACTTTTTGACCAGCAATTTCCTGATCTCAGTCAAAGTGGGAGAAAACCGGAAATTTGTATAACCAGCCGCTGCGGAAGGCAACGAGGACCTCAAATTCGAACAGTTTTTGGTACTAACGTGGAAAATTTGTTGTCAGCATCAGGTTGAAGTTTGGCTGGCCCCTTCGCTTTTTTACCGGTGGTGACGTTTATGTATGCTACCAACACAATAATAAATAAAAAGACGAAGCACCTCACACCGCCACACCAGCAACCAGTCTTACGCGCTTTGACTACACCGTGTCCCGTCTAACCCACGAACGAGCTCTAAGCGCTCACAACTGACCGCGTGTGAAATGAGAGTATCATACAATCTCGCGACACTGGCTGGGGTCTGGGCTTCCGGTCGGATAGAGCATGATGTTTGATTGGTTGTAGGCTAGCGTTCATCTCCAGCGTTGTGATTGGTTGATGCTGAGGTTGCTTTGCCGGGATTTCCCGTAACTATGTGCTTTGTTTCGTCTTCGCACGATGGAGGAGACAGCCACGGATGGAAATTGTGTAACACAATTTTTGTGGACTGCCGATTTGGCACCAGCAATAAAACTAAATTATTATTATAGGATGGTATGCTGTGTTATTTTCAATAGGTGAGTTTTCATGTGTTGCAGTTTAAGTAATCTCCTGTGTTTTTCACTGGGGGGCCAATTTTCGGGCACTGGGGGGGAATTTCGGCCGACTGGAGGGGGGGAAATGCCCCCCAGTTAACATGTTAAAAAATGGCCTGCTCTTACTCCTACCGGGTGCTTGAAAAGGCGACAGAATGCCCTAGCTGACGAAAAAGCCTCTAAATTATCAAACAATAGTTTTAATCGCTAAATGCGGTCTAGTTGCACCTAGGTTCAACGGCGGAGGGCACCAAATTTCGAGCGGCACGACACAAACGGGGTACACCGCCTAGCGATCATAAGGGCACTCCGGCACCGATGGGGGGAGCGTGTGCCCCCTGTGCCCCCCCTGGCTACGCCCCTGCCCACATCTCAGCCAGTACCGTGACATTGCATGATGTTCTCATTTCACACACAGGCAGTTGTCAGCGCTAAGAGCTCGTTCCTGGATGAGACGGGACACGGTGTAATCAAAGTGCGTAAGACTGGCAGGGCAAAACTGCCGATCACCACGCCGGCACCTATCATCTTTTAGTTGGCGACCCAGCAACCGTCCAAACTCTGATTCCATCTGTTTTCCCATGATTTTAGCTTCCACCATCCGCTCCTGCTTCTAAATATGCTTACCCTCTCCACTGTCTCCACGCGTCATCGTAATACACCCAGTGCCCAAAAAACTATTGGATGAAGTCTGCCAGTTCCTTTGCCAAGAATGGGCGAATCTACTTCGACAAAGAGCCAAGTTAGCCTTCGTTTCCCGGCTTGTTTGGCGTTTCTGAAAACAGCTTGGCTACAACGGGGCATCTTTGGCCGATTACATCTGGCATCATCACCGCCCTTAGTTGCTGCTAGTCTTTGCTAGTTATGTTTCTTCTTATTACAATTTTGGTTCCAATTTTATGAAAAGCGACTGAAATTACCTGGTACCTTAGCTGATGCCATCTCCTTATACCGTATCTATGTATTATTTTTAAGTTCAAACTAGAATGTACTAGAATCCGTCACGAGTCGGTACCAAGTCGGTGATTTTCATTTTTTTCAATAGGCGACCAATGGGAGACCGAGTCGCCGAAACCGCCGACTTGCGTGGTTGCCTGGTCGCAGGTGGTCGCCCTGGTACATTTTCGGTGTGTGCGGCCGTCAGAACGAGCGCGGCGTGGGCTGCCGCTAATATTTTGTATTCTTGGTGGGCGCCGTTTTGACGACTGGTGTTCAATTTGTTAAATCCAAGGGTTAAATCAAGATGTGCGTTTATCATAGACGGTCCGTCAATCTAGGTGGGTTTTGGAGTCTACTGCAATGATGTTTCCTTGTTTTGCTTTACTGCGAAAAGTCTCAGAAGGAAAAACTGAATACCAGTGGCATGTTTAAACTCTTCCAACCACAATCACACTGAAATGTCATCGAAACATTGTTCTATAGTCACACATTCCCAAGGGCGTGGATATTCTGAACGATTTTGTGGTGCCTAATTATGACACTATCCATTACAAGTATACTATTTTTGATACCACCATGTTCTTGCCTTATAGCTGGACATATAACTGGGGACCAAGTAGGCCTGTTATTTAACGATTTTAAAGTCCCTGAAATGAAAATAGGAAATTTTTTAGGATGCTCTTAGTAGGCACAGAAATAACATGAGCTTCCATTTGGGGTGCCACAGCGTGACAGGTCAAGGGATCCCTGAACTCGAGTTCAGGACCCCGTAAGTGAAAGGATCGGGGCGGCCTGAAGAAAAGGTTACCCCAAAACTGATTAAACCAGATCTGCAGGCAAAAAACCTGCTACTGCCCCCACCACTAGAATACAAATGATGGGGCTACAGATGGAGCTTGAAGTTTAGAAGTTGTGTAAAATGGCATTAAAGGTGCTGAAAACAGGTTTTGTTATGCTAGGTTGGCTCGCATCATGTTCTGTATGGCCATATGTCTTGGTCTGTATATATTATTATCTCAAGTGGCAATATAAATCAAATATTTAAAAACTTTTGTTGTTTTTCTAGATATCTATTAATTGATTTTGTATATGACTAGTGTTTTATTTACACAGATGCACCAAGACATGTGAATGATCACAATAAACATGTTGAGCTTCAATATTTGAAGCAGGGTATAAAGTATGATTTCCTGTTTCTGTTTGAAAGATAAATGCCCCCTAAAATTTGAAGAACAGAAAAAGCCAGGTAGAAAGATGAAAAGTTTGTTTCATGGCCCAAAATTTTGTTCTGGAAAATGGTCTCAAGCATTCCCATAATGGAATGGGTGTTCCCCATCTATGGGTCAAGCATTCCCATTTATGGCACTGTTACCATTTTAGGTCACACCAATACAGTTTTCTCCCACTGATTGATACGATAGCCACCCTTTTGGGTAAAGTGTGCCCTTTGGTTGACAGGATGCAATCCAGAGGCTGCCCCCTACTAAAATCCTAGATCCATCACTTTGCATTGGTGCCCCAAAGGGATATAAATGTGCATTCCTGCACAGCACAAAGATGTGAAAAACCATTTCCAATTTGCCAGAAGACTCCACGCAAGGACAATGGCCAATCCAAGTCTGCCAAACATAAATAAGCTGTGTCTTTTGCACAGATGGATGCACACTGGGGATCAGGGGTGTGTGTATGTTTTTAACTGATTGATTATATGCATCCAAGTTTGATAATATCTGTATTTTTGTCACAAGAAAGTTGACTCGTTTTGTTTTCTCTAGCATGGATGAACTATGGAAGCACTGCCAGAAGGTACAGTAAAATACACAGATTGTGTCCACCACAAAAAACAGGTTGCTGAAATGCAAACTGTTCTTCTCAGTACCCAATCCTGGTCCAAATGGGTCATCAGCAACTATTCTGGAAACTTCAGTCCTGATTATTAATGCTAAAATGCATCAATTAAGAGCTTTAAATAGTTATCATGGAATGATGTCATGCAAAAAAATAAGGTTATTCCCAAGAGACAGCATTGCTATTGCTTGAGTAAACCATTTCAACAATGGCAAAAATTGGCCTCATCTACATGGTGATATTTTCCACTGTACTTCGAAATGTTGCCAATGAATAATGTTGAATTATTTATTGAAATTTACATGAATTATCTGATTTGTGGTGCCTCGAGGTGAAGAATGACAAGTATTTCATGACGCATGTATGTACATAAAAATGTTTTTCTCTAGTTAAATGAAACATCGGAACTGTTCCTGAGGCTCTTTTAAGGTGCCAAACCCTTTATTTGTCTCCAAGATAAGGCCTAACAATTTTCACATGGATGGGCACAAAATAAAACCATTATTGATGAAGAACAACAATGGTGAATCAATCATGGTTGTATCTTGCTGTAAAAGTAATGGGCGAAAATTTTAATGCCCAGGGTGCTGCCACGGAATTTTACAGGGAACGGACCCGGGCTGGTGCTGGCCGGGGCAGGGGTGTGGCATATTTGGTACCTGACAGCATTATTGACGATGAACCGAAAATTTGAGATGTCCCCCGGTTGGCCAACAGGGGATGCGAGGTACCCCGTCCCACAGCTTTCGGCGCCCATTTGATTGCCCTGTGTATGGACAGCGTATCATCTTGACCTCGATTGACCTCCAAACAGACTTAACCTAAGCTCGTGGGCACTACGATACGTATTCATACTGCGTAGTGCGTATAAATGACTGATCACTATCCAACATTGGCTTCAGGTCCGACATATCACGCTGAAAGCGAGCGTTCTTCCTATTATAACTGAACTACGTATAACATCTCCAATATTCAGTGCCTGTTGCGCCCTAGCCTTTACCTGATAAAATGATGTTGCCTAGTGAAAAGCTGTCGGGCTCTGTCGAATAGCGTTGAAAATGGTTCCGGCTATTTGCGTACGGAGATAAGCAAGGTTTTATAGAGCACTGCATTGATACATTTACGTATATGAATTTTCCCCTCTGGTGACCACAGTATTGACCTTACGCAAAAATTCCAGGGTAACGCCGATTGCATTTCCGGTGACCTTCGATCGCTTTTCCGCTTCTTTCTTTGTTTCCGAGATCGAGGGTGTCATTTTAACACCCTCCCACCAGGGGGTCATAGGTGATTCATCTGGTCACCGGGCTAGGGTTAAGGGCCAGCATGTATAGTTTTGTTGCTTCAGATCATAACTGACTTTAATACTGAATTATAATCTCATGAAATCACTTAGGTAATGACTGATTCTGGCTTAGGTCATCGATATCGAGAAACTCGATCTATATTTTATAGGTTTTTATATCTATATTTATTGGAACCATCCCCCTTGCACTCGCCAGTGCTTCCCTATAGCCATATTTATACCACTTTAAGACCGATTTTGTAATACATGTAGCATTAGGTTCGGCGACCATCGAAGAAGCTGATTTTAGTCGGCGACCACAACTCACTTTTAGACCCCTAAGACTGGTTGCTGGTGTGGTGGTATGAAGTGCTTAGCATTTTTAGTGTGGTAAAACAATTAGTCTTAAACAGTGATACAAGTCGCTTTTTCTGTGGTTTTATGACTACCGCTTTGGCTCATTTTTAGCCTCAAATCTGGCTTTTGTATTGTTTATTTGGCTATTTTAATGGAAATAAAACTTTGCCCCTCTTCTGTCCTTTTTCTAACTCGGTTTGATCTTTTTCGCTGAAAAAAACCTGACAGCCCTGGACAGCATCTATAATCTCTAGACATGGAATAACACAAAAATTGAGAAACATTTTAAACACAACGTCAAGTTTTATTAAACCCCCTCAAAATGGGGTCTTGCTCCCCTGAAGACACTATAATGGCCAGCACAAGAAATGCCCCCCACTGACTTTTCCTTAAAAAATGCCCTGGTATAGAGGAGTAGAGGAACAAACGTTACACCATGTCAAACGTTCCAACCTGCCCCGCTAGTGGGGTAGGTTCGGGCAGAGGACGGATGGGTTTGGATAGTGTCGTAGTGGCAAAGGAACTCAAAGATTTTCACGCTGATGAAGAACTGGACTGTCATGTAGGGGAAAGTGGGGGATCATGGACACCGTGGGTAACATGGACATCCCCTGTTTGGGACGAACTGACAGCGCCACGACCGGCAAAAGCGTGTAATACGCTTTCTTTTAGCGCGCGTCGGTCGCAGAGCAACGTTGGGTCTGGTGAGCTCTCTAGGTTTTATACAATTTTCAAAAAAGTAAAAACTGCAACTCATGTGTTATTTTCACAATCGAATTCGTAAGGCCATGGAATGTATGTTTCTATGGATACTTTGTTGGTATTACGTAATATGGCTCTTCAAGATGTTACATTTTGTTCACCGCTGGCGCTGACAGTGTAATCACAATGGCGTCCGATTCATGTCCAAGTTTGTTTAGGAAGAGCAAAGTGGGGTAAGACGGACACCACGTGTGGGGCAAGATGGAAATGGTTTCCATGTTACCCCGCACAACAGCATATTTGATTTTATATCATATAAGCCTAAATAAAGACATTTATCAAGGGTTTTGGGGTCCAGCGATACACCTGAGCGGAGGCGGATTTGGCTGATGGTATGGGGGGAGGTAGGGCTTCCCATTTTACTGACACCCCCCAGGTTTGCAAAATAGTCCACCAGATTCCCATTATTTGGGCTAAATGCTACTCAGCACTGGTTTTGGTTTCCTCGAGACTCGAAAACTGACCATGCACAGCGGAATTGAACATAGTTCCTATATCGTACCATTACACAGTGATGCAGGAGTCCAGAAGAAAACGGGGTGGAACCTCCAGCTCAAAAACCAATTGCGATAGAACGATAATTTTTACTTCAAATGAAGGCTTTCTATCGGGTGGTTTTGGCTTACGACAAGTGGCCATTTGGTAATGTCAGTAAAATAATTGTTTATTAGTGATAACCACTTTTGATTGAGAACCTATGACGATACAGTGATGATTTTTCTTCAATTGAAAACTGCTGGTCAAATGGTTTGAATCAAAACACAAAATATCAATTTTCGATTCCAGATTTCGACAACTTATAATTAAGTTATGTTATAAAATGTCACTACACGTTGGTAATGCCATAGGCGGATCCAGGGGGAGGGGCAAAGAGAGACAGGTGCCCTTAGGGCTGCCCATTTTACTTGCACCCCCAGGTTTGCAAAATAGTCCACCAGATTCCAATTATTTGGCCTAACTGCTACTCAAAACTGGTTTTGTTTTCTTCGGGACTAAAAAAACTGATCATACGCAGCGAGAGTGATCATCTCCCCTATTTCGCACTTACACCCCAAACTAGACCATAAAACCTATAAACTCTCAAATATATCTATCAAAAGACTAGTGTTTTTATACACACGCCTCATTTATTGCACTTTATTAAGTACGAATGCGACAAGAAGCTTCACGTGTAACACAGTTCCAAGTCACAGCCATTCACAAGAGGCATTGATGATTCTCCTTTCACAATACCTCCAAGCCGCTGACGCCACCAGCACCGCCGGCCTAGATTCTCCGTTGTGATCTCAAATGTTTAATACGGTGCAAACCTTTGAACTTCAACTACCAGTAGTTTTTATTGGTCAGTGGCTTCTTGGTGAAGCTGACATATACCTTCCAGAACATCTTCATACCCTGCAGCAGTTTTTTTCTTCTGGGCCTGTCTTTCCTGGTAAGAATTTGGCTGTATTTTGTGATGGTGCAGCAGCAGCCATTCTCGCGTGTTGTTGGTCACTTTGATATTCCGCACAAACTCTTCA
The DNA here is from genome assembly GCA_034440635.1 of Lepas anatifera. Classification (NCBI taxonomy): domain Eukaryota; kingdom Metazoa; phylum Arthropoda; class Thecostraca; family Lepadidae; genus Lepas; species Lepas anatifera. The sequence goes on along the minus strand of JAOTON010001200.1, from coordinate 447,525 downwards.
GTTCCCTTGTACTGTTGGTTCTCGCCCCAGAGTTCGGAATTCCTCGCCAGTCACTTGTAGTCGACTCCCAGGATGGCAAAAAGAATAAAGGATTTGGGATCGCACAGGTCGGCTAGTTCGGTTTTGGAGGTGAGCTCTTTAAATATGAGCTTCTCGAGGGAGTGCTGCTCAGGGCCAGTGTTGGGCAGGCACGACTGGTACACCGCCAAGCCAACCAGCATCCTCGCTCACAACCCGCTCTGCAGCACTCCTTCGAGAAGCGCAGCTCCATGGACCTCACCTCCAAGACCGAACTGACCAAAGATACCTTTACTTACGGTATCTTAGGTAAAAAAGTAATCCCTCGAGACGCCCAGCTTCATGGACCTCGCCTCCATGACCGAACTAACCCAAGAAATGATCGACCTGTGCGGCTCCAACTCATACATGCTTTTCACTATCTTCAAAGTCGATCGCAAGTGGCTGGTGAGGGGTTCCGAACTGTGGGGCGAGGACCAGCAATACAAGGAAACAGAGGAGAGGTGCTGCGGTACCATCACAAACTACAGCAAGATTCTTACCGGGGAAGACAAACACAGAAAAAAACTGCTGAAGGATGTGGAGAAATTCCAGAAGGTGCATCGCAACTTTATTAAGACGGCATTGAACAACAAAAACTACTGGTAGTTGAAGTTCAAAGATTTACACCGTATGAGATGTGATCTGAGATAAGATCATCGTATGACACATTATATCTACACTGAGAATCTAGGCCGGCGGTGTCGGTGGCGTCGGCGGCTTGGAGGTGCTGTGAAGGGAGGATCATCACTGCTTCTTGCTATTGACTGTCACTTGGTATTGTGTTACACGTGAAGCTTCATTCGTACTCTATGAAGCACAGTAAGTGAGTGTGTCTATTAAATCGATAGTCTTCTTGCTAGACATATTTGATAGTTCATAAGCTTCACGGTCTAGTATGGAGTATTACATAGTGATGCAGCGGGCCTAAACAACAGGATAAAGCCCTTAAAAGTGACTTCTTAGAAATACCAAATGGATATGATACCTTTAAGAATTCATTTGAACATAGGAAACCTTGTTGACCACGTTCAAAACCACGGAACATGGCGCTAGTTGCGGTTGTCAATATGCTCCAAATCAAACACTTTTCCGTATTTATACGGAAAAATAAATAAATAAATAAATAAATAAAAACTTTATATTTATAAATCGCAAGTTTTGCTCAACTTATTGCTCTTAGTCAGATTTTCGATTTGAAGTGATTTAAAACAATTGTACTGAGCATCAGAGCCATCAAATACCCTCAATAGTCTCTGTGATGGAACTGAAAATGATCGGCAGCAAATAAAAATTGTGGTGTTTTCATGCGTGACCAAAGCGTGATTTAACGGAAACCTGAATTCAAAACACAAGTATGTTTTGTGTTTGTTCGAACCATTCAATAATAAGCCTTCTAGTTTATTAAAATTGATGTTATATTATTATAAGCTCTTGATTAAAAAGGACCATTACCCATAGGTGGATCCAGAATCACTAATAAGGGGGGCACCTTGCTAGGATAGGAGGGTGCCATCCGGACCAAGGGGGCACCGCTTTTGGCCGAAAAAATCTTACCAGTCTGGCGCCAAATTCTATCGCGGGATGCTGATTTTCGCTTCGAGGGGGGAGGGTAGAGGGTTAGGAAGCGAAAAATTTTAGGGGGCGCCATCGACCCTTCAAAGGAGCGCCGTGACTGTATTAGGGGGCACCAAGGGTAGGTTGGGAGAGGGCACCTGTCCCTCTTTGCCCCCCCTGGATCTGCCTATGGCATTACCAACATGTAATGTCATTTTATCACATCACTATATTATAATTTGTTGAAATCTGGAATCGCAAATTTATATTTTGTGTTTTGATTCAAACCATTTGACCATCAGTTTTCAATTGAAGAAAAAATCATCATTCTATCGTCATAGGTTCTCAATTAAAAGTGGCTATCACCAATACACAATTATTATATTTTACCTACATCACTAAACGGTCATTTGTCGTAAACCCAATATCGAAAACCAACATTGCGCGTGCATACTTGAACCACCCGATAGAAGGCCTTCATTTGAAGCAAAAATCATCGTTCTATCGCAATTGGTTTTTGAGCTAGATGTTCCACCCAGTTTTTTTCTGGCCTCCTGCATCAGTACGATACATGAGCTATGTTCAACCCCGCTGCGTATGGCCAGTTTTCGAGCCTCAAGGAAACCAAAACCAGTTTTGAGTAGCTTTTAGCCCAAATAATGAGAATCTGGTGGACTATTTTGCAAACCTGGGGGTGCCAGTAAAATAGGCAGCCCTAGGGGGATGGAGACATAGGACCCGAAATGCTGGAGAACATATAATTAAATTTGGGGGTCATCCAGGGTCAGGTGTAACCCTCGACCGGAGCGCCCCCTTCCCCCGAAATGGTCACGGTGCCCCCCTGGGAGATTGATGGGCCCCCTAAAGTGTCGCTTCCAACCCCTCCCCTCAGGAGCGGGGGAGGGGCGCTCTTAGCCCTGCGAGAGGGTTTAGTGCCCACCTGATCGGTTTTGTGTTCCAAAAGTGGCACCCCTGGCAGGCGCGCACCCAGGATTTTTACTTGGGGGGGCGGCTGACGAGAGGGGGCAGCAGGCCGGTGGAGGGGGCGGCATTTTGCCTCAGGGGGCGCACTTGTTCACCCAAAGGGTGGCCAATTTTCGCATCCTGGGGGGGTGAAAGCGGTGAGTTGTTTGTTCTACAGACCTATAGTAAATTGTTTTAGGGGGCGGTGTGTTGGGTGCAGGGGCAGCAGTCAGTGTAGAGGGGTGGTATGTTGGGTGCAGAGACGGCAGTCAGCCTAGCACTGTCTCTAAAAAGTCAGGTAAAGACTCATGCTTCCCCTCGATGGGCGCCTTCGGCGCCCCACATGGATGGGGCCGACACTTTGGAGCCAAAGCGTTTGGGGCGGCCGGGCCCGCATCTTCCCCTGGGTGCGCGTCCGCCCCCTGGCCCGGATGGCCCTCCCCCTCCTGACAGAGTGCCCCGCCCCCTGATCGGCGATCCTGGATCAACCTATGCATAGTTCCACGACAGCCCTTGATACTTTAATCCGCCGTCATAAAAAAATCAGAAAAGGCATGACCCCCTTTGACCCTTTGACGGAAGAAGTAAGAAAATGCCCTCTTTCCCGCGGCGGACGACAGTCGCCTAGTGGGTGAGTGCAGATGGAAATGTTCAAGGCCTGGTTCGATCACTTTGTTCACCTTGTCCATCTTTCCCCATGGGGTGACCATGTTACCCCACTAGGTGGGGCGAAATGGACTTTTGCTACTTTTTCTAAATTTTACGCAAATTTGAATATGATAATGACAGACACATAGCTTCTTGCACAGTGGCAGATAAATGTCTGGGGTATCTCTACAGCAAAAATAGGAACGAAACAAGCTCATTAAGTCATCGAAAACTCCAACCATCGTTACGGTGTCCGTGACCCCCCACTTTCCCCTACTCATAACTTAGGTTTCAGGTCCACAGCCTCACAAGCATGGTCAGGACATCACTAAATGTCTACCCATGAACCTTGAACTGGGAAATGAAAATTGTGTATTAAGTGGCGTAATCATTTTAGCGGTCCTTCAGAATCTCCCCTCTACCCCGCCACACACCCAGACCCACACCCACACCCACACACACACACACACACACACACACACACACACACACACACACACACACACACACACACACACACACACACACACACACACACACACACACACACACACACACACACACACACACACACACACACACACACACACACACACACACACACACACACACACACACACACACACACACACACACACACACACACACACACACACACACACACACACACACACACACACACACACACACACACACACACACACACACACACACACACACACACACACACACACACACACACACACACACACACACACACACACACACACACACACACTCTCTCTCTCTCTCTCTCTCTCTCTCACTCTCTCACTCTCACTCTCACTCTCAATCTTAATCTCAATCTGAATCTCACTCACTCACTCACTCACTCACTCACTCACTCACTCACTCACTTTCCATTCCTCATCCCAATGTCCATGACTGAACAAACGCCACCAGAAATTAATTGACTTTTGAGACCAAGTCCTAAGTTGTTTGAAATTGAGGAACAATTAGCGACAAAATGGATTATGAATCTGGTAGCACACAAATCGAGAAGAGCCATGTCCGCCTCCAGTCAGCTCCGATCTTTGCGATGGAAACTTTGCAGGAAACCTACCGGTGGTAGTAACCTGACGCAGGATCCACGGTATCTCCCAACGAATGATGCAGACCGCGTGCAGACAACGAAGGTCAGCTGTTCTATAGCTGGTGAGTTGACGTTTCAATACCTATCTGTTATCACCAAACACCGGGTATAAACACAAGCACAGAATTAAAAAAGCACAAAGCATCATAAAAGGCAAAAAGCAAAATGACATAAAATGGTCACGAGGACGGTGCCACACGATACAGCAGGGCCAGCGGCGCACTTTTATCTACCCGTCCAACTGCAAAAAACGCGTAAAATCACAGATAAGGTGGTTCAGACTTAAATGTAAAGTGTTCCTTCATGTTTTAACCATGAAATAAGACAGAAATCAAGGTCTAACACGCACTACCACGAGCTTAATTCACATGTAAACAATGACTTCCACATCAGCACATCCTCTCGCCGCGCGACATTAACTTTAAAGGAAGTTGCGAAATTTTAATGTGGGGAGAACAGAAGGTCAGATATGAAACGGAATGCGGCACCTTTATAACGCCATTTTGACTGATAGCCAAGTTGCAAAGCATGCCGGAAACCCGTTACTCAATATATCATTTGTCTTGAAACTCAAAATTTTCATGGGGAAAAGGTAAAAACCTACCTGAAATGTACCCCACATGTACCCCAGCCAGGTGGTCACAGTTGTCAGATGTTGGTGTGACGACAGTGCTGACGTCACGGTGAGTAATCAGCCAAATGAAGCCCTTGAAGCCTATGGAATATGGTAGTAGTTTCCAGATCATGACGTCATCCATAGCAGATGTTGATTTGCACCGTAGAGAAACATTTATAAATCAAAATATCGAGCTCATTGTACATTTTTCAGAGAAATCGTGGACGTTCTTATGATTTTTGGGTAAAATTACCCCTAACTACACTAAATTCGTGGATTCAACCAAGTTGCCACATTCCCTTTAATGAAACAGAAATTAACAAATTTTAACCATATTTTGTTTAAGAATTTATTTAAAAAAACATTCCTTCAAACGTTCATGCATATTATCGGAATATAGTGTTGAGACTTGATGGTCAAATTTCAGAAAGCGCTACCATTGTCACGAAAATGGGTTTGCGATCCAAATTTTTATCTTCTGATTTGAATCACTAGTAGGTCCAGACGGGGGGGGTAGAGTCCTCTCAAAATGGCAAAATTTTGGCCAATTTTCTAAGAAAAAATAATACATTTTTATTATTTTTCCTGACTTGTTCCCCCCTCAAACAGTGCTCCTGCGTCCGCTAGTGATTTGAATGAGTTTATACGGCGAGAACGCCATGAAAAGAAACGGCACGACTTTCGGACGGCTGTCCGCCGACAATACCACCACGTAAGTACAACCAACAGAGCCTAACCAACCTAAAACCAACCTAACCTAAACTTTAAGCTAACCTAAACTAACCTAACCGTACCTAACCAATAACCATGTCTCGTGTTAGCGAGCCGGCCTGAGGTTCGGTCCCGACGTAGCGTGCGGCGTCGACAATCGCCTTCGCCCGCCTTAGCTTTGCACTTTGGTGCGCTTTCGCAACGCTGCGATACCTGTGGTACAAAGGTGCCAATGGTTTCCATCAGCTGACTGACGATCATCTGCCTTCTGTGTTTCGTCATTTCCGGTGTTTTGTTTACGTACGGCGATGGACGGCGCGCAATTACGACGTTCAGTTTAAGTAAGTGTTGAAAATCGGAGTTTAAGTGGGAGTTGCGCTGCGGGATCATGCTGAATAGAAAGAGGGTGTCTTGATGATTCCTACAATATATGATTTATATATAGAACTGTTCGGGAAAGTGGACGTCTTACTGCAGATTAGCCGAGCCAGGTGAAGTGGGCTAAAAATATGCCCCGAGCACAAGTGGGCCGCTGCGTGGCGGGATGCGCACATCGTCGGGTTTGGAACCATACACGTATATTAACCGTAAAAACATATCACACAAAGAGTATATGCCTAGCCCTAAGTAAAATTACAAAATTACACGTGCACCCCCGGCGCGTTTGACGCAGCAGCGGCAATACAGCTGTAGAGGTGTGACAATGTGTGGTTCAATGAATATGATAAAAAAAGAAAAAGAGGTTAACACCCGCACTGGAGGGGGGTCTGGCACTAACGCGCACTGGAGGGGGCCTGGTAGGCCCCCTAAGATCTCGGAAACTAAGAGGGTTAGAAAAACGCCACTTGGTAGGTGGGTGGTGGCTATGGTGATCTACATGATGGCCAATTTTCATTGACCTAGTTCAATATCTTCAAGGTCAAACAAGGTCGTAAAGGTCAAATATTGGCCATGCTGAGATCGATTGGTAAATGCTATGATTATGCAGGAAAATGGCGGGAATAAGCTAAAGGCGGACAAGGTTCATAGAGAAGAGGTCTCAAAGAGGCTTCGCCACAATTTTTGGGTCAAGGTCATTCAAGGTCATTGACCTTTAAGGTCACCATATGGTATACTTCTTATTATTTACAATTTGACTAACACTGTAGCCACTGTTTGGCGGGAAATGAGGATTGACCTTTCCCAATGGCCTTTGACCTTGACATTTGACCTTGACCTTTGTATTGGGGTACCCTACCGATGACGTCATAGCATAATATATGTCAGACGGGGTAACGTCATTTGGCCGGACGCACAGTGGTCAGTGACCTTGAAAGTGCAGATATGACCTTGACCTGTGACCTTTGACCTTGACCTTGACTTTCATGTGAAGTGACCTTGACATATAGTCCCGCTTATATGACGTTATGACGTCACCACTCGGTCTTCAATGCAAGCTAACTGGTCCGACCGCGCGTTTACGGCGATCTCAAAATGCAGGTCTGACTTTGAAAGCCTATAAGTCACAAAATTTTCGGCCGATTTTCAAAAAGTCTTCACCAATCGACGCGCTATTAAATTCTGTTAAATGTGGCCACATTTCGTTTTTCGGCTACAAGCGGTTCTTCGGCCACCTCGGAAAAACAGGTGGGGAGGGGGGCCTCGAGGCCCCCTCCAGTGCGCGTGTTAAGGGGAAAACATTGAATAATGTAAAATAAATTCAGGGATCGGATGGTGTACAAGGGATCGGTACTAGCCATCTCAGGGACACACGTAAAATACCTCAGGGATCGGAAGCCCACCATCGCACATCCACAAGCCACTGCAGGCCGACGGCGCACGATGCCACCCCAGCGCCATCGAGCGGACGCCGCACGAGGAGTGGCCGCGGCTGAGTGCGATCAGCTCCCGATAGAGGGTCATACGACATTGACGTGAGGGGTATAGCGGCACCGCCGCGGAGAAGGGTCTAGAATGGGGAGGGGGTCGCGGTCGTAATTCGTTGTCATCCAGAGGTGAACAAGCGAGTCACGACTTCATCTCATCCAAGACCCAACAGCATGCCCATGCGAAGCGAAGGAAAATAAGCGGGCAGAGGAGGGACAGGAAAGAAATATTTTGCGCTGCGAGAGATGTAGAGCAGAGTTCTGGGTTTCAGAATTTTCTTGAGTCGACTCAACTCAACTCAAGTGCTGAGAGTGGTTGACTCAACTCCGACTCAAGGCTATATTCATCCGACTCAACTCTGACTCAACTCACGACTCAACTCAGCTCAAATTTCGACTCGTTTTTAAAATAAAATAAATAAATAATTAATATATAAATAATGTTAAAAAATTAAGGAATAAATCAATAAACCAGCAAAAAACAAGCTGTTCAGAAAGCCTGATACGAAACGGAAGATTAATAGAAACAAAATTAATTAATTGGCATTCAAACATTGGTTAACAATTAGCCAGCAACCATGAATAACTTATATTATTCCAGACGTCACTGCCCAAAAAGTTACATGTTGCCATTATTTCTAAAAGGAACATTGCATATAAAACTAGCCAAATGGAATGGAAAGGAACCTAAAAGGGCTAAGGTTACACCAACACAGGCAAAAAATTGAGCCTCCATACTGTCAAAAAAATTTCCAGGCTAAAAAATATGATAGAAAGTGTATTTGTAGGGATGGTATAGGCAGGGGTGTAATTTTACCAGAATCTTTGGGGGTGCTCAGCCGGTGGGGGGAGGGCGGCATCCCATAGGGGCGGCGGCGTTGCGGGGGCGGCATTGCACAAAATATGCAACATCGCCTTTTTGCACCTTTTAGAGCTCAGGAGACATTCCATTTTAATGTTGAGCAGGCAGCTTTTTCCAAACATGTTTGTTTTTTAGGCGACATCTCAAAGCTACATACACGTCTTAACACGCGCATTGACGGGGGCGGGTACCCACCCACCTCGGGTTTTCGGAGACAGTAGAAAAACGGCGGCGCATAGCGCCGCCGTACTTGGCATACCTTTTCCCTCATCCTTCTTACAACTTCTGGGAAAATTTTAAGGTTAGGTCATCTAAGGTCAGGTCACCAGTACAGGTCGAGTGACCTGACCTCAAAAAATGTTTAAGATAGCATAAGTCAGAGCAGGGTGAACCTATCCAATTGAAACTCATATCACATAATGGGCGCACCGAGTTCTCTAAAATACGTTCCGGTATTTTTTATATCGATGACCTAAGGTCAGGTACGAGGCATGACCCCTCCATTGAAAATACATAGGAAAAATGGTTTTTACTGAATAACTCAGTAACAGATGGTGATAGAGCTTTTATTATAGCTGAATTAGACTCGCCTTGGCTCTGCAGTTCTAATGATATGCATTTTATATAATTTGACCTTGACCTGACCTCAGGTCAGGTCAAATCCTTGATTTGACCTAGCAAAGTCAAATTATATATCATTCGATTTGGCTTGCTGCGAGGATTCATATTGTTTAAGTTGTTTTGCTCTATCTTTATTTGTTCAGATGAAATGGCCGAAAACCTTAATTTACATGTTATCCCTATGACAGCATGTTTTGACGTCTCGTGACCTTAAATGTGACCTGACAAAAAATGGTTCAAATATTTTCGACGGAAAAGAGGATGGGCTACCCAACACCGTTTACCGTTTTTCCGTTTTTCGCTACCTACCGTGGTTCTCGAGATCTTAGGGGGGCGGGTACCCACCCCCTCAAAGCGAAGGTGGCTCAGACCCCCGTCAATGCGCGTGTTTAAAAGCATCCAATCTTAGTTGTAAATCTATCCACGATTGAGGTATATCAGTTTTGCGGAATCGGATTTATCTTCGGAATGGCAGAGTGGACGGAAATTGAAATGAAAGCAAAGGACATAACCTTCGCCCGGGTGGAAGTCTTTCTAGATCCCCCGCGGGTTTTTCCAAGTGGCCGGAACACGATGGCGTGCAGCGCAGCCAAACTCAGTGTAGCTGTTCCTTTATCATTTTTACATCTTTCCTGAACATTTTAGCTCAAGGTCATATTGGGTCAGGTCACAAGTAAGGTGAAGTGACCTTACCTAAAAAAATTAAGACTGCATAATTAGAAAGAGGGTGTTTATCGATCAAGTTGAAACTCATACCACATAGCGGGCCCACCAGGAGCTACAACATGTGTTCCGGGATTTTCGCTATTGGTGACCTAAGGTCATGTACTGAACATGACCTTCCCATTGCAAATGCATGGGAGAAATCATGAAATGAGCGTTTTCAGTAATTATGGATGGAATAAACTTTATATATCGGTTAGGACTTGCTCTTAGCCCATTTTTGAAGCTAATACCAAAAATGTTGACCTGTGACTTTTGAAAGGCCACCTAAAGTAAAATAAGAATTTGTCGGTGTTTTTTCTCTATAAATATTGAATAAACAAAGAACAAACTTTTATTTTATCACCGAAGTCTTTGTATGGTTACTGCAAGGCAATTGATATACATCATGACTATACCAGGTCAAGTTCGGTCAAAGCGTTTGCCTGAGTCAGGTCAATTTTGAATTGGACCTAGCATAGCAATATCATATATAATTCGATTTGTATTGACGAGAAAATTGCAATGGTGCCTTAACTATTACTGTCTCTTGATTGGTTTGGCAGTTATTAGCGAAAAAAGAAACACCCTTATGCGTGGAGGGCTATGGACATTCCCAAGAATATTCCCAATGTTCAGTGACCTGCAGCTCCCTAGGCTTTGACCTGACCGGAACATGAATATCATTACAATGAAAGAGCAGCGCAAGAGCTTTGAAATGGTGTTCAAAAATGTTTCTAGCTATCTTAGTTTCTGAGATAAAGAAGATTTTCTTAGTACGCCTCATATTAACAATTTTTTACCTATTTTGACCTCTGGTGACTTTGCTTTTATGATGATCTGACGAGAAAAATGACCGAATTATCTTCGATATCATTCTTTGAAGAGCTTTCGATTCCTGTTTTACGTTTTTTTCTGACTCTTTTAGTTTTTAGGCAGTGGGGTCTTTTCTTACTTCCCCCTCCCCCTCCCACCAGGGCGAAAGTGGCTCTTACCCGCCACCGAGGCAAGGGTTAAAGAGATAGAAACACCGATAACGCTCCAAACAACGCGTGTATTGTTCTGTAAATATTAGCAAATATGGCCACTCCACTGCACCCATGCATGGCCTTTATTTTTGCCCACACACCCTTTATTTCTACTTTAACACACAGGGGCGCTAATAACACTGGTCAACAGCCAAAATGGATCCGGCAACAGGTGCTCAGCACCTGTTTCTACTTATTTCGATACCGCTGATTTCAAATTTATTAACCGTTGTTTTGCCATAGAACCTGGTTTCTTCCCCAGAGCATACCTGGTGTATAGCCCCTACGCTTTCCTCACACAGTCATGAGCCTAGCCTTTTGTGGAAAAATCTATATCAATGATGTCGAGAACCCGGATTATCTCTACCTAGACAATGCAGTATACATGAGAATTTATTGCAACGGAACACTACCTCGCATTCAAGTCCATGAACATTGTACATTGAACAATGCTTGCGCTCGGTCGCACAAGCTCGCCGGTATTGTAGACCGAATGGTGACGTCGCAACATTATGTGATGAGGATTTTATGTCAGAGTCACATGATGTCAAAGGCTAGGTCACTCGATCTTGAGCTCAATGTCGCAGATTCAAGAAAAAGGTCGTAGGTCAAGGTCAAACCTCATTTATCGCCCGACGGTTACCATAGCAGGGCCTCGTCCAACCTACAAACTAGGAGGGATTCGTCCCACCTAGTTTGGCCAGATCCCACCCAGTTAAGTAAAAAATCTCACCTAGTTTATACTGGCTTGGGTGGGAACTACTGTGTAATTAAAAATCATTTAAGTTCAAGAACATTCTAGAAGGCATGTACATCACATGAGACCTACTCACGGTCTGCATTTCTTAAGTTCTATCTGAGGCAGGTTTTATTTTGGACCATCATGAGCTGAGCTAAATCGGTGCCCCACCGGGGCATCGATGGCTCCATCTAAATCCGAAAATACGGGGGTTAGCGCAAATGTGCAAAGCGCATTAGAAAGCTCGTGTGATTCCAGGAAGATTTCAATTCACATTTTTAAGCGCTCAGGTTAATGGTTTGACCTCGAGAGGTCAAGTTAGGTCACGATAGTCTAGTTTCACCAAAATGAGCAATGCTTAAGAAAAATGGGCAGGGCCAGGAGCTATTAGATCTGGCCATTAGAGCTATTGAGGTCTGGTAATAACCTTTTGATAGGAAAATACCAGGGGCTTCTCCGCTATATGGAATATAATGACCTCCTGCCAGTGATTTGACCTCCAGAGGTCGCCTCGTGACCTAACTGACCCGAGGTCAGGAAAGGTCAGAGTAAATTTGCCGCGTATCAAATGAAAGCCAGTGACTAGACATACACGATGACATTTGATTCAGCGCCTTAGCTTGGTTAGGTCAAAAATTATCGTCAAAATACTTTTTATACCTGGTGACCTGTGATGACCGCAGATAGGTCGGGGGCAAATATCGCCCCTGGAACCCTCGAAAGGGTGTTCAAGAACAAATTTCTGAGCAACCTCTAAGCATTTTTAACTATTTTTGTGACTTTTCGATCATAAGACATTATTTTCCATGTTTTTTTCTATCAGAAACGTCACCTCGTGACTTGACCTCAGGACACCAAATCGAAAAATCCTGGATATAGGTTTTTAGACCCTGAAATGGTCATGAAGTGTAAAAAGTTACAAATCGATCGACTTAGAAATGTAGCTATGATAGAGCTCAAAATTTGAAGTGAGGTGACCTTGGTTGACCTCGCCTGGTGACCTGACCTAGTGTGACCCGTAGTAAAAAATTTCAGGGATGATGAGAAAATGATGAGGTAACAGGTAGATGTGTCAACCACGGTGCTGCACCTCGTCGTTTGTCTGTTATTTTGAAAGAAAGAACCCTTAAAGGGCCATCGATGCCCCTCGGTGGGGCAAGGGTGAAGAATGCTCGCTTATGTCAGCCTACCCCAACGTGTGCGACGAAAGCCCCACGAATGCGCCTAATAATCACAAAGCCGGATCCAGTCTACAGCCAATAAATATGCTCGTCTCATTCAACCGATTGCCATAAGAAACCCTCACGTCACCTGTCAACTTGGGAGCCCGCCTATCATGCCTTAGACGGGGTTGGGTGACGCCAGTGTGAATTTGTATTCGTAATGTTTTTTTATTGGCGGCTCAGGGTTATATTTTATATATTTCTGTGAAGAATAGAGGTGGGAGTTTCGGGCAATTTTGCAGGCCCGGGCCCGGGCCCGGCCTGCTGCTGATTTTAGAAGCCCGTCACAAGCCCGGTTTGTGGAAGAAATGGATTATCAAGCCCGGGAAGGCCCGGTATCATGGAGAACCATTAACGACTATATACAACATTTATTTACTTTAAAGCTGTTTCAAATGTTTGTTTTAAGCCAATTTATCCTGTAAAAAGTTTTGGTTTCACCCAAAACCATATTAAAAAGGTGCATGTAGCATCAGTAGCCTCAGCTATCTTAATAATTCAGCAGAAAATGATACTGAAAAACACAGTATGAAACATGGCTTGCTTATGATGCAAGCTTACTTCAGGTAATGACCAGCATCACCTTATAAAAACAAAGGGCATTCTAGGTAGAGGTATGCACATGGCAGCTATAAGAATCGGGATGAAATAAGTCCACTCATGTCAGATATTTCCTCCATCTTTGCACTTTTATAAATCATTATATGCTGGCACGAGCCTCACAATTGAGTTCCAATAATGTTTATGAATAGAGGAGAGAGCAGTGACAAGTTTTCAGCTAAAACTTTTCAGAATATCATGGCGGAATGGCTGTGAATGAACCAACCAAAAATCCTTCAAATTGTCCCTCAATTAATACATGTGAACATTTTCTTTTAGTTTAGTCACTAAACAGCTTGGAAGATAGTTAAAAGATTGTTCTGCTTGGGTCAGCCCGGTCTGCAAAGTAGGTAAGCCAACAGGCCAACATGAACAAGGCCCATCAACCATATACAATTATCAAACCACCAGCCATAAAGAAGTATCTTGATAAGGAACCACAAGTTTTCCACAGGTTCGCACCAAACATTGAATACAAATATTGCACCAATCTCCACCAAAAGTAAATCTGACACAAAAAAACAACTCAATCCCATCCACATCACCATTTGGGCTTGAACACTATTTCTGTTTGTTTTGTTGTATTTTACGGGCTTGCGCTTAGTAGGTATCTGAAGCGCCGTGCTTGTCTACATTAGAGCAATCATTTATGAAAACATTTTTCACCAAAATTTACCAGAATAGTAAGTTTATTTCAGCGAAAATATTTCAAGAATTTTGAAAATATATTTTAAAATTTCACAGATTTAAAAAATAAGCACAAAGTGTGTGGTGCATTTCTTTTGTTCCTGAGAATAGGCCACTTTTTGTGCACTTGTTTCATATATGACGCTTTTCTGGCTCTGCAGGCTTTACAAGCTGCTCAAGGTCGCGGAATTTGCCATAATTTGGATAATCTGTTTTTGTGTTCTGTATTCCTACGTTTCTGTACATTTTTAGTGTGGTGGGAGGGAAGTGTAAAGTAAAGGTATCTTGGGAGGGAAGTGCTTTTATGTTCAAAGCTTATAATAGAAGTTGTATTTCCTAGAGGCCAGGGAAGTATCTCCACAAGGAAAATGTAACACATAATGTCAAGTATATTCATGTTTTGGTGTAATTTCAAAGGTTCCTTCTAAGGCTGACTGCTCTCCCCAGTATCTCCTCACAACTGACTAATTTATGTTTTGAAGTACTTCGATCAAAAACATGTTTTCTTTGTGCCTATTTCCTTGCTTATACTAGCCCTTTCTGAATGGATTTTGCATCTTTTGGGCAATGAAAGAGCAAGATGAAGCTGTGGAAGGGTCAAACTTATCAACATTTGTTCTTGCAGCTAGAGTTACCAGGCCAATTTGACAATTATGGGCTCCCACTAGATAGTTTGTACTTGACATATTTACTTCACCATTTTTTGTAGAGGACATGGGAATGGCTCCATAGATAACATTTTCTTTTACCTGGAGCAGAAAGCTTCTGGAAAGAATTTTCTAGCTAGAGCTAGGTGTTAATATCAATATGTTAGCAGCAAATTGGTTAAATGACTTCCTTTGAAATGGTATACTGACAATATGGAAGTAACAAATATGCTATCACAATTTATATTTTGTTCACCCATATATGACTTGAAGATTTTGAAGTAATCCCGATATTCATAAGATGACAGTATGGCATGGATGGGTGCAACTGTAGGCATTATTCAACATTTGATTTTAAATATTGATTCAGGTTTAAGTAACTTGCTTTTGACCCTGGCATGAGTAACAGATAGAAAGCTAGAGCTTCATGCTTTTACATTCCTGATGTATGTCTAAAAGTCTCAAAATTAATTGTAAATGCATTTTCAAAAGCTGCTGGTGCATGAATAAGATTATGTTTCAGTGGAAAAAACTAGGTCTGTACTGAAAAAGGCTTTTTAACTTACAGAAAATTGACTTTGAAGTCCCAGTTCAGTTGAAGCCCGGAATGAGCCTGGGTGAAGCCCGTTATCAGCCCGGCATTGGCTTAAATCAGGCCTTCAGGCTCGGTCAAAGCCCGCGGGCCTGGGCCGGGCTTTTGCCCCGGGCCCCCGGGCCTAGAAAGTCCCACCTCTAGTGAAGAACGAAGAAAATATCAGTTCAGATAAATGAAGGCTTGTTCTTTTTTCGGAAAATGTGGGTAGATATTTTATGTTTTTTGTTGTTTTTTTAATAACAATTTAATCTGGACAGGAGTACCTATAGCTGCAATGAAATAAAACATGAGGGTTATTTTATAGAAGTATCAAAGGCGTCCCCACAAATTGTTCCTGCGACGACGGACTCTCTGTGGAGGCTCTGGGGAGGGGAAATCATGGAAAAAGCACCCTGCATGAACCGAATTTTGTGCAGTTTCACAAAACTGGTATTATTTCTCAGCGCAAAAGTTTCTTAACCATCGTGTCGCTGCCTCCATTTACATCTTGGTGCATGGCGTTACATACAGTGTATATGGGGTGGATAAAGATTATCATGAACAAAAATGACAGTTTTAACGTGAAAATAAATTTTAATTTTCCTTGCATCCGTCACACACCTATTGCACCGCGCAATTTTTTTCTTACTGGGCCTGTCTCCTAAATGAGCTTAGCTCTAGCATTTCTGCCTTTGTATCGGGTAGGGTTGGTTGAGGTATATGAAATCCCACCTAGTGAAAATTCCTTTAACGAGGCACTGTGCCATAGTGCTAGTTGCAGTATACGTTATAGGCAAAATGTAATATTTTGACGTCAAATTTCAACTGCCTTGAACGACCTTGTCCTGAAAGTGTCAGAAAACATCGCTTCAGAACTTTCTGCCGTTACTTTAGGTCACTTTCCCTCCATATCCGGCTTCTCATCGCATAATCACGGCATTTCCCAATGGCTACCTTACACAGACAGAATTTGACTTATATGGCCTCGTTTAACCTTGACTATATTGACCTAGGGCTATGAAAATTGGGTTTAGGATAGAATACCCTAGCCTCCACAAACACCCAAACGTTGATTTTCCCAGAACGAGTGGGTTTTGCACTGTTAATGTCACGGATGCCAAGTAGGCTCGCGCAAAGACGGCACACAGACACACTGTATCTCAGAATTATGATGTGATACAGAATTTCTGCTGCCAGATTCGTGTTCAGCGCCACAAATTACTTCTGAAACGAACTATTTTGTATTGGATCCACGACAAAAGTTAAATTTTACTGATCGGTGTAATCAGTGCTGCAGTGATGAACCCAGGGCGACATTTATGGACTAAGAACCGCCCAAATTAGGAGGGAAGTGATAAGCTGGGGGCGACAGTGAAAGGCCGGCGTGGCAAAAAAAAACGGAACAGCCATAAGTCAAGGGCAGCAGTGATGAACCGGGGGCAATAGCTATGAACTAGGAGTGGGGCCAATCAGAGTGGAAGTGGTAAGACGAGGGTGGCAGTGAAGACTCGGGGCGGCAAATGCACAGTTATGGACTAGGGGCGACACGAATCAGGGCAGAAGTGATAAGTTGGGGAGGGGGTGGCATTGATTAGCCGGGGGCGGCACGGATCAAGGCAAAGGGGAAAAGCCGAGGACGGGAATGGTGAGCCATATGTAGTAGTTATAAACTATGGGTGGCACTAATCAGGGTGGAAGAGGTAAGCTGAGGCAGGGACGGTTAATTCCGGGAGGCAGGCGTGCAGTTGCACACCCTGAAAGAATGAGGCTGCATAAAAGTATCTTTTTGCACGCCCAGTTTTGGCTTGGTCCGGGTGGCGCCCCCAGCCGGCCAAGAAAAAATCAGGCCTAAAAACCACCTACCTGAATAGGTAGGACCCTGTGAGCAAAATATAAATAGTTTTGAGCCTTATGTTTATATAGTTTAAATAGTTTTGAATAGCCGTATGTTTAAATAGTTTTGAGCCTTACCTTTGAGCCATATGTAGTAGTTATAAACTATGGGTGGCACGAATCAGGGTGGAAGAGGTAAGCTGGGGCAGGGACGGTTAATTCCGGGAGGCAGGGTGTGCAGTTGCACACCCTGAAAGAATGAGGGTGCATAAAAGTATCTTTTTACACACCCAGTTTTGGCTTGGTCCGGGTGGCGCCCCCAGCCGGCCAAGAAAAAATCAGGCCTAAACACCGCCTACCTGAATAGGTAGGACCCTCTGAGCAAAATATAAATAGTTTCACATATGAATGGTGTCCCCTGTCATCAAAGCCGTCCCATGGTGAGCAAAAGGCCCAATTTACTTACTAAACGCTGGGAAATTATGTCAGCGCCCCCCCCGTCCCTGAGTGGGCGCCCCTTGGGAGCCACAGGCACCTCCTGAGGATGGAGGCTCCCCCTCTGGGGAGGAAGGCGCCGCTCCCAAAAATCTTGCACACCGGTACGAAAATGGAATCTGCTGTCCCTGAGCTAAGAGCGGCAGTCCTGAGCCCGGGCGGCACGAATTAGAGCGGAAGTGATATGCCACGGGCGGGATTCATTAGCCGAGGAGGTAGCGATGAGCTGGAGGCGGCATGAAACAAGGTGACAGTGATAATTCGAGGATATTACTGGAGGGCCACTGTCAGCAGTCATGAGCCAGGTGCTGTTTGAATCAGGGCGGCAGTGATAAGTCAGGGCTGGCACGAATCAGGGTGGCAGTGATAGGCAGGAGGCGGCAGTGATGAACCAAGGCGGCATAAATCAGGGTGCTAGTAATGAACCGGGGTCGGCATGAATCAGGGCAGCAATGCTGAGCCGGGGGGCGACGCGTGTATTAGGGGCACTCGAATTATGATTGGATGTGCTTGGTCACGCCAAAGAGATAGAACATTTCACCCCTACCTGACACTAAAATAGTAAAAGCACGGCAGCAGCAGTCTACCATTCACTCGGTTTGGAGAATTCCTCCAATAGGCAAACAGATAACGATTAGACGATATTGGGCTGCTGTTTGCTTTCTGGAGGGGTGTTACAGATTACTGCTGACAAAACTGTGCTGATAGCAGGACTTAAGTTTGACTGGTTTTAGGGCACCATGGCCGGCATGTCAGTCATCAGCCGGGGGGGGAGAAGCGGGGATTCGAGGGAGGAAGTGTCTTACCAGAGGCGGCTCATAATATATGGGGTGATTAAAAAACAGGGACTGTATTGATTATCCAGGGGCGGCGTAAATCAGGGCAGTAGTGATTAATCAGGGCGGCAGTGATGAACCAGTTATCCGTCAGGGGGTGGCAGTGATCAGCCAGGGACGGCAATGATCAGCCAGGGGCGGTAGTTATTAGTCAGGAGTGGCAGTTATCAGTCAGGGGGCGGCAATTTATCAGTCAGGGGGCGGCAATGCTCAGCCAGGGGCGGCAGTTATCAACCAGGGTACCAGGGGGCGTCAATGATCAGCCAGGGGCGGCAGTTATCAGCCAGGGGGCGGCAGTTATCAGTCAGTGGGCGGCAGTTATCCGTCAGGGGGCGGCAGTGATCAGCCAGGTGCGGTAGTTATCCGTCGGAGGGCGGCAATGCTCAGCCAGGGGCCGCATTTATCAGTCAGGGGGCGGCAATTATCAGTCAGGGGCGGCAGTTATCAGTCAGGGGCGACAATGCTCGGCCAGGGGCGGCAATACTCAGCCAGGGGCGGCAGTTATCAACCAGGGGGCGGCAGTGATCAGCCAGGGGGTGGCAGTTATCCGTCAGAAGGCGGCAGTGATCAGCCAGAGGACGGCAGTTATAAGTCAGATGACGGCAGTGATCAGCCAGGGGGTCAGATGACGGCGGTGATCAGCCAGGGGGCGGAAGTTAATGAAACACGGGCGACAGCGATCAGCCAGGGGGCGGCTGTGACGAACCACGGGCGGCAGAGATCAGCCGGGGGCGGCAATGGTGACCAGGGGCGGCAGTGATCAACCAGCTGATCAGTGATGAGCCAAAGGCGGCAGTAATCATCGGGGGAGGCGGTAGTGATTAACTGTTGGTGGCAGTGGCGGCACGAATCAGGGTGGTAGTGATGAGATAGAGATGGCACTGTTCAGAGCAGCGGTGATAAGCCAGGGGCGGCACATGTATTGGGGGTGCTCAACACATGATTGGGGGTGCTCAAATTAGGATTGGGGTGCTGGGCACCTCCAAAGAGATAGAAAATTACACCCCTGGGTATAGGTATTGTTTTTTCTATTAAAGAACGATGCTAGGTAATTTCTATAAATGAACATAAATATGCCGTGAGTCGAATAAAAATTTCAGCAATAATTACTAGAGTACCTAGTTGCAATTGCTAATTCTAGGAACTACAGCAAACCCCAAGAAAAAGTATACCATGTATGACAAAGGAGAATAGAAATGGAAATTCTATCAACGTGTTGGATCTTAAGAGGACCCGACACGTGTTGGATTTTATGAACCCGATTTTAATATATTTATATTTTAAACCCAATCCAATTTTCAGCTTGAGAACCTCCAATACAGTACATACATATCGCTCTTCAAAATTGGAGCACGATTTCATAGAAAATTGCTAATGTATAGTTTTCAAATAAAACACGCCAAGCAAGGGTCTCTGATCAGACAAAAATATTAAAATGAAATAATTCCTCTGATTCTTGCGATAAAGACGTCTCAACATTTCTGTCTAATCAGGGGTTCAATTTTTATATGCTAATAACAGTATCTGCTTTTAAAAGGCAAAATGAAAAGAGCGGCGGCAGACGACGCATTTAGGACAAAAGAAACACGATAACATGTAGGTATATAAACATTTGCATGGCTTTATGAATTATCACGTGATCTTTACACTTTTTGCGTCGAGGCTAGTTAAGATTGAACCTATACTCGGTTGAATTTCTTCTTCAAAGACAGCAATGGCGCACACTATTCTCAGACGACGACCACTGACAACGACAATAATCAGCGAGCGACGACGACGCGTTTTTTTGGAGTAGTTGAAGTAAAGAAGTAATGTTAGATATTGAAGATGGGAAGTTTTTGAGAGATTTGAAATTTATTTTTTAGTGCGTTCCACCACTTTAAATGTTTAAGACAAGGCCAGTGATAGGAACCTGTTGAATTTTTCGAATATATGTATTATTTGTGCCTAGGGATTTCTTCAGACTGGATGGGCCTTTAAAATAAGCAATTGAACCATATTATTATTGATATATTGAATCAAAATGAAACTTTAATTTAAACAATTGAAATGGTAGAGGCAAAATTTATTTAAAGGAGGTTAAAGGAGGTTTGCAAAAGGTAGGCAATTTCAAACACTTTTTCTTGACATCATGTTTACCTGTTGAGCAAACTTTTTTCATCAACTCATTTGACTCGCTGTCTTCACAACTCAACTCAACTCATTGACGTGTTGTGAACCGAGTCAACTCAACTCAACTCACTTTTCTAATTTTTGACTCAACCCAACTCAACTCAGAGTCGAATGAATTTGAAGAAAAACTCCAGAAATTGAGTTAAACTCCGACTCTGACTCGCGAGTCGCACAACTCAGATGTGGAGAGCGTTCGGTGAGATTTAGGCACAACGCAGCGCTGTTGGGGAGGACATTCAGGAAGGGGCAGCAGGGTGCCGGAGGCATCCCTTTGTCGATGCCAATAGCGGACCTTCTCACAATGGCTCTGCAGTAATTTAATTTCATTTTCATTTATTTGGAACATTGTCTACGGGCTGCGTCTCCCATTCCCAGACAAAGTAAATTCCTGAAAACCTAAATAGAACAATAAACATAATAGTCATAGAGCTAAAACGGACTTAAGTAAGTATCAAGTTATGATAAAAATAATGCAGTATGGGGCGGCATGTTGTGCCTACCTAATTTCCGCTAACTTCCGACCTAACTACTTAAATAATAAAAATACCCCTTCTAAGATAACCTAACTTCTAACGCCTGCGCCAACCCTTAACGAAAGGGGGCAGTTTTTATTTTCCTTCTTTTATTCAGGGGGTCTTCTTTCAATACACGATTATCAATCAATGTTTTCCCCACAACCTTTTTCAAAAACGTTCTATTGCGGGGGATATCGTTCATATTTCGGATTTTTGAGGCGACGGGCTGGTTCCAGTTTCGGGGGCAGCAATTAGCGATGATAATTTGCTATAGATTGTTGGAGCAAAAGGGACAGAAAAAATGACTTTTCTGGTGGACCTGCCTCAGAAGATTTTCCAGGGTTCGGACGTTGATTGAATTTTTTTAAAGGTGTGGATAGGGTGCTTGTTATGGCTTTATGAAGGAAGTTAAAGTTCACGAATTGAACTAGTTCATGGATTTTAAGTACACTGTATTTTTTAAGACGGGGCAGAGTGGACAAGCCTAACCGAATGATTAATTGTTCTGAATATTTTCTTCTGAAGCAGTAAGATTTTGTCCAGCCTATATTTGAAGGTGTTGTCTCAGATGTCTAAGCCCGAAAGAAGTCGAGTAAGCACGAGAGCATTGTATAGTAGGCTGCGTCATATTGACATCTTTTGTCACGGAGGCAAAATGCCAAGGTGGGGTTTTACGGGGAGGTTCATAACGAAGCCATTGGTACTAAAAATTCGATTTCTAAGAAACCTGCATCCTGCACCAACGACTTAAATCGGCACCGCCTGGGCTCTTTTTGCATCCACCGCCATCTGGAGGGCTGTGATCGGACTCTCAGTGACGATGACTCCATGACGAAAAAAATTACATTATACTTAAACATTTTGAGGGCATCCCGGGCACGTCGTGTTCGACTGATGTAATAAGATATCATTCATGGGAAGTGCATGCAATGCAGATGTTTTCCCGTGGTTTCCTTTATTTTTAACATATTTACAAAATAGTATATATGTATTGGAAAAAGCAATGGTTGCCATACTGGTACTGAAGCAGCTGAAGATGCTGAGAGCTGACGCATATTCAATAGGTAGGTACTAGCTTCACCTAATCTATCAGTCCCTTTATCCGCCTGCCGATCCTTCTTTCTGCAGTAGTTATAAAAATATTTGCCTTTCAGGCCCTAATCCTTCTTCAGCTCCTAGAGTCATTCGAAAAAGGTCCCAATCGCGCCCTGTTGGAACTGCAGAAATCCGCGCCATTCTTGACGTAGACGAGTCGGACATAGAACTGTCAGAGGACGAAGATGGTGCAAGTTAAGCGCCAATACTGTCACGCTGTGTGGGTGCTGATGCCGAAGCTGCAGAGGAAGGCGATGCGTAAGGTCTCAACATTAGTTCAGTCACCAGTTCCAATGACGGCCAACAAACTGAAAGTGAGCTGCAGCTTTCTCATCGGCGCATATTCTGGGGGAGAATGCCTGTGTTCAGGATAGGAGTCTTGAGCTCAGACGAGCCGCGTCACGCACCGGAGTGTATTCAAATCCCTTCCCATACCACCGTTCCACTGGACTTCTTCAAAAGGTATGTGCCAGTCTCCTTGTGCGATTCGATTAGTGTATGCACTAATCAGAGACTGGTGGAGCAAGGGAAACCCGCATCCGTGACCTCTGGAGACATCATGAAGTTTTCGGGAGTCTCAATGTACATGTCTGTTGTACAGCTGCCTTGGATCAAGATGTATTGACAGAGCAAGTACAGAGTGCGAACAGTTGCTGAAGCCATGAGAAGGGGCCAGCTTTCACGCTGAGACGCAACTTGAAGGTTGTGGATGACAGTGTGATTTCGTCAGAAGAGAAACGAGGAGATCAAATCTGGAAGGTGCGCCCGCTGTTGGATTCCATCCAACGACGCTGTCTGGAACTTACAAGACCAAAAGAAACTGCGGTAGGTGAGTGGATGCTCCCTTTTACGGGTTAGTGCAAACTGAAGCAGCATGTTCCGAACAAACTTAATCCCGAAGGACAAAAAATTTGGTTCTGACATCGCCATCAGGACTGGTGGTCGACTTCCAAGCCAACCAGGGACAGGAACACCTGACATCACTTCTTACGGGCGGCCAAGTCAAGGCCCCTACTCTTGGCGAAGCTGTTGTGATGCGGCTCACACAGTCACTTCCAGAGGGGAGTAAAGTGTACTCTGACCGTTTCTTTACCTCTATTAGTCTTCTGGATGCCATGAGTGAGAGGGGAATAGAGACAACAGGAGCCATAATGAAGAACAGAATACCTCGCATGGTGCTGAGTCCAGCAGAGAAGGAGCTTGGTCGTCGCTGTGAATCAGCATGCATAGGGCGAATGGACCCGAGCGGTGGCCCGCTTGTAGTCACGTTCTGGCTCGATAATAAAGTCGTAACGATGGCCTCCAACTCAGAAGGTATACAACCAGTTTCTGAGTGCAGAAGATGGGCAAAAAAGGAGGGGAAATACATCAGCGTGAAAAGGCCCTCCCCTAGTAACAAACTACAACAAGTGTATGGGAGGTATAGACCTGATGGATAGAATAGTGGCACTGTACAGGGTGAAATCACGCACCAAGAAGTGGACCATTCGGACGATCCTCCACATGTTAGACATGGAAGCGGTCAACTCCTGGCTGGACTACAAGTCTCACGAGGACTTCCAGGAGACCAAGTACCTAGAATTCAAAACCCAGCTCGCCGACCAACTCGTGGCTGAAGGCAACAAGATGAACTGTGAGACCAGGCGAGAAGACCCTGAGAATGTTTCAGAAGCACCAGCTGACGAGCCTGCTGCAAAGCGGCCAAAGGTTCCAGAACCGTCGAAGGACACCAGAAGTGTTAACGCACTGCACATGCCCGAGATGATCTCTGGCAAGGAAGCGTACCGAAGATGTCGTAGACCGTCCTGTAACAAGCTGGCTCGGGTGAAGTGCAAGACTTGTGAAGCTTCCTCTGCTTCGATACTAGAAAGAAATGTTTTGCCAAGTTCCACCAGGCATAAAGGTCATGGAGCGCACACGACGAATGTCAATTGGGAACCTGGATATGATTCATTCGGGTCTGACAATGATACTTGATTGATCCTTGATAAGGACGTTCTTTGGTGCGTTTAATACATGGTCGGTAATATTTCGCTTTTCACGAGCTTAGTGCGACTTGATACGGATTAGCTGATTCAACAGGGAACGGACTGTTGCAAAGCGTCGCATTCAAACACCCGGAGACGAGTCAATGGAGGAAATGTTCGAATACCGCATTGGGGCTGCGTGGCCTAGCAGCTTCGTTGCTCGTCTTCAGATCGGAAAGCATGAATTGACGTGGGTTCAATCCCCACGGCGGGAAACCGCCTTCCGTGTCCGATCTGACCTGGTGGAGAGGATCCTTAAACACTCACGCCAATACTCCCTTTAATTTTGCAAGTGGCCCTAAAAATGTCTGTTCTGCAACTCCTGCCGATCATCGACGACGTCCCGGCTAGGATACCGCATTACTTTCACTGTCTAGTTTCGATGTGATGTTTTCCCAATAAAGTAGTGTACTTTCACTACCGGTTCCATCTTATTCACCAGACATTATCAAGTCCTGCATATTTTTACAGGAAATCAAATTCTAGTGATTTGTTTTATCTACGTTCGAAAAGTACGTAACATTAGTGCAAAATGTTATCATTTCTTTTAACAAATTGAGCACCCATATACATGCTTAAATTCCAAGTTCTCCTTCATTTCTGAATACACCATATATAAAACACAATATAAAACACGCAAATAAGACACAGTTTCTCCAACACTTTTTGTGCCGACTCAAGTTTCGGAGAACTATCACTTAAGGTCAAGATCCCCAGGTGCTCCCGCTGGTTTTAAGTACGGGTCGGCGGATTTGGATCAGGACTGCCTCTATCTTTAGACGTCGCACGCTGTTTTCATGGGCGAGGATTCGAGTGTTTTCCACCAGGTCCCGGCGTTTGATGTTGGTGTTGTGGACTGTGGTCATGTGTTGTTTAAGGGGCCACCAATCTAGAGGTCACAAGTGAGGCGTCTGGGTAGGGACGTTTTGATGTGACCAATATAGGTTACTCATGGGTTTTGAGGCTTACAGTCCTCATGGGGACAGGTCAATTCGTATAATACATATTGGCGCACTTGAGTGTTGGGCCTAAACTCGAGTTATCTCTCAAGATGAGACTGGATGTTATTTTAGTTTTGTAGTACATACGCAGGTTGATGCGGCCATTATCCTTGGGGATGACATTTCTGTGGATAATGTTTTTGAGGACATACTCATCTACTTCATACGCGGATGTCATTTGATCTTTGTGGTAGAGAACATGGATCTGTCATCTTTCTGCTCTTCATGACATCCCTCTGCTGCATCTTTTGGGTTCATAAGGTTGTTAAGGAGAGTTTTTATTGCCCTATCAATATCTGCTGCTGGGCAGTTCTCATTAGTTATCAGTTGTCAGACGGTATTAAGTTCCTGATCCAGCAGGTGCCACGAGCTAAATCTTTTTAAGGAGCGCCTTGTGTACAGTCCCCGCAATTGAAATTGCCATGACTAGGCTCGACCGGTTTAGGATGAATATCTCGCAACCTATGGCGTCTATAGCTTTATAAACAGGTTCTTATTATGTATTTTTGCGAGAGCTTTCCAGTGGTTACCATTATTTCCTAATCTGACATCTGCGTGAGAAAATATTACACAATTACTGATTTTGCTGCATTTTGACGGGGTAGTCTTCGGCTGACTTGCCACCGCCCCTGATAATCCCCGACCCTTCGCTCGACTGGCACGCATACCTGGGTCACGTGATTACTACGTGTTTACAACGACAGGTGCAAGGCCACACGTAGTAAATAGTGTGTGGCAGGCAGGGGCACAGTGTTTTGAACCGAGGTGATCAGTACTGTCTCGCAGGTGTCTAGCCCCAGGCGGTCCGTCCAGTGACCGAGGCGCCTGGGCACGAGAGTCCAAGACTGGGTATGTCTGAGTTATGGCTTCAAACAATGTTTCCAGCCTCATAAGGCTCACAGGATCACTGCTGAAATATTTTTTCTGGGGGATTAGAGTTCATGGGGTTTAAAACGGCACCCTGTGGCCGAATTTTGTTATTTAACACCCACCCCGGTGGGTGTCCGAGCCATCTTTTGCTGTAGGGGAGAACACTTCCCCTCGAACCCGGCTCCTATGCAGGATAGAGGGAAACGCGAACACTGGTAGATGGTTCATAAGAATATATCGCGAAACTACATTACTCACTTTTTGTCTCAGGTCAATATTTAGGTCATGACAGGTAAAAAATTTGATAGGGTGTAGAGGAGTTTATGGGGCCTATCGTCTGACTGAATTCAGTTAGTATAAACTGTATGGCGCCATTGGCTTCCTCTTTTTACGGAAAATTGAACCATGTATAATATGACTATACTACATGAAATCATAAAAGTAACGTGACCTAAAGCTGGGTCAAGGTCTTTATCTGATCTAGCATAATCAATATGCATATCAATCAACTTGCAATAACAATCCAAACGTAATGGTATCAAAATAAAAAACTTTTTTATCATTTCCTGCGAAATTATTGACCCAAGTCAACCTGTTTAACCCTCGCCCCGGTGGAAGGTGCTTAAACATCCCCTGGGGTGTTTTCCGGCGGCACGAAAAAACGGCGGCGCGAGGCGCCGCCGTACTTAGCACACTTTATCCTTGATTGATTCCGCAACTTTTCCCCAAATTTTAAGGTTGGGTCATCTCAGTTCAGGTCCCCAGTGCAGGTGACCTCACCTCCAAAAATGTTTAAGCGGCGTAAGTAAGAAATGGGTGAATTTATCGAATTAAAACTTATTCCATATAATGGGCCCACCGAGTGCTACAACATATAATCCGGGATTTTTCATATCGATGACCTAAGGTCAACTACGGACCATGACCTCGCTATTGTAAATACATGGGAAAACAGAAATTGGGCTGTATTTGTGTACTCAACAGCTGAGAAAACCTCAATATTCCCTAAATCGTAGTATCCTGGGACCCTTTCCAGGCTCCTGTTGCAATTTTTGACCTGTAACCTCTGAGAGGTCATCTGGGGCTATTTAAGCAGTTTTCAGACTTATGTCAATAACTGCATGAAATGATCCAGCTTTTATTTTGATGTCATTGTGTTCAGACTGCTATTGCGAGTCGATTGATTGCATATTGACTATGCTAGGTTAAAAAGTGACCCTGAGCTGAGGTCTGGTCAGTTTTAAGTTTTGACCTAGTATGGCTCGTTCGATTTTCCGATTTGATTCATCATTCGATTTTCCGTGACGAGAGGAAGCGAATGGTGTCTCACTCAACTCTCCAGACGCCAGATACCAAAAACTCTACTCAAAATCCCACTTCCTTTGACCTGTCATGACCTCAAAATTGACCTGAGCCAAAAAGTGACAAATATAATTTCCTCATGAATTTGTATGAACCATCCAACAGCGTTCGCTTTTTTCGCTATCCCACGTAGAGGCCGAGTTCGAGGGGGTGTTCAAACACCCCCTCCCACCAGAGCAAAGATGGCTCGTAGGCCCACTGGGGCGCGGTTTAAGCAATCCAAGATGACCTCTCAGAGATCACAGGTCCAAACTTGCACCATGAGCCTGGAGAGGGGCTTAAGCTACTACGATTTGGAGAATGTGAAGGTATTCAACTACATATCAACATAAATAAAACCATTTCCCTCAATTTTTGTTTTCCCATGCATTTCCAATGGAGAGGTCTTGATCTGTATTTGATCCTAGGTCATCGATATGTAAAATCCCGGAATATGTTTTGCGCTAATTGATGGGGCTATTATGTGATATGAGTTTTAAGAAGACAGATTCACACCGTTCCTACTCATGAAATCTTAAACTTTTTGGAGTTGAGGTAACTTGACCTGCACTGTTGACCTGACCTGAGATGGTGCAAACGTAAAATTCTAGAAAATGTTGAAGAATTAATTACGGATAGGGTGCGCCAATTACGGCGGCGCTTCGCGCCGGCATTTTTATGCACAGTCGGAAAAATCTGAGGGAGGGTGTTCAGACCCCCTTCCTCCGGTGGAGGGTGAAGACGACGCCAAGAAATTTTTGATTTGGCTGAATCCAGTCAGGTGCAAGGGATAATAATGGGAAAAGCCAAGTATGTCAACCAGACACCACCTGGCCTCTTTTTCGCACCCACTACGACGTGGGGCGTCAGTCCATCTCCCTTTCCCCTGTTAACTCAAGAGGCAAAGGTGATACGAAAAATAGAAATGGCGCTGGAAGCTCCTTGCCGTCTTGTTCTAAAGATATGAGCACAAACAAGCTCGAAACTATGACCTCCGGTGATCCCTGGTAGCGTCTTTACTGACGTGATCTCAAAATAACTAGACGATATCTGGGAAATTTTTATTTCGAAGAGCTTTTGAATGAGGAGGAAACTCGACCATGGCATGCTGTAGGAGTCGCGTTTTTCCCTTGCTTTGTCGTTCTTATCTAAGAAAAACAAAAATGACCCACATGGGCGTGGAAATCACGTTAAAACTCGTTCACCTGACCTGAACTGTTATCAATTTACAGTTATAAGTTGTCAGGCTGATAACCATAAATTGGTGTAAGTCGACTAGTCTCTCATTTAAATCGGCTCCGAATAACTCGCCAAAAATGAGGATGGAGCCCGGGAAGAGCACCAAGGCGATTAAAATAATGTAAATGGGCATATTTTTTCCTTTATATTCCCCGCTTAGCTTATCAATGGAATGGCCAGGGGTTGTGGGGTAAGTTTGAATTCAAATTGTTTATCAGGTTTAACATATATGCCTGTTCCATGGGTGTCTGTTCCTGTTGTGAATTATGCTGATAGTATTGTCACCATTGTGCTGCAAAATAAATAAATAAATATCTCTTTATTATATGGTAATCAGGACTTATGGACCAGAAAATGGTTAAAATGAAAATGATTAACATATTTGGCTACAATTCATGAACGCTAGGTCGCTAAAACTCCTTATGAAGAACAAGAAGGGAGCATGAAAAAGTGCCGTTTGGCTAATGGGGTCTCAATCACAAAAAAATGGTAGATAAATGCATGAGGTAATGAGTCGAAACCTGCCACTACACTAAAAATGACTAAAACTATCGACTTGCAAGTACTGAATCCTCATATTTATTTGAAATGTTTCGAAATTAGGAGCAGATATTCTGCCTGAATTTTATTCCACTGTTTTCTTGTTGCTCATGTGTCCAGAGCGAAATACACACATTCAGGTCTTGCTTGTTTTCGCATTTTTCCAGGGACAAAGGAAGAAAATGGGTTCAAAGCAGCTTTGGGGGTTTACACGCACCGACTGTTGAGGCTATATAGTGTCGCCAACTCTCATGTTGCTGGGAGATGGGCACAAAGGGAACATTACATGAATCGAAAAAGAGCTATTGTTTTCTTTATTAGGCTCTTCGGTTTCCTACCTTGCCCTTGCTTGCCTGGTTATGTGCTCATAACGACCTTCCTCAAAGGTCACATTAGCCCTTGCCAAACGGGAAAGGCCTTCAGGTATTTCGAGCTAGAGGGGTACTGTTTGCCAGTTAGGGAAAAATTCCAAAGGCTGGGGACCATTGGTAGGGGCTGCCAACCAACAATGGTCATCAGCTTATATTCAAATATATGCTGATTTGCACAAATCAGTATTCAGATAGAGGGATGTCTTCAATTCCAATTAAATGCTAGAGACGCTGTATTGGAGTGGTCAGCGTAGCTGGATTCCACCCAGCCGACCCGGGTTCAAGGCCCGGCGGTTTCCCTGAACAAGGAGCAAGCTGGTTCCCGGGATATCTTTTCAACAGTAAAAAAGTTGGCGACACCATATGACACTGGCAGTTGGTGCATCGATAAGCCCAAAAATTATTTATTACGTATAATATCGTATAAAGTTAGTGATAAGGGGATGAGGTGGCTTAGTGGATAGCACCCTTGTCTTCTAAGCCACCGGTCCCGGGTTCAAGTCCCGGCGGAGCCTCTGAATAAGTCGATCTGATCCCCAAAATCCCTTCCAACAGGGTGAGAGTTTGGGACGCCGTATGACCCTGGCAGTTGGTGCGTCGTTAAACCCCAACAATTCTTAAAGTTAGTGATAAATGCTTATGTGCCTCTTTCCGGGCGACCAAAACCAATGCAGATACGTTAAGTTGAGATGGCAGCTAAGGATGCACGATAGTTAGGGGCCTCTGAGCCAGCTAGGCTTTCGAAAGATTGCACGAGCTTAAAACACCCTTTAGCCCAAGGGGCTCAATATTAGGCTGCGGGAGTTCTCAAAAATTTATCGAGGCTAAAGATTTAAACTCAATGAAATCCCAAAACAATATACTGATAATAATCTCTCGGGGCTAAACCAGAATCAGACCAGCTTAACATTCGTTTCCAGTCCAATTTTAGTCTTGTTGGTAATATACCCTCTCAGGTCAAGGGAGCAGCGTAGGCTTCAGGGGCGTACGCAGACCCGAGTTTTGGGGGGCAAACCCATGTCTGCCTGTCCTCCTGTGGGGGGGAAGGGGGTGGGAGCGAAGATGTTTTGCTCTACATACCTATTGTAAACACCTTTTTCAGTGCTCGACAGATCTAGTATAAGCTACCTCTCCAAGTGCATGATCGCTCTCCGGGGAGGGGAGGGGGAAGCGAATATTTTTGTGCTCTACAGGCTTAGTGTACACACCTTTTTCAAAAATTTCTCCGGCGTTTGGGGGGGAAAGATAGTTTGGCCCCCCTCCAGCGCTTTGGGGGCCATGACCGGAATGCCTCCCTGCGGCCGCCAAAGGTAGGCTTTGGTTACAAGGTCCCCGGGTAATATTCTGGTTTCGCCCAACCAGAATATGTAAACAATATTTATCCTAAAATATTTTCATTTCAGCGACACATCGAACAATTTTAACATCAATAATAGCTGGAACCAATGTCGTGCTAAATTTCGAAGAGTAGTAGCTCTCGAGTTGGTGGATTTCATCAGAGAAACATTCACTATTCACTGCCATTTTACCCTCGGTGGTCGCACGTGGCAACGAGACCCCTCAAACAGCACCCAGTTCTAATGGAGGACCCAAGGGGAGGGGGACAATACGTATTTTCTCCCCGAACGAAAAAGCTCGGAGCAAAACCATAATGTTATCCCCCTCCCCCAAGCTGTCGACCTTTTCCCCGGCTCCTTTAAAGTTCATAAGCAAGGTGTTGGTGCTTTAACTGAAGAAATCATTTTCAAACAGAACCAGCCAACTTCAGTGTGAATATTGGAGCCTGCTCCTCTTGATATTTAAAATCGTATTTGGATGAATGATCCTTGGATATCGAAAGCAAGCATTTTGTAGCCACATATTTCACCCAGTGACGCCTGTTTGTTTTGCTTTTCGACTTATATTTACTCCCCACTCCCCGCCTCCCCAACCTGCCGGCTAGTTAGATTGTTGCAAAAGCTTTCACTGCGCGACGTTTTTTCTTGCGTTTCGATTTTTGTTTGTCCCACCAAAACTACCGCCTAGATCCATCACTGACCAATTTTACCGCTAATGATACTCTCAACAACGATCACTATCACCGCTAAAGCTGCTACATAGGCTTTTATACCTTTGTAATACTGCTACAAATTATCTAATATTTTCAGCATAAAATATGATCATATCCTTCCGACAAGTGAGGGTGCTGCCAAAAGGCCGCAAGAAACCTAGCGCTGATTCCCTGGCTCAACTCCCCCGGGTTCAACTCCTTGGGTTCATGTCCAGGCAGATTCTCTGAATAGGTATGATCATCAAATGCACCAAATCTCTCCTTACAGGGTGAGAGTTGGTAACGCCATATAACTTTGAGAGCTGGAGCGTCGTCTAACCCCAACAATTTTTATTAGAGACTATCACAAACGCTATGCCAAGCTTGCACCGTGTGATGTCAGTCTAGAGGCCAGTTCATGGAAACTCCATCCTCCCCAGTTAAAGCAATGGCTGCCGTTCGTTGAGAGGAGACGACTGCGTGATTTTAGTCAAGCGAGGGCACAGTTTTATGCTCCCGAGAAATAGGCTCTACAAAGGTTCTCAAGCTGGAAATTTAAAAATTCTCTGTGGACGGAATTAAGCTCATTTAGTTGGAAGCAATTGTCCCATAATAAATAATCGCCGCCACCGACGAAACAGTGATAGAGCCAGTGAACCGTCACCCTTGACAAGAAAATTTCCCATCTAAAAACAAAACCTCGTCAGGTTCAGGCTTCTTGAGACCTTCGCAAAATGCTGCCCACACAATGCCCGATTTTCCTATTGTTTCTTAAATCGCGATGTTTAATGAAAATTGGGGGCCTGCCCCCACCATAGGGGGATCCAGGATCACCGATGGGGGCCACCTTGCCGGGGGTGGGACGTCATCCGTACAAATTGGGTGCCACTTTTGGCCGGTAAAAGCTTTCAGGTGGGTGCCAAACCCTATGGCGGGGTGCCGATTTTCGCATCCTGGGGGAGGGGGTGGAAGTGACATTTCAGGAAGTGCCATCGACCGTTTAGAGGAATGCTGTGATGATTTTAGGGACGCCGAGGGTCAATGAGGGGGACCTGCATTCCTTTACCCTTGGATCCACCTATGGCTCCAACTGTCCCCTCTTCTGACGAGTATCTGAAAATATTATTTTAATGAAACCTCCAAACAAAGTTGTATCACTGTATCAGCCGTTTTACCAGAATCCTGTCTAAATAAACATGCAGGTGAGGGGAGCCCGGCAGCCAATGACAGCTTACATGTTTCGCAACCCAAGCACAAGGGCGGATATAGGAGGGAAAATTCGTGTGCTTCCCCGCAGCAAAATATATTCCGATGGTTTGCCCCATCTGTGCCCATCTTATTGGATATTGCTCCCCCCTCAAAAAGCAACTCGTGGTTCTGCCACTGCATTGCGTGGTTCTGCCACTGCATTGCGTGGTTCTGCCACTGACCGGGGCCCCAGGTCAGTGACGCCAGTTGTCCAGCACACAGCAACACAGTGGGAGCAATTGCAATACGAGTGCCCTTCAGACACGACAAGATTTATGAGAGGGATGAATGAGCTGGCACAATGCCAACCACCCATTCATCTGTGAGGTCACGTGGTCCAGGTATGGGCGAGAGGGTCAGGGATTATCAGAGGCGGTGGCAAGTCAGCCGAAGACTACCCCGTCAGAAAGCAGCAAAATCAGTAATTGTGTAATATTTTCTCACCCAGATGTCAGATTAGTAAATAACGGTGACCACTGGAAAGCTCTTGAAAAAATACACACGATGCACCCGTTTCTAAACCTATAGGCACCATAGGATGCAAGATATCCATCCTAAACCGGTCGAGCCTAGATATGGCAATTTCAATTGCGGGGGACTGTACATTTCAATGACACTCTTTTATATCGTGCTCGGCTTTCACTTAATGCATTTAAGCAGTGTCCATCATCTGTATTTTTCCAACACAACAACACAACAGTTCACTGGAAATATCAAATCCTTTCCGTAACATAAGCATTCCTCCCTCTCATGAACATCTCTAAGGCTGGGTTCTCTGACCGGTCTAGTGTCCAGACCTCGGATGATCTGACCCTAAGATATTGCTAGAAGTTGCAAAGAAGACCCGGAGACAGATGAACCAAGTATGACGGTGCACAGCTCAGCAGCTGTTTACGATCTGTGAAAACCTTTGAGAGATATGGACACCCGTCAGTCCCCTCCGCCGTCATGCGTGCCTTAAAAAAGAGTTGAGGATATGGAATCATCAGAAGCTTAGAGCTAGACTCGCATAACTCACCGTTTGATCGGTGCCGGTATGGGCCGCCTCTTCTTCAGCCGCTCTATAGTCGCTGTGATTTCGGTATGGCAGTTTCTGAATGATGCGGATGCCTCAGTTTCGGTGCGGGTGTATCTCGGCCTTGTTTCAGTTGTCGGACCCACATGACGAAGCATGAGGACGAGCAGCGCCGGCTAACGCTGCCGATCAGCGGCTCCACACTGAGCGCCCGTCCGGTCTGCTGGGCCTGAGAACTGCCGCCAGAACCCTGACACTTGGTGGGGCGATGTAGATCCTGATCCCCATGTGCTGAAACCGAAGTCCCGGAGTCGGAGGTCGCGAACACTCCTCACATTCTTCGGAAATGAGATTTTAGGGTTTCATGTTTGCTTATCACGTCTTAAAGGGAATGTGGCACCTTGGTCGAATCCAGGAATTTTATGTAATCAGGGGTATTTTTAGCCAAAATTATGAAAATGCCCATGATTTCTCTGAAAAATGTACAATGAGCTCGATTTATTAATCGATTTATTATCAGCTCAATTTTTTCGATTTTTTAAATGTTCCTCTGGGGTGAAAAATAAACCTCTGCCTGTGGATGATGTCATGATCTGGCAACTACTACCATATTCAATAGGCTTCAAGGGCTTCGATAGGCTGATTACTCAGCGTGACGTCAGCGCTGTCGTCACACCAACATCTGACAACTGTGACCGCCTGGCTGGGGTACATTTGGGGTAGATTTCAGGTATGTTTTCAGCTTTTCTCCACGGAAAGTTTGAGTTTCAAGGCAAATGATACCTAGAGTACTGGGTATTCCGGTGTGCTTTACAACTTGGCTATCTCAGTTAACCCACGCCCCGGTGGGCCTCCGAGCCACCTTCGCACCTGGAGGGTGTTTGAACCCCCCTTTGTAGGCACCATTCGCTTTCTCTCGTCACGGCAAATCGAATGATGTATAATATGACCATACTAGGTCAAAAGACAATCATGTCGGGTCAAGGTCACTTTTTGACTTAGCATGGATAATATGCATATCAATCGACTCGTAATAGCAATCTGCACGCAATGGTATAAGAAAAAAAGCTCTATCATCATTCCATGCAAAGTTATTGACCTAAGTCTGAAAACTGTTTAAGTAGCTCCAGATGACCTCTCACAGATCACAGGTCAAAAATTGCAACATGAACCTAGAAAGGGGCCCAGGATACTTCTATTTGGAGAATATGAAGTTACTATCAGCTTTATCTACACAAATACAGCCAAATTTCTGTTTTTCCCATGTATTTCCAATGGAGAGGTCAGGGTTCGTACTTGACCTTAGGTCATCGATATGAAAAATCCCGATACATTTTTTGCAGAACTCGGTAGAGCCATTATATGTTATACGTTTCAATCCGATAGATTCACCCATTTCTTACTTATGCCACCTTAAACATTTTTTTAGGTGAGGTCACTTGACCTTCACTGGTGACCTGACCTGAGATGACAGAAACTTAAAATTTTGGGGAAAGCTGCGGAATCGATCAAGAATAAGGTGTGCCAAGTACGGTGGTGCTTCGCGCCGCCGTTTTTTCGTGCCACCGGAAAAACCTGAGGGGGAGTGTTCGAACACTAACCACCGGGGCGAGGGTTAGGTACTGGGTATTATTAAACCCAGTACTAAAATTACGTTATAAAGGTGTCAAATTCCCTTTAAACTTCAAACTCGATGGGTTTTGAAATCATCTATGAGGCATTCTTGCAAAAATATCTGAGTTGATACGTTGAGTTTTATATGGTGAAAACGTGGAGTCTTCGACGAACTAGAAAGGTTTGTAAAACATATTGGGCAATTTAGATGCCAACTTAAATCTAAGTTGAGTCGGCTCACAAAATTTTGAGTCATCAAAACAAGCCCGCTAGAGGCACTCGCACCCACCAAAGCTAAAAAGGCAGGGATCTGTGTAACGTTAGCTGAACATGGACGCACTCGATAGACTGCAACTTCTTTCCGCGGTAACATTTTACCATGGCGCCGCGCCGCCGGCGGCATGGCTGCCTCAGGGCGGTGCACCGGTGGAGCGTGGCTGCCTCAGGGCGGTGCACCGGTGGAGCGTGGCTGCATCAGGGCGGTGCACCGGTGGAGCGTGGCTGCCTCAGGGCGGTGCTCCGGTGGAGCGTGGCTGCCTCAGGGCGGTGCACCGGTGGAGCGTGGCTGCATCAGGGCGGTGCACCGGTGGAGCGTGGCTGCATCAGGGCGGTGCACCGGTGGAGCGTGGCTGCATCAGGGCGGTGCACCGGTGGAGCGTGGCTGCATCAGGGCGGTGCACCGGTGGAGCGTGGCTGCCTCAGGGCGGTGCACCGGTGGAGCGTGGCTGCATCAGGGCGGTGCACCGGTGGAGCGTGGCTGCCTCAGGGCGGTGCACCGGTGGAGCGTGGCTGCATCAGGGCGGTGCACCGGTGGAGCGTGGCTGCCTCAGGGCGGTGCACCGGTGGAGCGTGGCTGCATCAGGGCGGTGCACCGGTGGAGCGTGGCTGCCTCAGGGCGGTGCACCGGTGGAGCGTGGCTGCATCAGGGCGGTGCACCGGTGGAGCGTGGCTGCCTCAGGGCGGTGCACCGGTGGAGCGTGGCTGCATCAGGGCGGTGCACCGGTGGAGCGTGGCTGCCTCAGGGTGGTGCACCGGTAGAGCGTGGCTGCATCAGGGCGGTGCACCGGTGGAGCGTGGCTGCCTCAGGGCGGTGCACCGGTGGAGCGTGGCTGCATCAGGGCGGTGCACCGGTGGAGCGTGGCTGCATCAGGGCGGTGCACCGGTGGAGCGTGGCTGCCTCAGGGCGGTGCACCGGTGGGCGTGGCTGCATCAGGGCGGTGCACCGGTGGAGCGTGGCTGCCTCAGGGCGGTGCACCGGTGGAGCGTGGCTGCATCAGGGCGGTGCACCGGTGGAGCGTGGTGTGTTTCAGCCGCCGCGTGTGTTGCTGTGTTGTGTAGCGTACGACACTGCTGAAGCCGGCGGTGGTGTGTTTCAGCCGCCGCGTGTGTTGCTGGGTCGCGTGCGACACTGATGAAGCGCCATCAGCGACACCTCCGGCGCCCGGAGAAATTGCGCATATTACACCGGCCGAAAAACAAGCCATTCATAATACAGCGGAGCCGCCAGCTGAGGCGGCGCGGCGTGGGCTGCTGCGTCTGCTGAAAGGGCGACCAAGATTGGTGGAGGCGTGACTGGTGCCTTCCGGCTCCGGTCGGCCAATGTCGGCCTCTTCGGCAGGGGTTGGTCTAGTCCCCTAAATAATACGTCCTAGGTATCGCGCTAGACAAACTGGAATTGTCATTAGCAGAGGCGACGATTTTGGGAAATGATTGGGTGCGTCCAAATTTGAAACGATATCAGTAATACAAATATAAATAATAAAAAATAAGCAATCCAAGTGGCATTATGGCTCGTTTTCAGATCGCGCAGCATGCATTAAAGGAGGTTCATTCCCCAGGGCGGGAAGCCGCCTTCCATGTCCGATCTGAGCCGCTGGACAGGACTCTTAAATGTCCACGCCAATAGTCCCTGTTGTCGAGCAAGTGGGTCTGTTGTGAGTGGCCCTAATCAAATAGAATACAATGAATAAATAGCTACCCCTGAGGTCGTAAAAGGGCCTGAGTGTTACTAGCGGAATCTCGAACCAAATTTGTGTGACCAAGAATATTGAGCTTTGGCGCCAAAAGGAGAGACCCCTGGAGTCCTTTAAAACCTTAAGTAGCGTTGGCAGACTGAGTGTTGACTTCTCACGCTGAGGTGTGCACAATCTTGCCTATTTTGTCACTGACGTGGTCGACTTTTGTCACCACTATTGTTGGCGAGTTGACAGATTTTTCGACCTCTGAACTACCATATCAAAGAATGGAAGTATGATATCAAGCGAGTTTTAGCCTTTTTATGGGCTTCTTCAAGTGTTTTGTTCAACACCGTTTTAAAGCCAATAAAACGAGAAAAAAACACGAAAATATAAAGGATATTGTAACACTTTATTGATATTCCATTGGGGGTGCCCGGGCACCCGAAAAGAGACATAAATCCACACCCATGGTCATCAGTTAATTTTGATAGAAACTGGATGTAAGACAAATGTATTTTTTATAGATCAAATTGTGCTGGTCGAGGTTTTGAGGGACTCCGAGACTTGCTTTGACCCTTTCATCTTGATTTTAGCCTGATCATTTTTCGCACATTCAGCATGAGTCATACTTTTCCACCATTACGGATGTGAAAATCGTTTTACTAGGGCCAATATAATAATGAAGCTTTCGTAGTTGGATACTTGAACGGGAGTTGTGACTATGGAAAATAGGGCTCGGCAGGCAGTAATGTGCGAAGGTATACTTAATTCAGTTCTCCAAGAACCTATAGATATTCAGGTTCAGACTCATCAGCGATGAATGGAGCATTTCGATGGACTACCAAAGGCTCTATAATTTACAGATCCGTCTAAAAGGTTGTTTTGGTGTTTGTTTTGATGAGCGCATTTCATAAGTTACATCTCTGTAAGGGTGCTAGTGTGCAATAATATAAAACCCTGACGATTTCTTTTTTCTAGAATTCACGGAGAACGTTTGAACACCTCCGTCCGTCGGAATTCCGTTCTAGGCGATAGGACGGTCAACACCAGGACACTTAGCTAGATGGTACAAGGACATGCCACGTGTGTTTTGTTTCTTGGCTTTGGGCGTGTGTTGGGCGCGCGAGGCTGGTGAGCAGCCGGCGCTGGGGGCGGCTACCCCTGAGGTATAGCAGCCATCTCTGGCGTCGTTACATCACTCTGGGGAGGTGCTGTCATCGGCACACTCCCGATCCAATATTCAGACGCTGCAGCGCTGAAAGATACGGCGCAACACCAAACCGAAGGTCGAACGGCGTAAAAACCAGAGCCAGGTTGCGGCAGAACTCACTTTCGGCGCCGGGCGGAGGCCTGCTGACGTGCTGTGGCAATGAGTGTGGCCGACAATAGCATTTGCATGTTATCAAAAGACCCGGAAGATTATTCACGATATTCACCAGCATAATTGTTATTTCTTTGTGGGATGTGCTGTTTTCTCGAGCTTCTTATTTTTCATGAAAAACAGACGGTTGGAAAACCGAATATCATTTGCACTTTCGCCCGGAAAAGCAGCCACAACAGAGCAAAAGTACCCCGATGACACGGTTTCACTTGTTTTGCTGGCGTCAATGAATGCCCTGCTCATACACCTTCCTCGTTATGCACCAAGCATTTCGCTCACAGAAGGCTGACTGCATTGTTGCTTGGAACCGGAAAGAAACCGTTTTGCTTTGACCCGGAATGGAACCATTGTTGCGTTCGTAGCTTATGCCTTATATGGATGCTTGCAGAGGTCCCGCCACGGCCTCGAAAGTGGGGAAAGGGGGAAGGAAAATACCAATCCTTTTCGGGCTTCCCCACAAAGCACGCACCTTTCTTATATTGATCAGCACAAGATGGCTTTTCCTTAGGTACCACATATTGTTCTATGGCATCCTAGCAAAATAGAGAACCCAGCTTCCGGGCCGTCACAAACAAATTACTTCACTCATTGTTCGATGTATCATTGGATACCAAAAAAGCCGCTTAAGATGTGTGTTTTGCATATTTTTCCTTTCGGGAATGGAATTTAAATTGTGTCGCATTTTCTTAGAAGAATGAGCCCCAAAACTTGCACTCGGTACTTGTCGTTATTGTTAAATAAACATGGATACAAACACCTACCTGTCCCCATATTTCATCTAAAGTACACCTTGCACTCGTAAGCTCCTTTTCAATTCTTATTTTAAAAAAATATGGTGGTAACCAATCGTCTTTTTCGTGCCCAAGATATCGATCCACACCAAACTAACCGACTGCTTAAGTTAGGTTGGATGATGAACGCATTTGTATTTGTCCTATTTTACATCGGTGGGCAGCAATGAACGCTCAGTTATTTTGGTGTTCTTCCTTCAAGCAGTGTAGTATA
Organism: Lepas anatifera; assembly: GCA_034440635.1. Lineage (NCBI taxonomy): Eukaryota > Metazoa > Arthropoda > Thecostraca > Lepadidae > Lepas > Lepas anatifera. Next base: position 407,708 of record JAOTON010001200.1, on the reverse strand, counting down.
AGCAGTATAATAAGCAATAAGTATAGCCCATCCTAGTTTTCCGAGGTGGCCGGAGAACCGCTTGCAGCCGGAAACGCTACTTGGCTAAATTTGAGAAAATTTACAAACTCGTCGATTGGTGAAAGAATTGAAAAATAAATAGATCGAAAATGATATAACACTTATGTACTGTCAAAGTAATACCGACCTGGGGCATTCCATGACATTTCAGCACAGACGTTACACCTCCCATATCTCCGATTTTCTTCAAACTTTATCCATGAACTTGTCGGCAGCCTCGAACACGCCTTTGGAATTTTTAGCTACCTAGGTGCAAAGTTTCAGGACTTACAGCCTCCGGCAATTGACCCTTTGCCAGCAGTTTCTTCTACAGCTATTTCATCAAATTATGATAATGATAAAAAGTTAAAATAATATATCACAATGTTTGAAATAAGCCAATACGTACAGCAGTGGCAATTTCAAAACATTTCACTGTTATTGAAAAAGAACTTGCAAATATGTTAAAAATAAGTGGTTTTAAAAATATGTTCTTCAGCATCGATTAAAAGAACACCTCTCCGAGTGTTAAGATCAATAACATAAATCGTGGGTATTTGATTCTAACCAGGAAAAAAACTACCAGAATATATCAAGGGTACGTGTCTTCAGCGCACCCCGCGCGGTGCGCATGACACGTTTGCTTCCCCTTATACCTTGGACGCCGTGGCATTGACCTGAAAATAATTGCCGATGGAGCAAGGGGTTGTGTGTTGACAGAAGACCTTTTTCCCAATCATTTCTGTTGTTGTTTTACCCCTTTTCAGTGATTGGAATTACTGTCTTAAAGCTCTAGGCATAGAGAAAAGTTCGACTGGCAAGTCCGTTAAAAATGTGTTCTTCAGCGTGTTTCTGAAAACTGACACTGGTCCGTGAACAAAGACGTCTTAAAGTAATGAGATGAAGGCCACAAACTGTGGAAATGTGTCTGCAAACGCATAATAACTCACGTACGATAACTGTCGATAACAAATATTTAAGCACTCTCTCGCCAGTTACCCACATGTTTCGTGAAGCAAGTCGACACGTTGCGCACAGCAATGTTGATAATGACTCAGGTGATTATATTTCAGTTATGTTTTCCCTTAGCGGACGAAGGCTGAGTTTGTAACTTCCCTTTCCCATGCCCTCGTGGGAAGGAGAAATTTGTACGAATCTCCAAACCTGCAACATTTGCCGCTCTACCTTGCCGTTCCCATGGTGGTGGACTGCGACGTAAAATAGCGGACTGCGAAGACAAATTTTAATTCTAAAACAATGGTACAATTGTTACAACCTCCAAAGTTTATGCCAAACTTCACTTTGGGTTCGTTCCCAATACGCCTCAAGACAAAGTTAAAACGATGAAGTGCTAAAAGTTCTTCCCACACCTTTTTGGGCATCTCTTAAAAACTGTATACTGGCACTGGGTTTTGGAAAAAATGTAATGCACTTCGGAAGATGCAACAGCCTAACACAAAAGTACATATCTGTAAATGTTTCCTATTTGTGAAGAGGGGTTATGATAGGGAATGTGGCACCTTGGTCGAATCCTGGAATTTAGTAAAATTAGGCGTACTTATAGCCAAAAATAATGAAACCACTCATAATTTCTCTGAAAATGTACAATAAACTCAATATTTTGTTTTTAAAAATACTCCTCTAGAAAAAGAAACAAATATCAGCCTGTGGATGATGTCACGATCTGGCAACCACTACAATACTTGAAACGCTTCAAGGGCTTCGATTGGCTGATGCTCATCGTGACGTCAGCATATGTCCTCACACCAGCAGCTCACAACAATGGCCGCCCGGCGACGTGTCGGTGGGGGGCTGGTGTCAGATAAGTTTTAGCTTTTTTCTACGGAAATATCGAGTTCCAAGACAAATGAAATATAGAGTACTGGGTTGTCCGACTTGCTTTACAACTTGGCTATCTCAGTTAAAATCACGTTGTGAAGGTGCCACATTCCCTTTAAGTGTATTTTAACATTAAATATGACAAGCATTTTTGTCATTCCATATGGCGAATATTCGTAAGACAATGTGTGGAGTGCATTGAAAATAATCGCAGCCAGTGTGAATCTGACCTGTCCACGGTCTCGGAAAATTTGCTCAGCGGAGAAACCATTGGCATTGAGGAGGTTTTGGAACGGCTCCCTCTGCTGATCTGGGTTTCTGGGATTGTATAATGCAGCAGCTTACAGATTTTGTATCGGGATCCTAGCTGGTTTAGGGCCCCGTTAGCTAGTAAGGGGCCCTGAGAGGAATTGCATCAAAAGTTTTTGACTTGTTACTCGGATATGATGTATTGCTGCGAACCCCCGTTATTATTTGTATTATTTGATTCGACTTGCCGTAACAATTCCAACTCTCTATGTCCGTTTGCTCTATAGCTACTATATCAGATGCAATGACGAAAAATCTTCGTTTCCATTTATTCTTATGGTGACATGCGTTTACCTCTATTGACCTTAAATTCGACCTGAAAAAATAATTATTCGTATGTTTTCGATCGAGACCTGAATGAGTTATCCAACGCCGTTCACCGTGTTTTTATCTATCCAGCGTGGTTCTCGAGATCTAGAGGTGCGGGTGCCCGCCTCCTTCTATCAAAGTGAAGGTGGCTCAGGCCCCGTCAATGCGCGTCTTAAGTCTGCAGAAATCAGCTATTTGCGTTGGCTGCAGTCGTATGCGTCTAAAACTCACAGCTTCTATTCCATGTAATTATTCACATCCTTTGTCCTTTTACTGTGCATTGGACCTCCAGTTTTCTTCAGAACCCTGTGACATTATGTTCCATATTCTTTACGGGTCCCATAGAGAGAAATTTACGATAAAATTTCCAGAATTTAATCTATCCAATTCTGTCCTTCCCAGGGAGAATACTGAATCTGTATTTGATATTTCACGCTAAACACTAGCATGATGTTTTTTTCTTACATGTTTGTGAAAACACCCCGAGCGTGCAGTCTTTGCCAAACATTTTTGAAATCATGAACAAGATATTCCACTCAACATTGTAAGTACCTCCCGTCGTATGTGTTGCAAAAGCATACGACCACCTGCGGGAGTGTTCTGAGTCGCCAGAAGCTTCTCGACCCGATGGTGCCGAAAATGATGTGGGAGCTGGTAGGAGCGCTGTGCATTTTGTCACTACAGCGTGCATCATGTTACTGCAAAATCTATTCCGAGACAGAGTACATGTGCTTATATCCGAATGTGGCGGCTGCGTCATATCTCAGAAATATTCGATGTAAGTGCAGAATTTCGGCATCCACGTGTAAAACTGCTGCCGATGGAATGTGTACCGTGATTGAAAACATATATGTTCCATGATCTGAAAATATATGTTGAGCTCGTGACACAATAGAAACACAAAAATGCCTATCCAGCATTATTTTTTTACGATCGACGGCTAGAGAAGGGTGTCGCACGAAAAAGGACGCTAATATACGGGGTCACAAGTGAGGAGTTTATCTACACTGACACCATAAGATGGCAATAATACATGTGCCTTGACACATAATACATGTGCCTTGATTTAAAATACTTCGCAAAAAATACACCAAAAGGCAGTAGTGTTACGTTCTCTTGAAGTGGTGGTCAGGTAAGGAGTCAGATGGGAGTTGTGACTCCTTTTGATGATGGTCGTAACCCCTTTCGATTGCAGTTATCTCTTTTCCCAACCCTACAGAAACTCTCAAATACGGCGTCTGACCCTGTATCGACACCGGACTCGGGGGCAGGGACACGGCTTGGCGGGGTTGTCTGAACTGCCCTCCAGTGATGACTTTTTGACAGTGTCACCAAATGAAGAAAATGTGTCATTTTTTCTTTCAGTGCAAAGTGCTACCCGAATTCTTTGTTCAATTATTTTCAAGGAATACTACTGCTTATTTGCATGCTGCATAACAAATTTGCGGCTTCATTGTAATATATGCAACCTAAGTCAAAGCAAAAACATCCTTTTCATTCTTTTTTTGTTTTTATGGAGGAAAAATTTGTCTCTCTATATGTATCTACTCATCATTTCGGTGGTGGTCCCCTTAACAAGTTGTCGGTAGTGGTAGCGCCTTTGAATTCGTGCGAGTTCGGTATCTACTACACCGCTATTTTTTATTAAAGAAACGCAACTCCGGTACCGGCATGAAAGTACGCAAGTAGCGGAGTAACCGACTGAATTAACGGAGCGGCCGGCTCTGGGGTACTTTAGGTTTCCCTTAAAAGCACGTTGTCGTCAGACCCCTTTCCAGTACGGGTGTTAACAATGCAAGTTTCAGCTGTCGTCGGGTCTAGAGCCAGCATTAGTTTGGCTGAGGTGTGTACCTCCGCCAGCCACGGGCTGGGACACGGGCATCGCCTGTCTGTCAGCAGCTGCCTTCTCCGCCACTACCTGGCCAGGCGACGCTGCGTCTCAGCACGCCAACACCACTCTCGCCATTTGTTTACAGGCGCCGCTACAGCCCACCTACTGCCGCTCCGCCAGTAAATAAAGCGCAAAAAGGCTCGGCAAACACGTGCTGTGACGGATGCGGTGTTTCTGTAACGCAGACGACCTGGCGTCAACGGCGAGGTCGCCGGAGTTTATCACCCGAGCTTACTATACAGCTGCCGGACCTGGTGATAGTGTCGAGTCTTTTAGCTTGCTGGTTTCCAAGACATTTGTATGACTGTGCTTTAGACATAAGTGCTGATATCCTCACTTTTAGAAGAAGGGCTAATAACTCACCGATGTCTTGATTGCAACTTTGAAACATAGCGGCAGGCAGTGCAAACAATGATGGATAGGGCACATGCAGGTAATTGCACCTGTCCAAATAATTCTAAAGTGTGTTGCAGGCACAATAAGTAACGGAAACATTTTCTTTAGGTTTCCACGGCTCCTTTGATTTTTTTCAAGGCTACCATTGTCGAAAAACCAGCTTCGAACAAATACGGTATCGAGAATGGCATTAAGTTTAGGGGAACCCCCGCGCCGGGGAAACGGCTGAGGACTTGAGTAATTATGTTTTTTTCCGGCTCTAGGTCAAACTAATTAATTTTGTTGTTTTAAAGGCTTTGTTAAATTAATTCAAATACAAATACAGGAGAACAGACATTTTTGTTACAAAAATACATTACTTTTCAACTTAAAATAGTTTTTGAAAAGTAAGTGATGGGTGAAGGTTTCAGCATTTTATCGGAACTGTTAAACTATTTCGATAATAAGTGAGTGGCCTCCCAAAATTTTGCCGAAGATACAAAAATAATTGACAGTTTCGTAATCGGGATTTTTCAAATAGTGAGAAACCACAATAATAATGTTTTGCGTATCTCCCTTTAATTTAGGTACTGTAAAACTGAACATCTTTGGTCCATGGGGCAACTTTGGTCTACCACCAAAAAATGTTGGATTATTTTATGGAAATGTTTTGATGGGGTGCTCTGCCAAAACTTATGGTGGGAGAGATGGTCTACTATGTGTACTGCATATTAATAAAGAGAGCTATAGTTTTAGTGACTACAGCAAGCAGCAGGTGCTTTATAGATAAATGGCTTTATTTTATGACAAAAATATTAACTTGCTAGGATAATGTATGGTGCATTTCAGGTGAAAGGTGTAACCAAATGAAAAATGTAAAAAAATGATTTGACTGACAACTTCTGCAGCACCTAGTCAAAGCTCACCAAATGAAAGCACAGTCGCTGCTGTTTTTCTTATACCTGCAGTTTCGGAGAAAATTGAAACATGAAAAATAATAAATAATGAAAAATGAACCTAGCTTCCTTGCACAATAAGCCAGTCTGAAAAGAGCTGAGTGTCAGAATACAGCAACTGCACGTTCCATGGTGATTAAGCTTGGATATGGATAGAGCTCGAGCAGATGGAAGTGTCTTCAATCTCAATTTTGTCTGCATCCCTGGCACACAATAGATGTTTTCTTTCACAACCTTCACTTCTTGTCACCAAAATTCACAATTTTGTTTATCATCATCAATTCATCTATTTTAACTACAATAAAAAAGGCAGCAGAAACAAGGAACAAGAAGCAAACAAAGAAGAGCAGGCATGACAAAATCATAAAATAAGGCACTATAATGCATACGCTTCAGAAAAGGGCCTGACCCCCCACTTTTTGGCCAAAAATTTCCTGATCTCAGTCAAAATGAGAGAAAACTGGTCATTCTTATATCCAGCCGCTGCGAAAGGCAACGAAGAGCCCAAATTCGAACATTTTTTGGTCCTGATGTTGAAAGTTTTTCGTCAGCATCAGGTTGAAGTTCGGCTGCCCCCCCCACTTTTTTGCCGGTGGCGACACTTATGCTATAATGAGCATGACACAAGTCAGAGAAAATCAGAATAGCAGTAACATAAAGCACTGTGCATGCAGCCAAATTTTCATGAATAATAGTTTTGTTTAATGAATAGTATTGTCTAAAATTCGATGCTATTTTATTTAATAGCATAGAAATATTTACCCTCTGCAATCTACTCTCCTTCGCCTCACACTGTAAAGAAAATATTTACCATCAGTCCAACACTGCACAAACTCCTACCAAATCTTGTTGGATGTGGATTGACGAGAATCAAACTGACACTGTTTCCATTGCCAAACATGTATCAGCATTGCAAATGCATCTGGAAAAAGCATGTGACCCTGATTGGAATTGTCCATGGAAACTTGTCAGCCAGTCCCTTACTTTGCCCCCCCCAGCCTTATTGTCAAATTGTAAACAGCATGACCTCACCAGTTTTTCCTTCGTTCTGCTACTTTGTTAACTTCGAAACTTAAAGTACATAAGAAATAAACAATTTTCAATGATGCTACCAATTATACATACACAACACGGTATTATCAGTTAGCATCAACGGAAGCTAATGCCCTACAAAGAATATTACCCATATGTTTCTAAATATTTACCTTGATAATACTACGGACACTTGGAAATTGGTTCACAAACCAACAGAGACAAAAGCAGCGTTGTTCTGCTGGCAGAACGCATACTAGTGTGCTGCACGCATGCGCAGTACGGTACCATGTAGTCATAGATACCGTACTGCGCATGCGTGTGCCACACTATTGTGCGTTCTGCACGGCAGAATAACAAGGCTAAAATCGCGTCGAAGGAATGTCACATATGCGCAGTAATCGGTTGACCTTCAATTCCTTTTCACAGCGAGTCTACAATCGAGCAGAATCAAAGTTCGGGATTTTACTGACTATAAAAATTACTCTTTTGATGACGTCATTAATCAGTAGAAAAGAAGAAATATTTCTTTTTTAGCGTATCAAAGTGAGGAAATAATGTGGTTTCCTGATTTTCAGACCAATTTTGTTCATTTATTATGCTTTTTGGAACTTCGACAAACTGGTCCATTCCCTTTAAGGAAAACCGGGGCAATAAGGACGCCGTCGCCCCGGCACCAGCCTCCGCACGCCGACGTCGCCCCAGGCACTAGTCTCCGTAACGGTGCCGTCGCCCCGGCACTTAGTCTCTGCACGGCACCGACGTCGCCCCGGCACTAGTCTCCGTACGGCGCCGTCGCCCCGGCACCAGCCTCCGTGCGGCGGCGACGTCGCCCCGGCACTAGTCTCCGTACGGCGCCGTCGCCCCGGCACCAGCCTCCGTGCGGCGGCGACGTCGCCCCGGCACTAGTCTCCGTACGCCGACGTCGCCCCGGCACTAGCCTCTGCACGGCACCGACGTCGCCCCGGCACTAGTCTCCGTACGGCGCCGTCGCCCCGGCACCAGCCTCTGCACGGCACCGACGTCGCCCCGGCACTAGTCTCCGTACGGCGCCGTCGCCCCGGCACCAGCCTCCGTGCGGCGGCGACGTCGCCCCGGCACTAGTCTCCGTACGGCGCCGTCGCCCCGGCACCAGCCTCCGTGCGGCGGCGACTTCGCCCCGGCACTAGTCTCCGTACGGCGCCGTCGCCCCGGCACCAGCCTCCGTGCGGCGGCGACGTCGCCCCGGCACTAGTCTCCGTACGGCGCCGTCGCCCCGGCACCAGCCTCTGCACGGCACCGACGTCGCCCCGGCACTAGCCTCCGCACGGCGCGGTAGCTTTCAATCACGTTGCAGGAGAACAGGGAGCCCCAGGAAGTTGCCAATATATTGGTCCGGTAGTTATCAGTTGCCGAGGTGTGAGCCCTGGCGCCAGCCGCCCACCCGATGGCCCACAATGTCATATCAATTCTGGCTTATATGGCTGGTGGTCAGGCGGGCCTGCTGCGAAACGCTCCCCGCAGGCTGTCCGGTGGATATGCCGCTGAGCCGCGAAAGGAACACAGATGGCATGCAGTTTTAAAGGAATGGCGGCCTCCAGCGCTTGGCACTCAGCAGCCAGAGTCCGTTCTGCCCGCGGGCGGCCGCAGATGCGGCGCTCATTTTGGATGGATTGCTCCACGGACACAGTCGGCGGCAGGTTTATCTGCGCCTTCAAACATGGCGCCAATGGGATAATTGCTTATCATGCTTTTCAGGACCATTTTTGAAGTGGAGGTGGTTATCTCTCGTCCATTCTGCAAATAAAGATGAGGTCCCATTACTATGAAAATTGAATGTCGGACAACGTTGGTGGTATTGCATATGTAGCACCTTCCTCCATTTGCAGTTGGGTGCCTGTTTCATTCTTTTTTTAATTATTTTCCAAGAAAGTTAGATAATTATATGGGACAGAATGCTGAATTAGTATTGCTCAAGTAGCATTAAAAGTGTAAAATTTATTTTCATTCCAAGAACAATTAATTTGTTTCTCGTCTGTTGGATTTGGTGTGAAATTACAAGTGGTACCCCAATGAATCTGTATTAAAAATTCCACATATGTTTCCATGTCAGTTTTATAAGAGTAATCTGGGAAGGAAACTATAATTATCAGAAAATCCGGTCAAAGGATGCTGGTCAATGGAAATTTTTTAAATTGCCCTCACCTATGGCTGATCTCTTTAGAAATGGAGGACGTTGAGGTCACCACTGCCTTCGCTCTGCGCTGTTGGTGTCTGCGATGTCAGCCGATCGGCAGAGCAGCTGACGCACCTTCCTGCCCTCAGTGGCCCGTGTTCGAAAGCGGGCAGAAAATCCACACCATCAACACGACGTGAAAACAACAGTGGAGCAGGGCGAAGGCCGCCCACGCCAGGTGCCTAGCCGGATATCCAGTCATCGGCAGGTCATCACGCGCCGCCGACCGGCCCATTGTTTGCCACGTGCCACCCACACAGCTCTGTGACATCAGACTTCACTGCTCCCTGCGGGGGTAGCAGCTGATGATCGGAGTGCTGCCAGAAATATCTACTGAGTACTATGCCTGTAGTACTGAGTAATATGCCCAAATAAAACTGTGTAAATGATAAAAATTTGGCTAATTTTACCGCGTTTGATTCAGCTGAGTGACTCGCGTGTTTTAATTACTCATCGCCTTCCTAGAGATGCATTTTATACACAACACTGCGTCATCATCTGCTCTCGCCCTCAACGGTGCGGGACGAGTACACACAGATCGACAGCGGAGCAGCCCCCGTCCGGGTCCGTGGCCGCTGGTCACATGGGGTGGTCCGGGCCGGCGGCGCCGGGAAGTGACGCTGGGCGGGGCCGACGCTGTCTCCGAGACACCACATTTGTATCGACAGAGCCGCTGCCTGTTGTTTGGCACGTAGTCACGCGGTCCGCTACATGGCCGACAAGGGCTAGTACAATGTTGCAGATCAGGGTGGCGTCGAGGTTGCACGGTCCACCAGGCCTTCTCTTCCACCCACTGCGGCCGGGAGGTCCTTGTCCTGCTGCTTTCCTGTCCGACTCACAGTCTGCAAAGGCACTGGAATAACGTATTGGACATGGGAACTAACACCTCGACGCAAATTAGACGTTTGATTCACAGCTGTTTTTTCTTGTAGAAAGCGTGCAGGTCCGAGCGCCACGGTGCTTTTGTAGCCGTTTTTCCAGCAATGCCCGGTCCAAACTGACGCTGGCGAGCCACAGCGCTGCTGCTGCTGCAGCTACTACGCCGCACTAGAACGACTCGGCACTCCTCCGGTGACCGCATCCGGCGAGTGAGGAAGCTGCGGCTGTGGTTACGCGCCGTATGTACTCTGGCGAGTGAGGAAGCTGCGGCTGTGGTTACGCGCCGTATGTATGTACTCTGGCGAGTGAGGAACCTGCGGCTGTGGTATATACCCGCCTCCTGAGACGGAGCTGGCTGGATACGGCGAGCTGGGGCAGCATGACTGAGCCTATCACTGACAGGACGTGGCATTGCATTTGCAGAGCTTCGTGACTCAATTGTTCTGATTGTTCACTGGACACATTAACACATCAGAGGGTGTGTTGAGATTATTTTAAACCACAAGCCTAACGGTGTTATGAGAAATCACTTCACTGTGAGGAAATATCAGCAACCAACACAAATTTGTGGATATCTAATTCAGTTAACAGTTTATTATCAGCCCAGTGGCGGCGCTTGAACATTATGACAGCCTTGGCACGATTGGTTTAGAGGTGGGGACGTCGCCCCGGCTTTTTACCTGATAGTGGACAAGGGCAGATGCAGCAGGTCGCCTGGAGAGAGGGCAAGCTCAAGTCGATGAGCAAAAAGAATATTTATGTTTAAATGTTGAATATCATAATAAATAAATAAATAAATAAATAAATAAATATATATATATATATATATATATATATATATATATATATATATATATATATATATATATATATATATGTCGGGGATTGTGGAAAGGGTTAAGCGGCAGTATATGAAGGTGCAAGGCAATATTCGAGAAGGATAGGTAGGTAGGCTAGTAAGCCGGGAAGGACAGGGTACTCACGAGAGCTTCCCATTTCAAGGACGGCTTCGGCACCTCATTTTTATGACATCCAATTTCGCGCTGTACGATTGAACATATTTTTTAAATTTCATCCACCAGATTTTGTGCTATGACTCACGTTCTTCATAAGGGTTTCCCAAATTATATATCTTACTAAGAATTGCCAAACAACTGTACCGCACTAGAGAAGGCTAGAAATCCGCGAATACAAGAATCAATAAATGAACCCGCTGTAGTCAAAGTCCTGAGACGCGACATCGCACGTGCTAGCATTTCAGGCAAGCGTAGGTTGCTAATTTTACGAGCCAGTACTCGCGTCCGAATGAATAAGGTATTGGAGATGTCAATCAAAAAGCACACGTTAGGTTTTCCACGGTGTTAGGCAGATCCAGCAGATTCGCGAAATGCCTGATATCATATTTGCTGACGGTAAGAGCCAAGATTACTTTACTTACAAGGTTGATCCGCGAGGGGGGAATTCGCGAGGGGGGGGTAAAATTTACCCCCCCCCAGCCCCGCGCGGGTTAAATGAAAGCCAGTGACGAGACATACACGATGGTGTTTGATTCAGCGCTCTAGCTTAATTAGGTCAAAAGTTATTTCCAAAATACTGTTTGTGACCCCTGGTGACCTTTGATGACCTCAGAGAGGTCAAAGGAAAATATGGCCCCTGGAATCCGTGAAAGGGTGTCCAAGAACGCTTTTCTGAGCAAGCTGAACATTTGAAATCGTTTTTGTGACTGTTAGATCATAAGACAGCTTTTCCCATGATTTTTCAATGAGCGAGGTCACCTCATGACTTGAACTCAGGCCACGAAATAAAAAAATCCCGGATATACGGCTTGTAGGCCCTGGAGGTGTCATGAAGTGTAGGAAGTTTCAAATCGATCAACTTAGAAATGTAGCTCTTATAGAGCTCAAAAGTTGAAGTGAGGTGAGCTTGGTTGACCTCGCCTGATGACCTGACCTTGGGTGACCCGGTGTAAAAAATTTCAGGGATGGTGGGAAAATGATTGTGTGAGAGGTAGAGCCCTCAACCGCGGTGCTGCGCCTAGTTGTTTTTCTGTTATCCCGAAAATAAACCTTAGGGGGGCCATTGATGTACCCGGTGGGACAAGGGTTAAGGTGCTTTGCAGAGCTAACTTTGAATGCTTTTATTTTTAAAAAAAAACTGACAGTATCGCCTTCAAATGTTCAATTTCAAAAACAAATATCATGTAGAATTGTGGAAAAAGAACAATGTTTTCCCTTCGACTCATACTGTTCTTGTGAGAGCTGGCTGAAACCGACGAATTTTAACATGGGACCTATTGGGCGAAGGAAAGCTTTTTCGCCAACGTGACGTCACAATAAAGGCGACTCCTGATTCGTGGTTGGAGGCTGGGTAAGAGCTGCGAACTTGGATTGTCAGAGATGCAAATTATCGGCTCTTTCACTGAAAAAAACAACACCTCAAGCGTAGAATTTCAATTTGTCTGCTCCTAAAATTACCCCATTATCAAGAATTTGTTTAGAATTCTTGGTAAATATATTCCGACATCCAGCTTAATATTAGAAGAAAAGGTGTAATATTACACGCATGTGGTAAATAAATCACTATTTCATTTTAGCACAGTGCAGTTCCATTCTTACTGAAAATGCAAAGGTGTAAATGTATCACCTCAGAGTATTTCTATGGAACTCACAAACTGCCCCAAGAATAGTTTCCCTCTCCTGTGGTGAAACAATCCTGCCAATAGGTTAAAATAAGTTCTTGAATGATTAACTACCCTAAATGAAGGTATTTATTCTTCTGATTTTTGTTTGGGTGTGTTTCTATGATGGAGGAAGGTATGTTTTTACTACAGTTTACACGTGGGTGGAATCACGCCATTTCCTTTCTGCTTCAATTCTGAGCTTGAACTACCCATCGCAGTTCCGCATTCAGAGGATTGATCACGACTCGTACAGGTAGGAGAGAGTGATGAGAACTGGGACGCAGGAGAAGTGGGACACCCCCATTATTGAATCCACGAGTGAGCCAAAAATATAATTTTCAGCTGATTTCCGCACTATACGTGCCGCTGCACATCACTAGGGCGTCAACTTCCTTTTCCGGTGGGTGCTGGAAGCGAGAGGTGAGTGCTCCTTAAAAGTTAATTTTTACGTTTTCTTGAGTGGATGTTCTGTTAAATATGCAACCGAAAAGTTCTTTATTTTGGTGCAATAAAGTTGGTGTCGCATTCTCCATCGATCTGTCCCAGCTTCGAACAACGAAAGGGGTTTTAATTTTGCTGACATCGCAATTCTGAAAAATGGCGGGTTCGGGAGAACTGGGACAAGTTGTCCCGCTTCTCCCCTTGCTGTCCAGCCTATCCTTGTACTGTACTTGGATTTATTGTACCTACATATTTGTACTTTGATGGAAATATGATTGTATCGTATTTTTAGCTAGAGAGATCATGGTCATCAACTTGTTTTTTCTTCTCCCGTGGTCAGGGGCGCAGCCAGGGGGGGCACAGGGGGCACGTGCCCCCCCATCGGTTCCGGGGTGCCCTTTTGATTGTCAGGTGGTGTACCCTATTTGGGCCGTGCCGCTCGAATTTTAGTGCCCTACGCCGTTGAGCCTAGATGGAACTAGACTGCATTTAGCGATTTAAACTATTGTTTGACAATTAAGTGCCTTTTTTGGTCAGTTAGGGCATTCTGTCGCCTTTCCAAGCACCCGGGAGGAGTATAGGCACATAATCTGTTTCCAGAAAATGCCTCATCGTCGCCAATAATCGTACGGGCGGAGCTAATCTGGTGCCCCTTGAGCTCATCTGGTGCCCCCTGAGCGCTGGTGTTGGCCCCTGGAGCTGATCATATGCCCCCTGAGCTGATCTGATGCCCTCGTAGTCAATTTGGTGCCCCCCCTGAGAAAATAATTGTGCCTTCTGAACCTATATAATGCTCTCTGAGTTAGTCTGATGCCTCCGAGCTTGCCTGGTGTCCTATTAGCTGTTTTAGTGTCCCTTGGGCTGATCCGGGCCCCTGAACTTATTTAATGCCTCCCGGAGTTTACTGTCCAGGGGCGCAGCCAGGGGGCACAGGGGCATGTGCCCCCATCGGTGCCGGGTGCCCTTTTGATTGCCAGGTGGTGTACCCCGTTTGGGCCATGCCGCTCGAAATTTAGTGCCCTAGGCCGTTGAACCTAGATGGAACTAGAGTACATTTAGCGATTTCAACTATTGTTTGACAATTAAGTGCCTCTTTTGGTCAGCTAGGGAATTCTGTCGCCTTTCCAAGCACCCGGGAAGAGTATGGGCACATAATCCGTTTCCAGATAATGCCTCATCGTCGCCAATAATCGTACGAGCGGAGCTCATCTGGTAATCCCTGGAGCTAATCATGTGCCCTCTGAGCTGATCTGGTGCCCTTGTAGTCAATCTAGTGCCCCCCCTGAGAAAATAATTGAGCCTTCTGAACCTATATAATACTCTTTGAGTTACTCTGATGCCTTCGAGCTTGCCTGGTGCCCTATTAGCTGTTTTAGTGCCCCTTGAGCTGATTGGGGCCCCCTGAGCTTATTTAATGCCTCCCGGAGTTTATCTACTGTCCAGGGGTGCAGCCAGGGGGGCACAGGGGGCACGTGCCCCCATCACTGCCGGGGTGCCCTTTTGATGTCCAGGTGGTGTACCCAATTTGGGCCGTGCCGCTCGAAATTTAGTGCCCTACGCCGTTGAAACGAAATGTAACTAGACCGCATGTAGCGATTTGTTGGACAATTTAATACCTTTTTCGGTCATCTATGGCATTCTGTCGCCTTTCCAAGCACCCGGGAAGAGTATGGGCACCTGGTAGGTGTCCACCTAATGCCTCATCGTCGCCAATAATTGTACGGGTGAAGCTAATCTGGTTCCCCTTGAGCTCATCTCGTGGCCTCTCAGCTGGTCTTGGCCCCTTGAGCTGATTACTTGCCCTCTAAGCTGATCTGGTGCCCCTGAGTAAATCGAGTGCCCCACTGAGCAAATAATTGTGCCTCCTGAACCTATATAATGCCCTCTGAGTTAGTCTAATGCCTCCGAGCTTGCTTGATGCCCTAATAGCTAATATAGTGCCCCTGGAGCTGATTCGTGCCCCCGAGCTGATCTCATGCCTCCCCAAGTTGATCTACTGTATCCTAAGTCAATATGGTGCCTCTTCAGCTGACTAGGTGCTCCCTCAGCTGATTATTAATGTCTCCTTAGATGGTCTGGTGCCCTCTGAGCTGGTTTGGTGGGCCCTGAGCCCATCTTGTGTTCCCTGAGCTGTTATGTTGCTCCCTCAGCTGATTTAGGCCCCTGCCATAGCCTGGGGGCTGGGAGCTGATCTGGGCCCCCGAGCGGATCGATCTGATGCCACCTGAGCTGCACTAATGCCCCTGATTCGATCTGGTGCCTCCTGAGTCCATCTGATGCCCTCTGAGCTAGTCTGGTGCCCCCTGAGCTAATCTGGTGCCCTTTCAGCTGACCTGGGCCTCCTTACGTGATTTCATGAGCAGCTCTAAAGTCCTGAGCTGAGCTGGGCCCACAGAGGCTGATGAGGGCCCCTGAGATGGTATGGGGCTCCTGAGCTGATTAAGTGCCTCTTGACTTGATCTGGTATTCTCGAGCTGGTCGGGGACCACTGATCTGATTGTTTGTCCCCGAAGCTGATCTGGTGCCTTATGGGGCGATCTGGTGTCCCCTGAGCAGCTCTGGGGCTCCTGAACTGATTGGGCCCCTAGCTGGTTAGGTATCACTGAGCTGATTTGGTGCCCCTGACTTGATCTTGCCCCCTGATCTGACTTGAGGCCCCTGAACTGATCTCGGGCCCCAAGAGCTTATCTGGGGCCCAAGAGCGGATCTGGGTTCTGAGGGTACCTGAGCTGGTCTAGGCGCTAAGCTTGTGAGAGCCCCTAATGTTGGCTTGAGGCCCCCTGAGGTGATCTGGCGCCTTAAACTGTTCTGGGGCTTCTTGAACTGGTTTAAAGCCCTATGAGCCTATCTGTGGCCCATTGAGCTAGTCTGATGACCTCATCTATGGGGCCAATGAGCTAGTCTAGTCCCTGGGAAAGATGGGGAATAAGAACACGATGGAAACTCTCCTTGTAAAACGGAGCTAACGAGGAATGAGGAATCTCTAAAACGGCTTGTGATGCCTAGGCACCCTTGGTTATATAAATTACTTATTATACTGGTGGATTCTGGGAAGTGATGATAAAAAGGCATGTGCCCCTCAGTTCAGAGGACAGTCCCCTAAACCAGGATTTCTATTAATTAATTTAAATGAAGAATTAGTTTTCACAATTTTCAGCCCTGTCCCACCATCCCCATCGAAACCACCCCATTCACCTCTTCTTTACTCTTAACTGGGACCGATCCTTGAGAATGTGGAACTTAATAAGCGCGTTCAAAAGGTATCTCCCAAATTATTCCGGCAGCAAAAATTCTGTTCTTCCAAAGACACTATGTCACTCCTCGTCCCACGGCGATTGTGGGAGGCAAGAAACTTTATCCGCGTTCAGCCAGGGCTCGCTCGTTACGACAAAACCAATGGGCATAACAAATAAATTTACGACTCCAATATGCCTTAACTTGCACATGGTAACAGATATCACGTGCTCCGCTGATTTCTCTGATGTTAAGTACTTGCATGAGTTGACTGATTTGCCCTTAAATATATCCAAAACCGTCGTGTTTCGGCTACTTCCATGGCATTTTGATGATTTTTTCTTTTTTCGGTTTTAATAGAGTTTTCCTTCTCCGTCAATGATTTATTTGCATTTTTATTGAGCCAAAGATGCCCAAAAAATGATATAAACAAAGATATAGTAAGTTTTTTAGGTTACGTTAAAAAGTGCCCTTTTTCCCGGGGTGCCCTTCAAAGTTCATGTGCCCCCCATAACAAAGCTCTGGCTGCGCCCCTGCCCGTTGTTTATAAATCGAGGTCAGTATACAGATCATAAGTTCAATATGGCGGACTTATCGATGACAAATACGACATTTCACCAATGCCAGCACCAGGTACGAATCCAAGTGAGGGGGGGCGATAAGGCGATCGCGCTCGCCTTGGGCTCACCTTAAGCAATGAAAAGAAACGCCCCTCGCCACAGCCACTGCCCCCCCCGCAAAGGGGCCCGGCGGCTACGGCTGTACCCCAGTCCCGCAAATTGCCTTCAAAATGCCACTCAAATGTAGCGTACCCGGGTCCCTTTGTAGCCCACTTAGAGCCTCTGAGTGTGCGACTGGACCTCTCAGAATTTACCCCTGACCCACTGCCGAAGCCGAGCCCCCATTCTCAGCAATTGCAGAGCATTCCCCTGTGATTTACCCGGGCCCCCTGTGACTGCAGACGGGCCCCCGCCCCGCCATTGGCGTCGCCCTAGATGTTCGAGTGGGGGGATGGTGATAAAACACTACCTACATCAGTTAGACCCTGCATATTCAATGCTATTTTCGGCCAAAAGAGCTGGCGTCCTTCTCACTTTCTCTCCAAAAGAGAGGGGCCCAGTCCTTCCCCAGGTCCCCAGTGGCAACGCCCTGTGGCTATATATATATATATATATATATATATATATATATATATATATATATATATATATGTATATATATGTATATATATATATATATATATATATATATATATATATATATATATTCTCTTTGAGGCAATGACAGTTAAATTGTATAGCACTCGCGCCCTTGGATATTTTTCTTTGGAGTAATACAATTTAACTGTCATTGCCTCAAAGAGAACATATTGCCGAACTATTCGAATATATATATATATATATATATATATATATATATATATATATATATATATATATATATATAGGGGTAGGGCAGGGTCTGTCATAAAGGGTTTATGGCCACTAGGATTAGGCTTTTTCGATGATATTACAAGCCAAAGATGGGGAGCCGGTCTCCTCATCTCCGACAGCAGCGGAGAGGGGTGGCGGGGTTAGCCCTATAGACCCACAGGGTAACTGTATCCGGACCAGGGGCTCCGATTTTGGTGGAAAACCGGCTTCCTGTGGGCTCCAAAACCTGCCAGGAGCCACCAGATCCCATTGCGAGGAAACAAATCTCGTTTCTTAAGGCAAAGGTATGAAAAATATATTTCAAGGGGCGCCATTGACCTTTCAGGGGGATTCGTGATCCCCCTCAAAAAGTGTGCTGCGCCTCAAAGAAGTGATCTTCGGTGATGGGTGGTGATTGTCTGGTGTTAATGAATGATACAACAGGAAACGTTGCGAGGAGCAAAACCAGCGAATCCTATGGCATGGCGAAAGTTGTAAGCCTAAGCCATGTCTGTGCAAAGACAAACGAAATTATTGTAGTGATTGATAGTCAATTTCAATATGGTTCAAGATTAAAGTGCTAATTAGAGGTACTTAGATGATTGGAAGTGATTATAAGTACAAGTGATTTAAACTCTCCGTTGGAGTGTATGTTCATCAAAGTGTATATTAATCATTGTTATCAGAGTAAACTAATCTTAAGTGCCTAATGAGAATAAACTGGGTTATTTTTAATCCTTGTTTCTTTTCAGCAGCAATGGAATATTGAACGCGGGTTCATTCTGCACCTTGCAAAGATTTTTCTACGCCGGAAATTTCACATTTTACTCCCCCAATTCTAGTTTACACTGTTCCGATTTGTCTGATAATCTTTTTACTCCAGTAGTGTAGGAATATTCCCTCAAAACACATGCATTTCTGCATTACACCGGTGTAAAATAGGTTGTGGAATAATGCCGGAAAGAGGAGTGGATTTTGGCACCGTATAAAGAATCCTGAAAATGGTGTACTTTTTGTTAGTTGATATTTTCACGACCCACGGGTTGGGGTTTTATTATTCCTGTTTCATGTCATTTTGCGTTGATATCGGGTGTAAAATATTCGCCGAAAGAAGAGTGGATTTTGGCACGGTAGATAAAATCCGCTTTCTGGCGTACTTTTTTCAGTGTTGACCCAGTGATCCACAAAAGGAATATTCTCTGCCACTTAAACATGGTGTCAAGTTAGATTTCTTCCACATAAAATACACACAGACTTCGACATTTAAAAGTGGCTAGACAGTGCCTAAATGTGCCTCTATGGCAGCACCGCCACTGTGTCAGCCAACAGATAAGCAAGATATGAAGCCAGCTCGTGTTTTACCAGTAATCGTTATTTGACTGTGCGTGAGGTGCGCCAATCAGTCACACCTTCAACGAAGAGTAGTCTGGCACTAACTTGCATTGGAGAGGGGTCTGGCACTAACTCTCACTGGAGAGAGGTCTGGCACTAACTCGCACTGGAGACGGTTTTGGCACTATCTCACACTGGAGAAGGGTCTGGGAGATCCCCAGATCTTAAAAAACTAAGAGGCGTGGAAAAACATTCATGGAGATTTTGTACGTACTATGGTCATGTACCTCGCAGTTAAGCTTGATCCGACCTGGGGTAATGGCTCCCAGACCTTGCTCTAAGTGGAATTAAAGGGAGATACGCGAAAACAATGTATTGTGGTTTCTTGCTATTTAAAAATCCTGATTATGAAACTGTCAATTTTTTGTATCTTCGGCTAAATTTTGGTAGGTCACTCAACTATTTTTCAAAAATGTTTACAATTCCGATAGCAGGCTGGAACCAGTGGCGTATCTAGCCGGTCGGTTTGGGAGGGGCAAACCAAAGGAAAAAGTCGAAAAGCAAAAAAACGTCACGCCGTGAAAGCTATGCTACAATATCACTTGCCGGTAGGATTTCGGGTATTTGAGGCGAAAAACAAAACCAAAAAATCACGGAAAGAAAAATATGGGCTCGAGATACTTTTTCCAGTCGAAGGTCAAATATTTACACTGAACTTAACTGGTTCTGTTTGAAGTTGAGAGTTGAAGCACCAAAATCTTGCTAATAAACTAAAAAGGAGTCGGGGAAAAAGGAAGGTGATTTTTTTGCTTTACAGACCTAGTGTAAACACCCTTTTTCAGTGCTCGACAGACCTAGTATAAGCTACCCAGAGGTGCAGAAAGTATGCTGGCTGTCACAAACTCAATGCGACGTATGCCTCCTCTGTCACACAGAGCTGGAAATAATAATTGTATACTTGAATACTATTTCCAATATGCTGAATGTCCTCTACCTGTCCCTTACTTTTTGCAGCAGACAAGGTTCTAGCACCAAACCATTACAGCATGAAAGTAGTAAACTGAGTTTTCATTTATAGATCATGTTTTTGTTTTTGAAAGGAAAATTTCCAATTACGGGTCACTTTTTCCAGTATTGGGGTCATAACTATTATTGGCAACTCTGACCGCAGTTTCCCCCAATGACATGCATTTCCCTTTCTGAAGAAGTTTCCATTTTTCGAAGGAGTGTTTCCAATTATGGTACTTTTCCACATGATTAAATGTAGCAATTATCATGAAAATAGTTATTATTGGGAACATACCTATCTATTAATGGGAGCGTACATGTACACACAATTGGGAACCCTAACCACAGCTTCCCCCCCCCCACTAAACTTCTATCTCACATATCAACAAAAGGGACAAAAATGTCAATGTCAACATAGTATTTGGATCTACCTAAAATGTGTTGGTAAAGTGGACCTTAGGTAGCATTTTTATAAACACAGCATCCCACTCACGATCATCACCTGCCTGGTCATTCCTTCTTGCAGTAAAAACTCTGAGGCAACTAGCCTGCATAGATGTAAAATTATGTCTATTGGCCTAATAGGTACAGAGGTATTGGAATTCACATACCAAAGAAAGATCCAGTGTAGTCAAAATCCTGCTTTAACTCCATGCAGTTCAGGTCCTGTGCGTTGCTTACCACCACTGGTAGTAAGCAACACACCCCAACCAGGGTTTTTCGAAGTCTATTTCTTTCTGAGATTTGCTGTGATTTTCTGAGATAAGAAGGGGGTCTACTCGGCCTCCTCCAGTGCACGTTAGTGCCAGGCCCCTCTCCAGTGTGGGTGTTAACACTTTGTGGAGGACTGCATTAGCACACATTTGCTATCTGTACAATATTGATATGATAATTTGATCATGAAAACTCACCTGAATCACTGTTGTTGCCAGCCTGTTGCTGGCGCCAACTCTCCCAACTTCCTCCCGCTCCAAATCTATCTAACCAATCTAGGGCACAAATAAGCTAAGGCACAAGTAGGCTAAGGAATGAAAAACCAAGCTTGATATGGGAAAGTGCATCAGTCTTACAATAGCCTACATTCATCTTAGATTAGCCATGGGCAGCAATATTTATTCTAGCTAGTTTTAGCCTGCACGTATCTCAAATATACCTAATAAATATGCCTTCAAAATAAGTGGCTTCCCGCCTGTTTAAATTTTTGGCAGGCTCTACATCACATAAACATTTCTAACTTGTCTTGTCGCTGTTGCGCAGCTTAAGTAGAATTGCTGCCCAGCTATGTTTATTTTTTCACTCACTTAGTACTTTTATTAGTAGCTTTTAGGCGTACTTAATACTAAATTAGAAGAAATAGGGGCCGCTAAATCGAAGAGACTCAAACTGTAAATCTGATTTAACCTGAAAAAATGGACAGAGAAGTACTTGATAAAGTATCTGCGTTATCGTTAATGCCTTAATTATGCCCACAATCGTGTATTTCTCGAAAAAATTGACTGTCACATTTCGGGTATCTAGGCGACAACTTTCTGCAAACTACTAACAATCGGCACCATTGGGCTGCATGTTAAAATCTGGCAACTGTGACAGCGGTTTGCGGGTTTTCTGCAGCGGGGGTCCTTCGTTTTAGTAGAAACTGAACACAGTACCAATATTGTATCACTAATGGTACGCTGTGCAATTGAAGAACAGAGCTGGTAAGTTAAAATATTCCCTACACGCTTCATTCTCTATTTCGAAAATATGTGGTTTGATTTTGAGCCATACAGTCAGGATCGCTATTTTGTCACAATTATGCACCTCAATTTTCGTAAATGTGTCACAAACTCCGGTAGCCGAGTTGGCAAGTTTCTGCACCTCTGAAGCTACCTCTCCAAGTAGGTACATGATCGCTCTCGGGGGGGGTGGGATCAAAGATTGTTTTGCTCTACAGACCTAGAGTAAACACCTTTTGTTCAAAAATTTATCCGGCGTTTGGGGGGCAAAAGATGGTTTGGCCCCCTCCAGTACTTTGGGGGGGCATGGCCGGAATGCCCCCTGCGTCCGCCAATGATTATAGTTTCTGGACTTCTGGACTTAACACAAACTTATATCGCAGGCAAGAACGTAATTTTAGGCATTCGTAAAAGCAACTAAAATGAGGAATGTTGGATCAACACTACAATCATGCTTACAAATCAATTCATCTGGAAATATAGAGATTGTCAGGAGTGCTTGAGCTCGAACAGCTGAAGGTTCACATTTGTGATTATCTCACAATTGAACATTCCATTGCTAGAATGAATGGTACCGAATGCCAGTTTGTGGACCGATGGGGATTGCTGTTTCAACGCTTATAGCGCCACCACCACGCACACTCGAGACCACACCATGTGTGCACCTGTGTTTGTCCTCTGAGCGGACCATGCCATCGCTCTCTCACCGGTGAGTCTCTAATGATGACGCTGTGCAGCGGAGGGCGACCGCGCACTGAATTTGACTGTGTGTATAGTGGTTTGGCCACCGCGATGGGTGTGGTCGGGAAGGTCGCAGGTTAGGTGCGCCGCAGGCCGGCTCGCTGCATAGAGAGAAGGTTAGGTATGGTTCGGTTATGTCATGAGAGCTTCGAACAGCGCGGCGAAGCCGTGGGGGTGTCCCCGGGTGAAACTCACGGACCGGAGCCTGAGGAGGCGCGGCAGAGCCGCAGCCGACGAAGGCGTAGCGTTGCACCGCAGGTTAGGTCCGCCGCAGGCCGGCTCGCTGCATAGAGACAAGGTTAGGTATGGTTCGGTTATGTCATGACAGCTTCGAACAGCGCGACGAAGCCGTGGGGGTGTCCCCGGGTGAAACTCGGACCGGAGCCTGAGGAGGCGCGGCAGAGCCGCAGCCGAGAAGGCGTAGCGTTGCACCGCAGTTTAGGTCCGCCGCAGGCCGGCTCGCTGCATAGAGACAAGGTTAGGTATGGTTCGGTTATGTCACGAAGCTTCGAACAGCGCGACGAAGCCGTGGGGTGTCCCGGGTGAAACTCGGACCGGAGCCTGAGAAGGCGCGGCAGAGCCGCAGCCGACGAAGGCGTAGCGTTGCACCGCAGGTTAGGTCCGCCGCAGGCCGGCTCGCTGCATAGAGACAAGGTTAGGTATGGTTCGGTTATGTCGCGACAGCTTCGAACAGCGCGACGAAGCCGTGGGGGTGTCCCCGGGTGAAACTCGGACCGGAGTCTGAGGAGGCGCGGCAGAGCCGCAGCCGACGAAGGCGTAGCGTAGCACCGCAGGTTAGGGAGGCACCCAATTACAGGTTAGGTGCGCCGCAGACCGACTTGCTGCATAAGGACAAGATTTGGTGAGGTTTGGTTATATCATGACAGCTTCGCACAAGGGAAGGTCATTGAGGAACCTTGGAGCGACGGGAAAACCAACTTTTAAGGGTTTGGGGATTACGACGCACAAACTGCTGAGGTTTTATGCTACTAGGGCAAGGATAAATATGAGGTAGAGAAATCCTTCAAATCAAGATAGGGTTTGAGTTTAGGAATCGCGACATATAAAAATGGTTCGGCTTGGTTTCCTCACAACAGCTTTTATTAACACAGTCAGTGGGCTCAGCGAAGCGAGCCAGGGCGCTAGGTGGATGGGTGTGGTCGGTAGGGGTTTGTGGTGTGTCACCGGAGTGAAGGAGCCGCCGGGGCCGCGGTTACTAGTGTGGAGTGTTCGCCTCTTCATTATTGTTACGCATAGGTGTTTTCTTCCTGGGGTGAGCCCGGGCGCTCTCGCTTGATTAGTGGGCGCATTTTGTCCTCTCATCGACTCACTATTTTCGTGCAGGCCTTACTGCAGCATTATGAGCATTAGCGTTTATTTTTGTGTAGGTTGGGTCTAGTCCGAGGCCTCGGAGACGCGGCACTTCGAATTTTGAAATGGTTTGAAGTGATTTATGGTTCAAAAAGGATATGTTCAACTGGGAAACACATTGAGTCTATCTGTTCTCTTTGCTGGGTCTTTGTGTGTCTATCTTCGGTAATTTTGGAGCTATTGCTTAAATAGCAATGGCTGTGCCGAAATGTATCTCAATGTCTGTGCTGAAATATATAATCAATGAATAAACAAATAAATAAAAAGTAATGGATTTTCAAGGAAATAGGTTATTAATATGTCAGTACTCTGCATGGCAGAATACAATTTAGTAATTGTTATGCATCGGCCAGTGTGCTTGTATTTTCGTGAAGCGCTTTTTACGTAATGTGTCCGAAATATGCCCGTCATATCCTACCATTGTATTGCATTAGTGAAACAGCATGCTAGACAAAGCATCTGGGGATACTGTGACCAATGACCATCCGTCATTGCTGTGACCAATGACCATCCGTCATTGCTGTGACCAATGACCATCCGTCATTGCTGTGACCAATGACAATCCGTCATTGCTGTGACCAATGACCATCCGTCATTGCTGTGACCAATGACCATCCGTCATTGCTGTGACCAATGACCATCCGTCATTGCTGTGACCAATGACCATCCGTCATTGCTGTGACCAATAACATGTATTAACATCGTATTCTTCAATGACCATCCGTCATTCTACAATGACCATCCGTCATTTGACCAAAACATCCGTCATTGCTGTGACCAATGACCATCCGTCATTGCTGTGACCAATACAATCCGTCATTGCTGTGACCAATGACCATCCGTCATTGCTGTGACCAATGACCATCCGTCATTGCTGTGACCAATAACCATCCGTCATTCGGTACCAATGACCATTCGTTTGCGTGACCAATGACCATCCGTCATTGCTGTGACCAATGACCATCCGTCATTGCTGTGACCAATAACCATCCGTCATTGCGGTGACCAATGACCATTCGTCATTGCTGTGGCCAATGACCATCCGTCATTGCTGTGACAAATGACCATCCGGAATAGCTGTGACCAATGACCATCTGGCATTGCAGTGACCAATGACCATCTGGCATTGTTGTGACCAATGACCATCCGTCCGTCGCAAGCTTTCAGGTACGTTGAGAGCAGTCTGTTGGCCTTTCTCCGGTGCGGTTCAAGCGTGCAAATACCGTAATCTCTCCTGGGAGCGCTGTCGTTGTACTCTGCTTCTCGTATTTGTTTAAAATATCGTTCCAAACAGTCCTGTGGGTGAACCGGTTGCCTTTCATTCATTGCCGAATGCTCACTCCTTGGGTGTAGCGTGGCGCCTCGGGCGGCCCTCTCCGAGCATACCCAGTCTCCTTTCCTCTTCAGTCATTCAATCCTTGCCCTCACACTACGCTAGTTTGCTGTTATTTAACGTCTGTATCCCCCATTTTCATTACAACTCATATCAGTGTAGCTACTCAGTGAAAGTGGAGGTGCTGCGTATGCAAAATACAAAAACACCTAGACAACGAAATCGTTATAACTTTCAGCATAGTCTGAACCTTGCATGTCGTTGAGACTCATATGAGTCAATGTCTTTTTGCCATGATCTCACATCGAAGCCGGAAAATGTGACTGAAGAGAGGCGTCTCGCCGTCTGTTCAGCTCGGCCGGTGGTGTCCGAGAGATGTAGTCTGGCGTGTGAATCAGCGGCACGGAAGCGGGAGTGACGGTAGGCGGCGTCGCCTGGCTGGTGCCGGGACGGCAGTAAAACCTCCCGGCTGCGCTGATTCAGACTGGAACGCAGATAGGCCCACCTGTTCAGCTGCTTGGAGAGCTGAACACGATCGGCGGCTGCGTGCGGGGTCGTAGCGCAGCTGTTTGTCTGGACTTGTTGGAAGTCGTGGAGGATGAGTAAGCACGTCAGTGAGAAGAACCAAGAGGGGCGCTGTGCTGTCCAGTGCTGTAGTGAAAACAAATAATCCTCGCTCACGAGCATCTGTTGAGAACTCATCTCCGACCGTGGGCCGCTCCCAGGAACCGAGAGAGAGAGAGAGAGAGAGAGGTATGGCAACACTGCATCTGCTGGATGGCATTATCCCAACTCAGCTCCATAAATGCTGCTTCATCGGGCGCCGTTCACGTGAGGAGGATTGAGCCGGAGCCCCGATGCCCTGATGCGTATGAAGCCGCTGTGCACCAGCAGGTCTGCCGTCCACGTGACATTGTATAACCGCGAGCCACCCAGCAGGTCTGCCGCCCACGTGACATTGTATAGCCGCGAGCCACCCAGCAGGTCTGCCGCCCACGTGACATTGTATAGCCGCGAGCCACCCAGCAGGTCTGCCGCCCACGTGACACTGTATAGCCGCGAGCCACCCAGCCGCCGGCCCTCCGATTAGATAGCTCCAGCAGCCAGACTGTCTGCAATCAGCGCACAACTCGCCCTGTTGTCTGGGTCTGCCACGGCCGACTCGAAAAGGCGACTCACCACCGAAATGTACGCTTAAACCACATGCAAAATATGGGAAATCAGTGACATTTGTTGAAATATCCGCGCATGCGCTACTGCAGGCGGTGCAGGGGGCCGCCACTGGTTCTGATAAAGGTGGTCTGTACGGCCGTATCGGCGACATCATGATTTGGGTCCGGTGCCAGGTAGGATCAGTGAGGTCACGGCCGCCGCGTCATCAAAGGTCAGCTAAATCTGCCCACCCGGGCCTAGACTTTGGCTTGCACTGAACACCGACTGCTGTCTCGCCCATCTAGAAAAACAGGTCGCCTGTGCCAGATGTATCGAGATGAGCCGTTTGTATTGGAGGTTAGCTCGCTTGCCTGCGCCTCCCTCTTCTCTGAAACAAAAGAAACGAATGATGAAACAGCAAAGCTTCTGATTCTGCAAGCTTGTGTCGGGGCCTCTAAAAGGTCACCGGTTCGCTCAAGTTGGATGCAGCAAAGATAAAAGTGGTTCAAGACAGTTCCGAACAATTTTGGCTTGGTGAGAGCCAAACATTTTAGAAGCATTCATCAGTTCGTTATATCATTCCGCTTCTTTCCTTTGACACTATTCCCTCAGAGTCGGTCGGGATTGTCACGGATTACTTTTGATCTCAATCAAATAAAGCGGAGACAAATCGATTGTGGCTGCGTGACTGGGCTCTCGGGGCTGCCGACGGCCGTATGTCTGCATTTTCTTTTAATTCATTGAGGCTAAATATGTTTAATTGGACTGTATAGATGAACTCCACTTGATATTATTGTGTGCGTTATATCGTGCATCTACGGCAAGTGTATGTATTCTATACCAAAGTTAATGAAAGGGCTTTTCATCGTTTTTTTACTCAAATCAATTGTGAGTACTTGGACGCATCATGAGTGTGCCATCTGTGAGCACGCCGCACGCTCTCGTCGGACAGGATCTGAAGCAGTGTGAAAACAGGTACAGTGTCTGGCACAATGACAGTGTTATGCTCACAGTGCCACAGCACAGTGTCTGACACGGTGTCACAGAGCAGTGTCAGATCCACCTACACAGCTCAGTGTCTGACACAGTGTCACAGAGAGTAAGATACATACAAGCACAGTGTCTGAAAGTGTAAGAGCAGTGTCAGATCACCTACAACACAGTGTCTGATACGGTGTCACGGAGCAGTGTCAGATCCACCTACACAGCACAGTGTCTGATACAGTGTCACGGAGCAGTGTGTCAGATGCACATACACAGAGCAGTGTCTGACACAGTGTCGCAGAGCAATGTCAGATCCACCTACACAGCACAGTGTCTGATACGGTGTCACGGAGCAGTGTCAGATCCACCTACACAGCACAGTGTCTGATACGGTGTCACGGAGCAGTGTCAGATCCACCTACACAGCACAGTGTCTAATACGGTGTCACGGAGCAGTGTCAGATCCACCTACACAGCACAGTGTCTGATACGGTGTCACGGAGCAGTGTCAGATCCACCTACACAGAGCAGTGTCTGATACGGTGTCACGGAGCAGTGTCAGATCCACCTACACAGCACAGTGTCTGATACGGTGTCACGGAGCAGTGTCAGATCCACCTACACAGCACAGTGTCTGACCCTGTGTCACAGAGCAGTGTCAGATCCACATACACAGCTCAGTGTCTGACCCTGTGTCACAGAGCAGTGTCAGATCCACCTACACAGCACAGTGTCTGACCCTGTGTCACAGAGCAGTGTCAGATGTACCGACACAGCACAGTGTCTGACCCTGTGTCACAGAGCAGTGTCAGATGCACTTACACAGTACAGTGTCTGACACTGTACAGTGTCTGGCAGTGTCGCAGAGCAATGTCAGATGCATATACACAGCACAGTGTCTGACACAGTGTCACAGAGCAGTGTCAGATCCACCTACACAGCTCAGTGTCTGACCCTGTGTCACAGAGCAATGTCAGGTGCACATACACAGCGCAGTGTCTGACGAGGTGTCACGGGGCCGTGGGTTTTGGGAGTGTCCAAACTTGGAAGGGGTATCGATAAGTTTTCATAAGAATATTTAGATTTCAGCCAGATTGGGAAGAGATCGAAACATTTCAAACCAGCCGGTGCAGAAGGTAACAATTTGAGTCAAAATCCGATGAGTTTTTGGGTCTAGGGGAGAAATGTTTTTGCCAGCAACAGCAGGATCAAGACTGACTGACTCCCTGACTATTTTTCCGGTGGTGACGCTGATGTGGTACATTGGCACGTGCTGTGTCAGGCCGCGCGGGCATAGTTTTCACCTTCTGTCGGTGTCAGGCCGCGGGGGCATAGTGTTCACCTTCTGTCGGTGTCAGGCCGCGCGCGAATAGTGTTCACCTTCTGTCGGTGTCAGGCCGCGGGGGCATAGTGTTCACCTTCCGTCGGTTTTAGGCCGCACGGGCATAGTGTTCACCTTCTGTCGGTGTCAGGCCGCGCGCGAATAGTGTTCACCTTCTGTCGGTGTCAGGCCGCGCGGGCATAGTGTTCACCTTCTGTCGGTGTCAGGCCGCGCGCGAATAGTGTTCACCTTCTGTCGGTGTCAGGCCGCGCGCGAATAGTGTTCACCTTCTGTCGGTGTCAGGCCGCGCGCGAATAGTGTTCACCTTCCGTCGGTGTCAGGCCGCGGGGCATAGTGTTCACCTTCTGTCGGTGTCAGGCCGCGCGCGAATAGTGTTCACCTTCTGTCGGTGTCAGGCCGCGCGGGCATAGTGTTCACCTTCTGTCGGTGTCAGGCCGCGCGCGAATAGTGTTCACCTTCTGTCGGTGTCAGGCCGCGCGGGCATAGCTTTCACCTTCTGTCGGTGTCAGGCCGCGCGGGCATAGTGTTCACCTTCTGTCGGTGTCAGGCCGCGCGCGAATAGTGTTCACCTTCTGTCGGTGTCAGGCCGCGCGCGAATAGTGTTCACCCTCTGTCGGTGTCAGGCCGCGCGGGCATAGTTTTCACCTTCTGTCGGTGTCAGGCCGCGCGGGCATAGTGTTCACCTTCTGTCGGTGTCAGGCCGCGCGCGAATAGTGTTCACCTTCTGTCGGTGTCAGGCCGCGCGGGCATAGTGTTCACCTTCTGTCGGTGTCAGGCCGCGCGCGAATAGTGCTCACCTTCTGTCGGTGTCAGGCCGCGCGGGCATAGTGTTCACCTTCTGTCGGTGTCAGGCCGCGCGCAAATAGTGTTCACCTTCTGTCGGTGTCAGGCCGCGCGCGAATAGTGTTCACCTTCTGTCGGTGTCAGGCCGCGCGGGCATAGTGTTCACCTTCTGTCGGTGTCAGGCCGCGCGCGAATAGTGTTCACCTTCTGTCGGTGTCAGGCCGCGCGCGAATAGTGTTCACCTTCTGTCGGTGTCAGGCCGCGCGCGAATAGTGTTCACCTTCTGTCGGTGTCAGGCCGCGCGGGCATAGTGTTCACCTTCTGTCGGTGTCAGGCCGCGCGGGCATAGTGTTCACCTTCCGTCGGTGTCAGGCCGCGCGGGCATAGTGTTCACCTTCTGTCGGTGTCAGGCCGCGCGGGCATAGTGTTCACCTTCTGTCGGTGTCAGGCCGCGCGGGCATAGTGTTCACCTTCCGTCGGTTTTAGGCCGCGCGGGCATAGTGTTCACCTTCTGTCGGCCTCGGCACCTGGTCTGTACATCCACCGTCCCCAACATTTCCACCAATGCAGTGCAACGCTGAACGACGGCGCTCCTGTACGTGCAGTGACCACTGCGACACTCCCTTTGCTGTAGCGTCCTCTCCACGCGACGCGACGCTCTCCTCTCCGGTGACGTCGACGACGACAGCCGCGCGGCGATGACAGCTGGCTGATGAATGGCGCACTCGCGACCAACGCGACGCGACGCAGGTAAGTCGCGCGGGTGTTATAATCGGGGCAAGAGCTGGATGTAGACTCCAGAGTTCTTCAAGCGGGAGGTTGTTGTGAAGTGTGTGGATTTTTAGGATGACGGCGGGAGCTGTGCTGGTCGCACCGTGTCTAACTTAACCAGCCTCGTTAGAATATTTGTCATTATCATGGTTGGGGTTTAGGGGCGAGCCGACGTCAGGGTCATATGGCGCCCATCGTTAGAATATGTACAGCCTTGAGTGGTTAAGATGTGTGCAAAAAGCACAAGCCCGGCAGCAGAGTTGCGCGTTTGAGAAATTTCTTGAGTCGACTCAACTCAAGTGCTGAGAGCGGTTGACTCAACTCTGACTCAACTCATGATCAAGAGTTCAGTGAGTCGACTCAACTCCGACTCAAGGATAAATTCATCCGACTCAACTCCAACTCAACTCACGACTCAACTCAATTCAATCTTCGACTCGTTTTCAAAATAAAATAAATACATGATAAATATATAAATATTTAAAAAATAAATAAACAAATAAATCAATAAACCAGCAAAAAACAAGCTGTTCAGAAAGTCTGGCATGAAACGGAAGATAAATAGAAGGAAAATTAATTCATTAGCATTCAAACATTGGTTAACAATTAGCCAGCAACCATGAATAGCTTTTTAATTCTTCCAGACTGTCACTGCCCAAAAAAGCTACCACATATTGCAACTATTTCTAAAAGGAGCATTGCATATTAAACTAGGTAAATGGAATGGAAAGGAAGCTAAAAGGGCTAAGGTTACACCAACACAAGCAACAAATTGAGCCTCCATACTGTCAAACAGGTCCAAGCTAAAAAAACATAATATTAACTGTATTTGTAGGGATGGTATGTATAAGTATTGTTTTTTCTGTTAGAAAACGATGCTAGGTAATCTTTATAAATGAACATTAATATGCCATGAGTTAAATAAAAAATTAAGCAATAACTACTAGAGTACCTAGCTGCAATTGCTAATTCTAAGAACAGCAGCAAACCCTAAGAAAAGTATACCATATATGGCAAAGGATAGTAGAAATAGAAACTCTATCAACGGGTTGGATTTTAATATATTCATATTTTAAACCCAATCCAATTTTGAGCTTGAGAATCTTCAATACACAATACATACCTATCGCTCTTCAAAATTGTGGAGCACGATTTCATAGAAAATTGCTTATGTATAGCTTTCCAAATAAAACACAGACACCAAGCACGGATCTCTGATCAAACAAAAACAGTAACATAAAATAATTCCTCTGATTCTTGCGATTAAGGTGTCACAACAGCTCTGTCTAATCAAGGGTCCAATTTTTCATGCTAATAGCAGTAACTGCTATTAATAGGCAAAATTAAAAAAGCGGCGGCAGACAGCGCATTTGAGACACAAGAAGCAATATCAAATGTAGTTCGACAAATATTTACATTACTATATAGATTATCACGTGACAGTTACAATTTTTGCACTGGAGCTACCTAAGCTTGAGCCTATATTTGGTTGAATTTGTTCTTCAAAGACAGCAATGGCGCATACTATTCTCAGTCGACGACTACTGACGACAACAACCAGTGACGACGTGTGTTGTTGCAGGGCTTGAAGTGAAGAAGTAATGTTAATTATTGAAGATGAGAAGTTTTTGAGAGATTTGAAATGTATTTTGTAGTGCGTTCCACCACTTCAAATGTTTAAGACAAGGCCAGTGATAGGAACCTGTTTAATTTTTCGAGTGCATGTATTATTTGTGTCTATAGCTTTCTTCTGATCGGATCAGGATGGGCCTTTAAAACAAGCAATTGAACTGTAGAACTATTGATATTTTGAGACAAATTGGAACTTTGATTTAAACAATTGAAATGCTGGAGGGAAACATTATTTACAGGAGATTAAAGGAGACTTGCAACAGGTCATATTCAAACAAATTGGGCAAATTCAAACACTTTTACTTGACTTGTTTACCTGTTAGCCAACTTTGTCAACTCATTTGATTCGCTGTCTTCACAACTCAACTCAATTTAACTCATTGACATGTTGTGAACCGACTCAACTCAACTCAACTCACTTGTCTAATTTTTTCGACTCAACTCAACTCAACTCAACTCAGTGTCGAATGAGTTGGAATTTGAGTTGTTAAGATGTTCCCTGGCCTCTCCCCTCGAATCCGGAAATGTAAAAAACACTGAAGATTATATATTCGGGCACAGCCCTTCATCAGAATCGTGGATTAAATATCAATAATTCTCAGTCCTAGTATAGCCAGACCTCGAATTGAGCTTCACACAAAAATGCCTTTTAGAATGAATCGTTAAAAATAAGATTGGATGTCGTGACAACAACCATATTGGTACCTCTAACCTTTGCAAAGTAAGTAGAACGAGCTATTTCCGGATTCGAGGGGAGAGGCCAGGGAACATCTTAACAACTCATCATCATGCTCCTCGCCGCAGCACTTCAAAACTTATCAACGAGTTGGAATTTGAGTTAAACTCCGACTCTGACTCGCGAGTCGCACAACTCTGCCTGGAAGTCTGTGCACTTGATGGCTAAATAAAGGAAAGAGGCTTTCCAGGAATTTTTATTTTATTTTATGAGGGCCACTCCAGGCACACCACAGGGAGTAATCGCGTGTGTGTTTCGAGATCAGTGCAAACGTTGAAGCAAAAATAATTTTGTACCTTAAAAGTGGCTGATTGAAATTGATTATAATTGATACCACTGGATAGAAGATACAAGGGGCTATATCAGAAAAATAAAAACTTTGACCTCAGGTCAGGTTTTGTTCTCGTGACCTTGTGACCTCTTCTTTAAATTAATAATTTTGGAAAAGTCCTATCTTCAAATTTTACATTCTTGCACTGGATGGCCCTCAGGGTATAAGCTAACCAGAGATAAGGGATTTTCTCTGTAACTCAGATTAAGTAACTGGTCACAGAGGTTATCACCAAGGGAAAAACGTTCATTACAAGTACCTTTCGTGCGGATACGCTACAGAATGGCTGATATGGATACCAAATGAAAGCTGATCGCCTACCTACCACAGATTTGCTACCATTACTTGTGCTTTGGATCTGAAACGACCCTTGCAACCTGACTAATTGGCCTAGCTTGACCTTACACGTCATTTAAAAGAAAAGTACGCAAATACGTCGTTACCGACTTCATTTCAAGGCCTGACAGGTTCATGGTGCTTCGGATATGTTGGGGCATTTCAAAGTCATTCCGAACTCGGGTGACCTTAGCTCATGACCTCTGCTATTTTATCACATTACACCATAGGCAAGACGCCTACCATTTGAAAGGCCATCTGACCACCAGTTTGTTGTTTTCAGATGCTTCACACATGTAAATATATTGTGGATGGAACATGCCATTTTCCTGTGGTATAATTGGTCTTGAGTTGTAAGTGTTGTGGCAATAAATATGTAATCATGAACAATACCAAACGACAAAGCTGGAACAAAAAAGTCTGCTTCAAAATCTGATACGATATCAAACACCAAAATTGGGACAAAAACAGTTTGTTTCAGCGTCTGATATGCACATCATTTCATTCAACATTTTTCACTTCCTCGCAGACTTCAGCCCTGGACACTTCGAACACAGTGCTCTTCAGAGTACGACATAGGTGACGCAGCAGGTGTTGCCATGCCCAGAGGAACGATGCGATGAAATTGTTAGTGCCTTTTACCAGCCTGGTACCACGGAAGCGATTTTCCAGCTTACTGCCCATACAGCTAAAGCAGCACTCGCCACAAAAATAACTTAATATTATCCCTGAGGCTTTGTTTTGCAGTAAGCAAATAAATATTCGGTGCATAAAATGTGTTCGTTCACGGTTATTTTAAGACCCACGCGGTATAGGCACACTCCAGAGCCACCGATACCATCACACGCCTTTATTTCCCGTGTGAAGTGGTGAAAAAGTGCCAATCGCGCTCAATGCCATAATCCAGCTGATGGTGACAGATATTCGAAAAGTTGAACTGGTTTCTAAGCTGTTCGGCATTACCAGGTGGGAATTAATGTAGTTTTTGGATGCCCGGATGAGAGTATCAGATGTGTCGAATTAGTACAGACTGAACGGTTGCGAATTCCGCTGCGTTGTGCACGAGAAAACCAGAACTAAAGCAAAAGCTTTGCTGGCTCTTACGAGTGTAAATAACGAATGGATGTATTCCCAACACTGAGGGTTGTCCCAATAAAAACCCTGCGTTGAATCTTGTGCGAAATGATTCCAAAATTTCTTTTAAAGATTTGGTGTCCCAATTTTGGTGGTTGATATCTTATCAGATGTTAGAAGCATACTGTTTTTGTTCCAGCTTTGTCGTTTGGTAATGTTTATGATTGCATACTTATTGCCGCAACGCGTACAACTCAAGACCAATTATACCACAGGGAAATGCCATCTTCCATCCACAGGATCTTTACATGTGTGAAGCATCTGATGGCAACAAACTGGCGGCCAAATGGCCTTTCAAATGGTAGGCGTCTTGGTTATGGTGTAATGTGATACAATAACAGAGGTTATTTTAGGTCATGAACTAAGGTCACCTGAGTTCGGCATGACTTTGTTATGTCCCAACATATCCGGAGAACTTTGAACCTATCAAGCCTTGAAATGAAATCGGTAGCGACGTATTTGCGTAAATTTCTTTTAAATGACATGTAAGGTCAAGCTAGGTCATTTAGGCAGGTTGCAATGGTCGTTTCAGATCCAAGGCACAAGTAAGGGTGCAAGATCTGTGTTACATAAGTAATCAGCTTTCATTTGACATCCATATCAGCCAGGTTGTAGCGTATCTGCACGAAAGGTACTTGCAATAAGCGTTTTGCTCCAGGTGATGACCTCTGTGACCTGTTATCTGATCTGAGTTACAAAGAAAATCACCCACCACTGGTTAGCGTATACCCTGAGAACCACCCAGTGCAAAAATGAAAAATTTGAAAACGGGGTTAAAAAAATTATTTATTTAAAAAAAGGCCACAAGGTCACGAGGTCAAAACGATTTGTCAAAACGACGATTTGCCCTGGAATGACCCTGAAGCCAGTAGGCCACCCGGCATTGAAGTGCTTATGTACGAAGTTTCGTCAGCCACTCCCACGTGGTTAGCTTCAAACAGTGATCCCGGAACTATAGGGCTATGCTCCGGAAAAAATTGGCAAGTGCCGTCTCCTTCCAAAGCAGTTCCAAAGCAGATTGGGGCATTCCACCACAAAAAAAAAACAAGGAAAGGAAAAATGAAACCGGATTTGCACCACAATTGGTAGCCGGGGTATCTGGTGCGTAGAATAAAGATTTGAAAGGTTTAGCTTAATCGGTGAAACGGTTACCGAGTTATGGCCCGAGGCATTATGTGAGGTCACCAAAAACATCAATTGTTCTTTGGTTGATATGACAGGGTCTAAGATCAGCAAAGTATACTTTGGTGGAATCACAATGGCCTCCAGTTTCAGTGTTTTACCTTTATTTTTCATTTTGGGACTTTTCCAAATTTTAACGTGTTGACCTTTGGTCACGTGACCTGCCCTGACCCAGAGTGCATTAAAGGTTACACTTTTTACTGCGGTAAATTTGATTTCAATCAGTTTCCGTTTGATGCAGAAAATATGAAAAATGGTATTTTCCTATAAGTATATCGAATAGGCCCGGACGTTTCAGGTGTTTTGTAAAAACATGTGCTTCCTGTTTTCCAATATCGGCCTCGTCAGCCCAAAAACGCTTCGAGAGTCATACCAATGTAATGCTTGCCGAAAAAGACGCTAGTGTTGATGGCTTTTGACCTCTTGAGCATATTGCATGGGCTCGTGACCTTAGATGACTCTTAGTGGCCCCAGTCGACCTCACGTCAATATGCCCATTACTATGACGAGAAAATGGCATGTCTTTGGGCCCAGTGCTTTGAAATGAGTGGCTAGCGCTTAACTTTATCTTTTTTATGTATGATATACTCAAGGTTAATGAAAGTCGTGGATAGGCCCGAACTACCATTTTTTCAAGCTTCAAAGTACACGGTTACAAAGAGCCGGCCAGCTGAAGCAAACTCAGGGTGTGTTTTCTGAACCAGCCAGTGTCAAAGGGTGTCCATATCACTGACCAGGACAAGGGCAAATTAAAGGACTGTTTTTAATCTGACACGGTGAGTCGGACGTGCCCTGGAAAGAGTGGCTTTGTCATTGTGAGAAACCTGGATGGCACTGAGGCAAAAGAGAAATAAAGACGGATAACGAGAAACCTGCGGGAAGTATACACCACCTTTAAGCAAGATCCCACTACCCAAAAAATAGGGGTTTCAGGCTTCTCTAAACCCGTCTCCAAAAGCTGCGTGTTGGCTGGTGGCAGTGGTACCAAATCTGTTTGTGTGTGTGTCCGTCATGATAAATCCAAGCTCATCACGTCCGCTCTGAGCTTACAGAGTCTCTCTTACCATGAGTTGTTTGATTATGCAGTATGCGACGCAAACAGCATGATGCAGAACTGCACAGTCTGCCCGGCTGAGAAAGGCGTTATGACGTTCCTGAGACTTGCACTGGGTGAAGGGTTAGAAGAAAAAACTGCATCAGACTCTGATTCCGACGACGAATTGGACAACGAGGTACGTTACAGCCATTGGGCTGGTGCTGACAGGTGTACCTTCCCACGTGCAGTGGAGGGGATCCTAAAGTGCCCTCCACCTATTTTCCGAGATGACCGAAGAACGGTTAGCCGCTGGAAAACGCTACTCTGCTTTATTTGAGAGAATTCATAAGTGTGTCGATTGGTGACGGAATTTACAAAATCGGATCATAAGAGGTTTTTTTACTCATAGACTTTCAAAATGAGATCTATATTTGGAGACCGTCGCAATCGCGCGGTCACACCATTTCGCTTGTTCTGTAGACCAAGTGGTGACGTAATAATGTCATATAATCGGGTCATATGTCTAGGTCACCCCAAAGGAAGCTCAAGGTCACAGATCAAGGTCATTGACCCCAGTACCTACTCATGTCAAATGACGTTCAGTATGACGTATGTTATGCTATGAATACATAGTAAAGGCTACTCAATGTCAAGGTCAAGGTCGAAGGTCTTTTTCAAGGTCAAACAGTCCTTTTCTGCCAAAAACGCTACTAAAATTCCGTTATATTGTACATTATTTGGAACGTGTACCTATTATTGTTACGTGATAGATAGCGTATTTGAGTCACCTGGACCTAAAACTTTGAGCAAAATTGTGTTGGACCCTTCCCCCCCTTTCTATGATCCTAGTCTGCGGTTTGTGTATTCCCGGCCTTCTCAGCATAATCGCGGCATTTCCCAATCAGGTATCCAGCACAGCCCAGATTTTACCTTTACGACTTCGTTTGGCCTTGAAGATACTGACTCAGGCCAATGAAACTCAGCTGTAATTCGCCATCACCCCCACACACCCCCCGAATGGCCGTTCTGCTAACCCTCTTGGTTTCCGAGATCTCAGGGGGGGACGGTTACTTTAGGACCACCTCTACTGCACGTTGACTCCAGACCCCTCTCCACTGCGCGTGTTAAAAGAATTTGTGGAGACAAAGGAAGAATGCTTGAGGACCCTACACCCAGCCCCCAACCACAAATCAGGAGCCGCCTGTATCGTGACGTCACGCTGGCGACAAAAATTTCCTTCGCCCAATAGGTCCCATGTTAAAATTCACCGATTCCAGCCGGCGCTCACAAGTAAAGTATGAGTCAAAGTGATTGATATATATATATATATATATATATATATATATATATATATATATATATATATAGTAAATAAAGTGACAGTGGCAAAGATGAATCTAGAAAACACCTTTTTTATAAAAATAATATATTCACTGGCACAGACGCGTTTCGAACTCTTCTTCAGTGTGCGCAGCAAATACTGAAGAAGAGTTCGAAACGCGTCTGTGCCAGTGAATATATTATTTTTATAAAAAAGGTGTTTTCTAGATTCATCGTTGTCACTGTCTCTTTCTACATAACCATCATTGTGAACCAAACATGTACATGTACATGAACATGTGTATATATATATATATATATATATATATACATATATATATGGGGTTATCACAGACATAATGTGATATAGGTGAACACAGAGGAAGTTATTAAGTTATATTTATTTTACAAACGTTTCACAGTTGTACAGCTTCATCAGTGTAGGTAAATAATTACACAAATATGAACACAAAATTACAAAGTTCAGCTCACAGCAGGACACAATATTTCAAACTGATTCGACAGGACATGATTTGATTTTCATTTCTTTCTTTTTCTCAATTTCTCGTGCTTAGTGTTTTATGTTTTTTTTCTTTTATAGCTATTTTGCCCCCCCAAGATGACCAACTTACAAAACCTGACCGAAGGTTAGTGTTCGGAAAAACTGAAATGAAGGCCGCTTCGAGTGTTTTCCTAATCTGCTTGTTTTTCGCTTTCGGCTAAAACTTCAGAAAAACATGAATCTCGAAGAAAAATTAACGAAGCTCAACAATGTCGACCAACGTATACAATTCACCTTGGAAATCGAAAGTGAGAATTCCTTAGCATTCCTAGATACCGTAATCATTAGGACTGATCACGGACTGAAATTTAAGGTTCACAGAAAACCAACAAACAAAGAGGATTACATTCATTACTTTTCTGGACATAGTGAAAAAAAACAAAAAGCGGCATAGTGATCGGTTTCTTTTTACGAGCGTTTAGGATTTGCAGTCCAGAATATCTACAGGCCGAAATAGATAATATCTTCAAAAGATTTGAAACATTTAAATATCCCCGAGGGTGGCTATTCATGCTCAAACAAAAGGCAGAGAAGATTTATAAAGGAAAACACGTCAAGAAAAAACCCGATTCGAAACCAGACCGCTACGTATCCATTCCGAACTCGAACGCAGCTACTACGATTTCAAAATTCTTAGCACGTTCAGGTTTGAATGCAGGGATAGTCTCAGGAGCGAAGACTGGAGAAATTCTAAAACATAAAGAAAGGGTTACTTCTGAAAATAACATAGTTTACAGCATTCCATGTGCTGGATGTTCAAAATCTTATATAAGGGAAACGGGCAGAGGTTTGAAAACAAGGTTTTAGGAACATAAGTGCGACGTTAGATTTCATAGAACATCGAATGCGTTAGTAGTTCACATAGAGAAATGTGACCACTTACCGAAATTTGATAGCTCTGAAGTTTTAGCCGAAGCGAAAAACAAGCAGATTAGGAAAACACTCGAAGCGGCCTTCATTTCAGTTCTTCCGAACACTAACATTCGGTCAGGTTTTGTAAGTTGGGCGTCTTAGGGGGCAACACTAGCTAAAAAAGAAAAAAACATAAAACATTAAGCACGAGAACTTGAGAAAAAAGAAAGAAATGAAAATCAAAATCATGTCCTGTCGAATCCGTTTGAAAATATTGTGTCCTGCTGTGAGCTGAACTTTGTAATTTTGTGTTGATATTTGTGTAATTATGTACCTACACTGATGAAGCTGTACAACTGTGAAATGCTTGTAAAATGAATATAACTTAAATAACGTCTTCTGTGTTCACCTATATCACATTATGTCTGTGATAACTCCATATATATATATATATAAAAATAAAAAAAACATTTTGTCCAAGTTGTTCCCAGTACGGCTGCTGGAGTCTGAGTCTCACTAAAGTCCTCAAGGAACTTGTCACGGAGACCTCGATCCCACCACCCGAACGAGCAACTCTCACAATGAAGGGTTAATTTAGAAGTCAAAGCTTAACGTCCGACAAAGCACAGGGACGGCCGCCCCGCTCAGGTTACTCTCTCACCAGTCATTTGCCAGCCGACCTACATCGGGCAAATAATTTGTTTTTGTAATTTGTTTGTCAAATAATTTGCTTGGCAAATATATTGTTCTTTATCACAATTCTACATCAAATTGACTTCCGAAATTGACCATTTGAAGGCGATATTGCCCGTTGTTTCAATAATAAGGGCATTCAAAGCTAGCTCTGCAAAGCCGCGTAAAGAGCTCCATCTCCCATGGCAAACGATACATTTCGATACCTTGATACCGTATTGGTACCATATCACCTAACCACAACAGTGCGGCAAAGCCAAGGTAATAGAAAGAAGTAAAGCAACCTGAGTTATAAGATCCAACTGGTGTGAAAAATAATAGAGCACTTTACGGAAATAAAAAAATGTTGGCATGTGGTCACCGTAGACATGACGTGGGTCAGGACTGTTTGTGGCTGGAGTCCTTCATTATTCTACATATCCATTTTGCCTCACTTGTTCATTTATTCAAAAAAGTGTCTTAATATGATAACTGAAATAGTACTGATTGCTTATTTTAGTCCTTCTTTGTTTCAGGTGGCAGCGCAAAGGCAAGAGGAGAGCCAAATTCCCGGTACTTCATCAGAAGTTTCCGCCCCAAAACCGCGTTGGCGCGTTGGGGGAAAAGTGGCGCTATTCCTGCATCAGCCAGTTTTTTTGAGGGAAGGTTAGCCAAGGTTTAGCGGTGGCTGTTCAGGTCCACGTGGCGAAGCTGATACTGAGGCTATAGGCCCAGTGGAGGGCATTCCACGAGGCCTGCGGTGCAGTGCAGAGGCCGAATAGCAGGACAGAAACGGGCCGGATACGTGTTTGGGTTATGTGATCAGTGTGGTTGGAGTAGTTGCTTCGAGTTTTGTCGTAATATCGCTAAACCAAGACTGCCGTTATTTGCAGTGTTACCTCCGAGTCGTTCCATGCAAGACAGTTTCGGAAAGGTCATGTAAAGGCCTGAAACAAAGCATATGGTTTTGGAAGCGCGCGTGATTGTACAACTCTTGCTTTCTACCGGGGAATGTTATTCCATCTCCGAATTCAGAGGTTCGTTACATGTAACGAATTTTAGTTCCGCAGAACAAAAATCATGGTCGTTGCTGGAAACAGTGCAGGTCAGCACTGGAAGTGTTACGTCACACTCTTGAGCGAGCACAAACGTACGAAAGGTATGATGATACACTTAAAAGAAGCTCAGGGCAGCACTGGAGCAGTGCAACGTTACACTTCATAGGTGACCAGTAAAGTACGAAAGGTTTTACGATACACTGATAAGCAGAGCAAGCTAGCACTGGAGAAGTGCTACGGTACACTCTTTTGACCAACGGTAACGCACCAAAGGTGTTACAAGACACGGTTAAGGAGCGTCGGTACACTGGATACCAGTGCATGTTACACCTTTTAGGCGAACGTATGTCCGTTTAAAAGGTCTTTTCTCCCTCCACGCTTTAAAGGTGCGTTGTTGCACCAAAGGTGTACAAATTTTTTACAGTGCAGGATTCTTAGGCATTGCATATTTTAGTGGAAATGCCTATCCTGACCTACCTTGACCTCTGGAGGTCATTGACCTGAGCGCTTAAAAAATAATACAAAATATCACTTGACTGCTTAAACCATTGATCTGAGTGCTTAAGCATACGAGTAAACATCATACCGAATTTACACGAGCTTTCCAACGCACTTTATATATTTGCGCTAACCACCATATTTACGGAGTTAGAGGAGGGCCATCGATTCCCCCTTGGGCCAAGGTGGTGCCGGACGCCCGGTGGGGCGCAGGTTCAATATATTTTTAAAGAAAAGTGATTCTAGAAAAAAACTAACGACGGTGATATTACTCAGCAACTATACCTACTCCAAGGAGAACGAGCCAAACTATCTTGGGAAACATGTCCGTCTTCTTCAGCATGTCATATGCCGCTCTTTCTTCAAGGCCATGCTGACGTTTTTCCCTAAAAATGGTTTTTGCGGTGCGCTTTCTACTGTAGCCTATAATTAGAAACTGTTTAAAGCTAGTGTCTCTGATATTTTTACACCGACGGTAATTTACTAATACCACATGCCTCGTCAACGACGACTAAATTTTAACGCCTATCATTTTCAGAGATCACGTTCCGGTCCGCCTTAGGTCATAAGAGAGGTTACACATGAGATTGAGGATTCTATGAGAAAGAAATATTATATATGAAGAGAACTAACGGACTGGATTTGCTGTTAAAATTTTTGCGATTGTGAAAAATTTTACAAGCTCGACGTTTCTCTCCGAAAGCTCAGACCAAGCGCCAGTTCTTTGCTTTCTTCGCCGATTTAAGTGAGGGCACTGTAATGGTGGTGCCCCTCCCCTGGTCCGTCCAAGGAGGGACACGGTGCCCCGGTGCCCCCCCGCCGCCTATGCTGAGGAGCCTGGAGCAAAATGACATCTTACACCAAACGTTTGGAGGTAAGCTTTTGACTGGGTCCGATAGATTCGTTCTCTGAACATTGTAAAATGTATTTTAGAAGGTTGTAGAGCATTGTCCCGGTTAAGCCGCACCAGTCTTTTCTTTCCTAGTGATACCGACTTAGCTCCAAGTCTACAGCCTTCCATGTGCATACCCAGGCACAATTTTGTGTCTGTACATTCAAATTAGTGCATAAGTCTACCGTCCATTTTTAGTATTGACCAACAACTTACAAATCTAGATGATACTTCATGCATTGCGTATTCCAACAATTTTACCCATTGACAGATCCATGATTGCCGATCGCGGGGGCACATGAGCCGGGGGGGGCGTCATCCTGACCAGGGGGCCGCCACTTTTGGACAACAAAA
Organism: Lepas anatifera; assembly: GCA_034440635.1. Classification (NCBI taxonomy): domain Eukaryota; kingdom Metazoa; phylum Arthropoda; class Thecostraca; family Lepadidae; genus Lepas; species Lepas anatifera. The sequence continues at coordinate 364,970 of JAOTON010001200.1, read as the reverse complement.
CCTATCAGACGGCCGCCAAATCCTGTCGTGGGGGTGCCGATACTAGTATGCTGGGGTAAAGAGGGTGGGATGGGAAGCGACATTCCAGGAGGATGCCATTGAGCTTACATGTGGGCACTGTTACCTATTCAGGGGGGGGCTGAGGGCCAATCGGGAGGGGTAAGTGCCCCCTTGTTGCCCCCTGGATCTGCCTAGGATTATACCACGGAACAACAGCATTGCGTTTTTATAAACCATAATTGTAATTGCTACCTATCGCAGTCCTGACCCATATAGTTCTTAAACGTTGATAGATTTCGGAATGGTAAAGCGAGGAACATGATAAGAGGTTGGCAAGATTTTAAATGGCCTGCTGCCCCCAATCCTGGACGTAAAATGGATCTAATACACCGAAATTATACATTCGGACACAGCCCTTCATCTGTACCAGCTGAATACAATGGGTAAAACCACAAATTATTGGCCAGAGTGTAGCAAGACCTGGAATAGTGTAGCAGTTCGGGGCCTGCACCACACTATAACCAGGAATTTGCGATTTTACCCATTGTATTGTGCTGATTCTGATGAAAGGCTGTGTCCGAATATATAATCCCAATGTATATTAGTCCATTGTACAACCAGGATTCAAGGAAAAAGGCCATCTAACATCTTGCCAAAAGGTGATTTCGTAATCGCATAAACCTGAAGAATACCGAAGAGAAATGTGCAAAAATCAGCGATAATTTCACCGACGGGAGCAAGGGCAAACTTCCATTGGTTTCACCAGTTTGACCAAAAAGTATCAGACATGATTTGAATGTCATGAATAATGACGTGGTCCACGACCGACTCTAAAACAAATCAGATTTATTATTAAGAAAGTGATTTGTAAGTGTCTATTACATGCTATTATTCGTATCTTAAAACTAAAAATGGCCAAATACATTCAGAATTGGACAACATCGGAGCTTTCCTTTAGAAAAAATATCGTCAAATATCAGGATAATAATAAAAAAACAAAATTTGTTAACATGGAAGCTTTCACGTAAAGATTATCACCAGCTATGACAGAGTTTTCTAAGCCTCAAGTTTCAACGAATATCTGTTGTCTATTGAGATGTCTTTTTGTGAGAAAGGTGTACGTTGAGGTCGCCCAGGGCCCCTGATTTCATTAACGTGCCCCCCCCTGATCTCGCCCCGGGGACCCTCGAGCTCGACCTAGGGCACCCTGAGTTCGTTTTCGTCCCTGAGCTTGAACCATGGCCCCCTGAGTTTGTCCCTATCCCCGAGTTCGCCTCGGGGAGCCCTGATGCTCCCTGGGATCTTCAGTTCGTTCCCAGAGTTTCCTGGCTCGCCCAGGGTTCCCTGAATTCATCCCAAAAGCCCCGTGAGCTCGACCCATGGCCCCCTGAGTTCGTCCCCATCCCTGAGGTCGCCCAGGGCCCATGAGTTCATTCCCTGGGGCCTCTGAGCTCACCTCAGCGCCCCCTGAGCTCGACCCAGTGTCCCCTGAGGTCACCAAGGGCTACCTGAGCTCACCCCAGGGCCCCCTGAAATCGCCGCCGTCTTCGAGCTGCTCGCCCTGTGGCCCCCTGAGCTCGCATCAAGACCCCTGAGCTCGCCCCAAGGGTACCCTGAGTTCGTGCTCATCTCTGATCTTGCCTTGGGGCCCCTGAGTTTTTCCGCGTCCCTGAGGTCGCCCCGGGCCCCCTGAGCTCGCCTCGGTCCCTTTGAGCTCGCCTCAGGGCCCCATGAGTTTGTCCTCGTCGCTGAGCTCGCCCTGGGGCCCTATGAGCTCGTATCAAGCCCCCTGATTTCATCTCCTGGGCAACCTGATTTCTCCCCGGGGCCCCTGACCTCGTCCTCAATGTCCCTGAGCTGGCCCAGGGTACCCTGAGGTCGTTCCTTTCCCTGAGGTTACCCCGGGCCTCCTGAGCTGGACCCAGGGCCCGCTGGTTCGTCCTCGTCCCTGAGCTCGTTCTCAGGGTATCCTGGGTGAGCTCAGGGACCCTGAGAACGAGCTCAGGGTACCCTGGGCGAGCTCGGGGACCCTAAATCATTCCGCGTCCCTGAGGTCGCCCCGGGCCCTCTGAGTTCACCCCGGGGCCCCTGAGCCCGTCCTCGAGGCGTCTTGAGGTTAACCCAAGGCCCGCTGTGTTCTTCCTCGCACCTGAGCTCGTGCCGTGGCCTCCTGAGCTCGGCCTTGGGGCCCACTGAGCTTGCACGATAGCCCCATGAGTTCGTACCGATCCCTGAGCCAGCGTCAGGGTGCCCTGAGCTCGACCCGGCTCCCTGAGATCATTCCCGGGGTCCCTGAGTTTGAGCTCGGGGCCCTGAGGTCACTCAGGGCCTCTGATTTCATTAACGTGCCCCCCTGATCTCGCCCTCGGTACCATCGAGCTCGACGTAGGGCCCCCTGAGTTCGTTGCCGTCCCTGAGCGTGAACCATGGCCCCCTGAGTTTGTTCCTATCCCCGAGTTCACCTCTGGGAGCCTTGATGCTCCCCGGGACCTTGGGTTCATTCCCAGGGGCTCCTGGCTCGCCCAGGGTCGCCTGAGTTCATTCAAAAGCCCCGTGAGCTCGACCCATGGCCCCCTGAGTTCGTCCCCATCCCTGAGGTCACTTGGGGCCCATAAGTTCATTCCCAGGAGCCTCTGAGCTGGCCTCAGCGCCCCGTGAGCTCGACCCAGTGCCCCCTGAGTTCTTTGCTGTTCCTGAGCTCACCCCAGGGTCCACTGAGTTCGTCCCCATCCCTGAGCTAACCTCGGGCCCCTTGAATTCTTTCCCAGGGCCCCTTGACCAGGTCTTCGGGCCCTGAGCTCGCCCAGGTTCACTGCGCTCGACCTAAGGGACCCCTGACCTCGTCCTCAAGATCCCTGAGCTCGCCCAGGGTACCCTGAGGTCGTTCCTTTCCCTGAGGTTGCCCCGGGCCCCCTGAGCTGGACCCAGGGCCCCCTGAGGTTGCCCCTGTCCCTGAGCTCTCCCCGGGCCCCCTGAGATCGCTTCGGACCCCTGAGTTTATTTCCGGTAGCCCCTGGCACGCCTCAGGGCCCCCTGAGTTCGTCCTCGTCCCTGAGCTCGCCCTGGGGCTCTCTGAGCTCGTCCTCAGGGCCCCTGAGCTTGCCCAGGGCACCCTGAGCTCGTTCTCAGGGTACCCTGGGTGAGCTCAGGGAACCTACGATCGAACTCAGGGTACCCTGGGTGAGCTCAGGGACCCTAAGATCGAGCTCAGGGTACCCTGGGCGAGCTCGGGGACTCGCCCTCTGAGATCGTCCTCGTCACTGAGCTCGCCCTGGGGCTCTCTGAGCTCGTCCTCAGAATCCCTGAGCTCGCCAAGGGCCCCCTGACTTTGTCTCCGTCCCTGAGCTCGCCCTGGGGACCCTGAGCTCGCCCAAGCCCTCCTGAGGTCAACCCTAGGGATCCCTGAGCTCGCATCAGGCCCTTTGAGTTGATCTCCGTGGTGATCTTAGCTAGCCCCGGGCCCCCTAATTTCGTTCTTGTCACTGAGCACGGCCTGGGGCCACCTTACCTCGACCCAGTGCCCCCTGAGCTCACCTCAGACCCCCTGAGCTCGACCCAGGGCCCCCGAGCTTGTCCCCGTCCCTGAGCTTGCACCGGGACCCCTGAGCTCATCCTCGGGGCCCCCTGAGCTCGCATCAAGCCCCCCTGAGTTCATCTCCTGGGCCATCTGATTTCGCCCTGGGGCCCGCTGAGCTCGTCCTCAGGGTCCCTGAGCTCGCCCAGGGCACCCTGAGTTCGTCCCCGTCTCTGAGATCGCCCCAGGCCCCCCTCATCCTCAGGGCCCCCTGAGCTTGTCCCTGGGCATTGCTCAGGGCATTCATATTAACTGAATCATAAGTCCCCTGGGCGAGCTCAGGGGGCTTAATTTGGCCCCCTGAGTTCGTCCCTTGGCCCCCTGTTATAATCCCTGGGTCCCTGATATAGTTCCCGGGGCCCCGAATATCGTCCCAGGGGCCACTTAGCCTGTGACGGTTCCCACAGCAACCTCGTTACAATGCATTAAGTGGATATTACTTTTTTAGAAAATCTCTCTCCTTAGGCCCATTTTTTACCAACTGAGTAAGGGGGAAAGTGCATGAAACTTTTTCTACGCATAGAGCAACCGGTGTTGTTTCGATTCCATTCCTATAAGTAACAATTATTGCGAGTGTTTACCAAGGAAAATTTTCAAAACATTAGAGAAAATCAAATTTGGGGGTGTTTTGTAAGCACCCTATTCCCACTGCCAAGCTTGCAATGAACTTGAAATTCAAGCCACATGTAAACATGTCTACGTACAATCAGAAAATATCATAACATTTTATCTGCTTCTTAACCCCTAAAAGTTACAATACATTTTCCAAACCATAAAATGCACTTTTTTACTTGTAAATTTTGCCCTTTTTATTTTCCCAATCTGAATTTGGACCACAGATTCGAAATCAGCATGCCAAGAAACATCTAAAAGCAAGGTTTGGGGTAAATTGGTCGAAAACGTAGAAAAAAGGTAAAAAAAGCCAACGACGAACCTCAGATTCGCTCGGTACCCGAGACAAGTTTTTCAACTTTTTTGGGTTTCTTTGCTATTTTTGGATGTATTCAGAAAGAATTGGTGACGCTGATTACATTGGTGTTTGTTTCAAGTCAATCCGTCGGTTAGTTTCTGAGATAACGACACTTTTTTCCCTTAAAATAACCTTCTGCCCATATTGCGACCCTAAAGTAATATTCCGCCCATATTGCACCCCTAAAATAACTACCCGGCCCACATTGCGCCCTTTTAGTTATTTTCAGTCCCATATTGCGCCCTAACAGAGACATCTAGTGGATGAGAAACAAACTAAAAATTATGTTTGGTCCCATATTGCGCCCCAAAGCCTCTGCACAGGACTCGGGGTGCAATGTGGGAAAGAAATTAACAGGTGTAGAGGCTTTTTCAACGGGGTGCAATATGGGCATTTTACAATAATTTAGGGCGCAATGTGGGAAAAACTTTTCAGTCCCGCTGAAAATTGTCGAATAAGAGCCATGTTTGCTTCCCTCTCACCGCAAATAAAAAAACCCTAGAAAATCGAAATTTTAGGGCAGCATACCTCTATCCTTTCTCAACATGCCACATGAATCTCAACACCCCAGGTCAAACCGTTGACCCACCAGAGGTCAAAGCCCAAAGCATTGCGGGGCGCAATATGGGACTAAAAGTAACTGGGGTGCAATATGGGCATTTTCGATAACCTAACCTTACCTAACCTAACCTAAACTAACCTAACCTAACCTAACCTAACCTAGCCTAGCCTAGCCTAGCCTAACCTAGCCTAACCTAGCCTAACCTAACCTAACCTAACCTAACCTAATCTAACCTAACCTAACCTAACCTAAGTTAACCTAAACTAACCTAACCTAACCTAACATAACCTAACGTAAACTAACCTAACCTAACCTAACCTAACCTAACCTAACCTAACCTAAACTAACCTAACCTAACCTAACCTAACCTAACCTAACCTAACCTAACCTAACCTAACCTAACCTAACCTGACCTGACCTAACCTAACCTAACCTAACCTAACCTAACTTAACCTAACCTAACCTAAACTAACCTAACCTAACCTAACCTAACCTAACCTAAACTAAACTAACCTAACCTAACCTAAACTAACCTAACCTAACCTAACCTAGCCTAACCTAACCTGACCTAACCTAACCTAACCTAACCTAACTTAACCTAACCTAACCTAAACTAACCTAACCTAACCTAACCTAACCTAAACTAACCTAACCTAACCTAACCTAAACTAATTTAACCTAACCTAACCTAACCTAACCTAACCTAACCTAAACTAAACTAACCTAACCAAACCTACCCTAACCTAACCTAACCTAACCTAGCCTAGCCTAGCCTAGCCTAACCTAGCCTAACCTAGCCTAACCTAACCTAACCTAACCTAACCTAACCTAACCTAAACTAACCTAACCTAACCTAACCTAACCTAACCTAAACTAACCTAACCTAACCTAACCTAACCTAACCTAACCTAAACTAACCTAACCTAACCTAACCTAGCCTAACCTAACCTAACCTAACCTAACCTAATAATTATTGGGGCTTATCGACGCACCAACTGCCAGGGTCATATGGCGTCGCCAACTCTCTCCCTGTTGGAAGGGTTTCTCGGGAGCCAGCTTGCTCCTTGTTCAGGGAAGCCGCCGGGCCTTGAACCCGGGTCGGCTGCGTGGAAGCCAGCTACGCTGCCTAACCTAACCTAACCTAAACAAAACTAACCTAACCTAACCTAACCTAACCTAGCCTAACCTAACCTAACCTAACCTAAACTAAACTAACCTAACCTAACCTAACCTAACCTAACCTTAACTAACCTAACCTAACCTAACCTAACCTAACCTAACCTAGCCTAACCTAACCTAAACTAACCTAACCTAACCTAACCTAACCTAACCTAACCTAACCTAACCTAACCTAGCCTAGCCTAGCCTAACCTAACCTAACCTAACCTAACCTAACCTAACCTAACCTAACCTAACCTAACCTAGCCTAACCTGCTGCTGTTGCTGCTGCTGCTGCTGCTGCTGCTGCTGCTGCTGCTGCTGCTGCTGCTGCTGCTGCTGCTGCTGGTGCTGCGGCTGCTGGTGATGCTGCGGCTGCTGCTGCTGCTGCTGCCTCCGCTGCCGCTGCCGCTGCCGCTGCCGCCGCTGCTGCTGCTGCCGCTGCTGCTGCTGCTGCCGCTGCTGCTGCTGCCGCTCTGCTGCTGCCCCCGCCGCGCCTGCCGCCGCCCGCCCCCCCGCCGCCCGCCGCGCCCGCCCCGCGCCTGCGGCCGCCGCCGCGCGCCGCGCCCGCCCGCCGCCCCCCCCGCGCGCGCCCCCGCATCTGCGCTCGCGCGCCGCTGCGCTGCTGCTGCTGCTGCTGCTGCTGCTGCTGCTGCTGCTGCTGCTGCAGTCTTGTGCAGTTTCGGTGGAAGCTACGGTGCGGAGAGGCAATGAAAGAGTATATTTTTGCTGGTCTGCTTGACAGGTTTAGGTACTTCAACCGATGCTAATTCACAAGAATGTGCTCGTTTTTCTGCGTTAAGGCGGAACTTGCGCCTTCAGGTGGCTTCAGGATGCAATGCATAGGCCTTTAAAGTGAACAGTTGAAACTTGGCAAATCACGAATGCTTGGGACTTACGGAGGACAGGTGTTACACACTTCCGGCTGTATGTACAAGGCGGAATTTTCCATTCGCCGGCACCCATCGGGACAGCGGCACTGCACCCAGCAGCGCATAGGCTGCTCCAGTCTGCCCAAGCCGTAGCGCCCGGCAGAAGCCGAGCCCTTACATGAGGGCCGGGGGCGGGAGACCGGACCGGTGCAGCAGTCTGGTGGATCACTTTAAAGCTGATCAGACCCGTGCACCCAGAAACAGGAAGGCCGGCTGGCACGGTGTTGATTCCACTGTTGCTGCGTGCACTCCCTAGTGTATCTCCTCGGTAGGAGGCGGCGAGTCTAGGTTTCCCCACACCCATCCACGGTGTCTTTGCCACGGGGATGGTATAGCGTTTTTTTGCATTGCATTCAAATGCAAGAATCAATTTATCCTCCCATAATTTTGTGAAACCATGTTGGCTATTTGCGGGAATATTTGGTGTCTCGTAGTGTTGGTATGGGTGGAGGAATTAGGGGGTACTGCAGCCCAGTGGAGCCTTTTCCGTGTTGGAGGAAGCTCATATTTATGAAAATAACGTGAAACCCAAATATATACGAAATGCTTCCCAAAGGAAGCGCGCTGCACACCACGGTCACAAATGACCCAACAGGTAGAAGTGTTTATTATTGTAGAAGTGTTTGTTGTTTATTATTGTTTATTATTGTAGAAGTGTATTTATTGTAGAAGTGTTTTTATTAAAAAAGGCCATGAACTGATTACGACGGCGGGACAACTTCCAGTTGAAACAAAGCATCACTGTGAAACGTGCCGTGTATTTTCAGATCCTAAACAGTAAACAGTTAAGGATGGATTTATCAAAGGAAACCCTCCTACAGACACGAGCACTTCCACTATTCGCTGGTACACGCGGAGACGAGCGTCCTAGAGCCCAACCTTCTGCTATCCTGCTGCCTTTATGATGCTTTGTCCTTGATTACAACAGAGCTTATGCAGGGCTTACAACAGAGCAATGTACGGTTCCCTCTCTAGCTCTGCCCTCAGGGGTGCTAGAGCAAATATTTATGCATAATTGGATTTCTCTCATCGCGGCAAAACTAATGATGTATAATATGACCTTGCTAGGTTAAATAGTCAAAATGACCTGACCTCGACCTAGGTCAGGGTCACAGATTGACCTGGTATGGTCATGTTGCATATCAATCGACTCCCCGTGACAATATAAGCACAATGCAAGCAAAATAGGAGCTTTATCTCAATTCAGTGAGAAGTTATTCGCAAAACAATCTCTCTCTGCTCCCATGACCTGATATGACCTTTGAGAGGTCAGATGGTAAAAAACAACTTTATGGTCAAGGTCGTGGTAAGAATAGGCGGTTTGAGGATTTTCAGCTTTATCTATCAAGTATTTACTGAAAACGAGCCCATTCTATTTTTCACCATAGACTTATAATGGGGTGACCAAAAAAATTGTTCCCACCTTAGGTCAACAATATCAAAATTCTGAGATAGCTCATTTGTAGACCCTAATGATCTTATCATATTGTGGAAGTTTCAAACTGATCGGTTTGCTAATGTTCCCTGGGCGCTGCTTCAAACTCGTAATTTTAGGTTTTGAGGTCGGGTCACTTGACCCTAAATAGCTCCTTAACCTGACATGACCTTAGCTAAAAAATTTGGCAAAATGTGTAAAATTGATCAGAAATAAGGTACTGTAAGTATTGTTGCTCTGCGTCTCTTTGTTTTGGAGATATCTGGGGAAAACCAGGAGAGGGCGAATTTCACCCCCCCCAGCGGGGCGCGTGTTAAGCTGCCTTCTACAAGTGATATCTACCTATGATCGCCTGAATGCCATGCTGGGGTTGATGGGGAAAAGGCAGACATTTTACGGGAATCCCTTTGATTCGGTCCTCCCGGCGCGATGGTCCGGCCCCAGTGGTCTGACTGCGCTGACGCCCCCGAGAGACTCGCCTGGTCCCTGGTCGGCAGTGTTTTCGCGTCATAATTCACTGCTGCGGCGGTGTTGTCCAGCAACGAATGTCAGCCGGACCCTGCGTCGCCCTCCAGCGCCGTCAGCAGGCGTGTTTTTCCAGCCGTGCCGCCACCCTGATTGCGCATCCTCTCTGGAGGCCTCGCCACCGTCCGTCTCATCTCTCCAATTTACGAGAAATCAGCACGCACCTGGGCCGCCCAGCTGCCACGACCTCCAGTCTTCCAGGACACAGAATGGAAATTACACACCGAGGCGCAGCCGGCGACACGGCCGTAACCTACGCTCTTGGACTAATTGGCCTCTGCGTCAACACGTAACTCACTCGCAGCGTTTGTCGGGTCTCTGCTGCGGTCAAATGTGCTGTGTCTCTCGGGTAATTTGCGGTTACTTTGCGTCCCAGTGGCTAGGCGACTGGGCTCCTTTTCACGGGAGATTCCCTAGTAACGTGAGTATGTATTTCGTTTTGACACACAGGCGCATAGCTGGTTTTATATATTCCAACTCGCGTCGACTATTAGGTACATCATCGATCTCCCTCGAAGGGTCAAGTTTTCCATCTCCCTTAAAGGCGTTTTCATTCGAATGAGGAAAGAGCAACAGAACAGTGTACACATTAATTATATTTGGGTGGAGCTTTATAGAAGCCTGGGCTTTAATGGCTTCCATTGCTAATCATTAATATACTTTGAAGGGTGATGAAGGGTTAATGACACACCACAGCTACCACGGTTACACGGCTTATCAGCATAAATAATTTTACATGCTCTCAAGAATGGCCGGTGCTTTGGCAATATTTAGGGTGCATTTTGGATTGATGCAAGGTACGAGGAAAAGCATCTGGGATATACTGCAATGTTATTTATCATTCGTTGCTGCGCTGCTCAATAAGTTTTTGAACAAAACACAAAATAACATTTGTGCATGCCTTGCAGTGCTGCTATCTCGCTTCGGGCCCTTTCCAAGGTGCATTTCCACTTTAAATGTTTGGTGTTGTTGTTTTGTTGTGAAGTGAAAATGGAAAGCGACGGGAATAAATGTAGTCCCGTATGAATAAAGTACCCAGTACTCCAGGCCAATTGTTGAGGCCTTTGCTTTTTAGAAAAGCAGAAAACTGTTTGTCGGATCCCCGTCACTCTAAGGCCTGTTTCCGAACCCTTACAGCATGATGACGCTTTTCAAACGTGAGAGGACAACGTGACCCTTTACTCTGAAAAAGTAAAAACTCACTTGTGGAACAGTAAGGCTATTTTTACCGATCCTTCTTGCTCCTCACGTTGTACTCCTTTGACACCTCAGCGTTGCTTTCCAATGCCAACATCGCCAAAAAGTCAGCTTTACACAGGTGCTCTGCTGGGAATGTCAGCTTTACACAGGTGCTCTGCTGGGAATGTCAGCTTTACACAGGTGCTCTGCTGGGAATGTCAGCTTTACACAGGTGCTCTGCTGGGAATGTCAGCTTTACACAGGTGCTCTGCTGGGAATGTCAGCTTCACACAGCTACACTTCTGGGAATGTCAGAACACGAAAAACACGCAAGAACCGACGTAGGAATCGAAATCAAAATGGGGGCTGTATCTCAGAAACTATTGATGCGCGATGTGGGGTATCTGCGAGTCAAAGTTGTGTCCATGTACCGTATACACGATGCAGGAAAGACCCAGGCTGTAGGTTGCACGTGATGGGCACGAGGATGTTATTGTCTTTTAAAGGGGTTGGACGTGTTTCTGACGCTCCTAAGAAGTGGTGTTTTTTCAGCAGCATTGAGCTTTTATTGGTCGTGAGTATATGCAATCAAAAGATCGATCAATTTCCTATAAAATGGCAATAATCGCAGAATGGTGCAAGCAATTCTTTGTGACAAATGAATACAGAACAGATTCGACATTTTGTGAAGATTTTGAAATCTTGAATTTTTTCACAACAGGCAAGTTCTTCTGAAGCTACTTGATTTTTCCTCCAAGTCGCGTGACAATCCTTTGTCCGAGTTACTCCTAATTTGGATGGTTGTCATATAAACCAAATACATATATAACGAACATGAGAAGACGTTGCAATGTCTGCATGTTTACTGCATATACTTGAAAAGACAAGTGCAAGAACTGCCTTATTACAACTCAATAAATATCAGGACTAATACAAGTCATTAAAAATCCAGGAGTGAGTGACAGAAATATAGAACAGGAAACATGGAAATCGATGACATAGCGAAGTGCGGTGGGATCAATTTGCCAAGTACGAATATGAAGTTCAAGAAAATAGAATGCTGAACTGGAAACAGACAGTGACGTCTACGAAACCAAAAAGAATACGATGCCGAACACCGCCGATTTCATCTTCATCTTCTTCAGTTTATTTTTGTGTTATCAATTTATGTATGTGTGCGTGTGTGGAACAGCAATCCTATCCTAATCCTCCTCGTTATCCTTAAACTGCCTGGAGGCAGCGAGCGCATGCGCCTTGGGCAGCAGCGACCCCTCCAGGTAGTATCCCACCTTCCTTTAACCTCATCCATCCTAATCCTTACCGTCTCCTTTCATAGTCTTCATCACTTCACGTTCATTACGACGGCGCTTGAAAAGCCACCGTATGTGTGGAAGTGTTTGTAACTAATACAATACAATACGATGAGTCAAACAGGTCACTGTCGATTTTTGGGTTTTGTGGTTTATCGACTGTAACCTGGGAACGGCTAGTGATAAAGAGACAAAATAAGAATCACGGTGTAGCTCAGTCCATTGCCAAACAGTTTTGTATTCATACCTAGCCATTAAACAAGATGTTTTAGAAAATTACGCCAAAATATTAAAGTGCTCCAAAATTACATTTCTGAGAGGTCACATAATTTGTTAACAATTTTTTTATTTTGCAATCACTCTTAAATTCCGAGACCTGTACATTCGTAAACCATTGAAAAATACCTTGAATAATCTGGTTTTATTTTCTATGTAACCCTAATAGTTTCAGAGTAATGGGCAAAAGTCTAAAACAGTCGCAAAATGTCCCTTTGAAGCCCACAGAATAGGTTTTGACCTAGTAAATTTCTGTCGGAGAATAAAACCTCATATGCTCAGCGGGTCCACCGCTTGAAAGATGCGCAAGAATTCAAAATAGGCATAACTTTGTTCTTGAAGATTCAATCTTTCAAAAATACGATGTGTTTGGCCGATGTTTATACTAAATGTTGCATTTAATACTAAACATAGTTGAGAGGTTACCTTGCAATATTCTATTTTCCATTAAGTACCTACCATTGAAGCCTGTTTTATGGTTATACTGCTCATGACTATCAATAAATTTTCGTTCGGTGAAGAGATATCTCAACCAACAGTGAGGTGCGCCATTGCTGTCTTTGAAGAACAAATTTAGTCAAGGATAGGCTCAAGCTAAAGTAGCTTCAGGGCAAAACATGGTTGAAGACACGTGATAATTAATAAAGTGATGTGAATATTTCTAAGCTACCTATGATATTATTTATTCTGTCTTAAATGCGCCGTCTGCAGCTGCTGCTTTAATTTTGCAATTCTCACTGCTAGCATAGAAAAGTTTGAACTCTGACTTGACAACATATTGAAATGCCATTTTTGCGCGAATCAGAGGAATTATTTCATGCTACTGGTTTTGTCTGATCGTCGTCAGTATTTTATTTGGAAAGCCGTATACATTGGCAGTTTTCTATCAAACTGTGCTCCCATCTTAAAGTGTGATTGGTACGTACGTGCTGTATTGGAGGTTTTCAAGCTGAAAATTGTATTGGTTTAAAAATATTGGTGCATTAAGTGTAACACGGTGATAAGATTTTCATTTCTATCGTCCTATGTCATATATTGATATGATATACTTATTTCCTAGGTTTTGCTGTAGTTCTTAAAATTTGCACTTGCAACTAGGTACTCTAGTAATAATAGCTCAGATTCTGGTTCCGCTCTTGGCATAGGAATGTTTCATTTAGCAAAATTATCTAGCACCGTTCTTTAACAGAAACAAAAAGCAATACCCTTATCATTCCTGAAAATACAGTTTAGGTCATGTTTTTTTAGCTTGGACGTTTTCTGATAGTATGGAGGTGCAATTGTTTCTCTATGTTGTTGTAACCTTAACCCATTTAAGTTCCTTTCCATTGCATGTACCTGGTTAAACATGCAAGGCTTCTTTTAAAAATCATTGCAACATGGTATGGCAGCTTTATCTGGTAGTGGCAGTCTGGAAGAATAAAAAGATATCCATGGCTCCTGGCTATATATAATGCTAACTTGACTGGACTAATAATTAATTAATTTTTTTCTTTTCCAATTGATTAATCTTCCATCTATTAATCTTCAGTTTCCTGTATGACTTTCTGTACAGCGTGTCTTTTAGTCTTTTATTGGTTTATTTATTTCTTTTAATTATTTATTTATATTAGATATCATTTATTTAAATATTTTGAAACCGAGTCAAAGTTTGAGTTGAGTTAAGTCGTGAGTTGAGTCGGAGTTGAGTCGGCTCACTGAACTCTTGACAAGGAGTTGAGTCAGAGTTGAGTCGACCACTCTCAGCACATGAGTTGAGTTGAGCCGACTCAAGAAAGTTCTGGAACACACAACTCTAGCCCCAATAGGCTTTTGTGTGCGCCAAAATGTACAATGCAGTGGCATAACCAGGATCCAGCCAAGGGGGAGGGTCCGACAACCGTTGGGGGAGGGGGCTTAGTAACTGGGGGCTTGGCACATTCCGGAAAATGTCATGCTACTGCGTAAATTATGTTAAAGGGAGATACACGAAAACATTATTGGCTAGATTAAAAGGTCACAAAAAGTTTTGTCAGGAATCCAATTCTCATTTTTGTGAATTCGCCCTGCAAATGCCTTAAAATCACTCTCAAAGTCAACATTTCTAGACGACTTATCGATACACCCCACTATCGGTTAAATGACGTACCCTTGCCTAAGGCTGTCAATTTCTCTAGGAAATAGGCCACTTCTGTCCTAAGCAGTGATGTAAAACTTTACAACCATTCTAATTGGTTTTCCATTGTTAAAGATTTGGAAACAGATTGGCTCTCAAAATTGATAAATTACATTTTTAAATTAGTGATGGAAGTGCAATGTGCCCAAGTATTGTATGATATCCGTAGGCAGCTCTTAGCAGCCCTCGATGGGCATGTTATTGGAACAAAGATGACCTTCAAAGAATACAATAACTCATAGTATAGCTCTATCCTTCAACTTTGATATGTTTCAACATGCGCCCTATTGGGGGGGGTGAAATTTCCCCTTGCAGATTTCCCAAATAACGCAAAAACGAAGAAACGCAGAACAACACAACCTACAGTACCTTATTCCCAATTGGTTACATGCTTCTGAAACAAATTTTTAGGTCAGGTCATGTCAGGACCCAATTCTGAACACCTGTGGGGTGTTCCAAGGCGGAAGCTTGTCCTGCCTCATGCGGTCTATTTTTGCGAAGGAGATGAGCCTTTCAATCGACGATTCTTCTGTCATTCAGTTCTGTGACGACACGCCATTATCTATTTCGGATCAAAAACAATACTTTCCGGACAGGCGCGTGGATTATATCTCTTTGGGGGCGCCCCGGCACCCCAGTGATCTGCAGGGCAACCCAAATAAGAATTCAAGTAAATGCCAAAGAAGTGTTTGACGAGGATAAAAATATGAAGAAATACAATTTTGACAATTTGTAGGCAATGATATTCTCTGCCTCGATTAAAACCTTATGTTTAGCGTGCAAGGGAAATACCTAAACATCATAGACAGTTGGCAATATAATACTGCCATGTGAAAAATGTCATGAACTAAGGTCACCCGAGTTCGGCATGACTTTGTAATGCTCCAACATATCCGGAGCACCATGAACCTGTCAAGCCTTGAAATGAAATCGATAGTGACGCATTTGCGTACTTTTCTTTTATATTACATGTAAGGTCAAGTTAGGTCATTTAGTCAGGTTACAAGGGTCGTTTCAGGTCCAAGGCACAAGTAATGGTACAAAACCTGACCTGTTACTTAATCTGAGTTACAAAGAAAATCACTCACCATTGGTAAGTTTAAACACTGAGGACCTCCCAGTGAAAAAAGAAAAATTTGACAATAAGGCTTTTCAACAAATTCTTAATCTAAAGAAAAGTTAACAAGGTCACGAGGTCAAACCTGACCTGAGGTGAATTTATTTTTCTTATCTATCCATTGGTATCAATTTTCATTAATTTCAAAGAGCCACTTTTAAGATGCAACATTATTTCTCCTCCAATGTTTGCGTTGACCTTGAAACTTTGATGACCTCTATCTGGTGACCTACTTGACCTTGGGACCTGAAAATGGGCCCAAATTTTTATTTTGCGCAGGGGACCTTGGGTACAAAATTTGGTGGAAATGTGAGGGGTCATGGTGTTTTGGCCTACCTGGACGAATTGTCCTGGATGACCCCTATAGCAAATCCAGGGGAGCTCATGCAGGTAAAGACCGACTATAACCATCTAAAGCTGGATGCAGGTCTTGATAACAATATGCATTCTAACGCTGGAGCCAAAATAAATAGACCACCAAATCTCAAACTGTGAAAAACGCATACTACAAAAGGGTGGGGGGGGGGCTCATCCCAAAATAAGCGCATGTTTTTTTGTTGCTGCAGACTTCAAGAATATAGGGAGGGCACATATAGGAAGGGGAACACTCAAAACCTGGCCCCTCCCGAAACGATATCCTTGTTGCGCCACTGAATCATAGTGTAATTATAGGGCATATATACATTGTGATGTCATAGGTCAATGACCTTGAATGACCTTAGCCCCAAAGATTTCTGAAACCAATTTTGGTATCTTTCGCTATATTGGTGACCCGCTTTAAGTACAGTCTTGACTTCTTTGTGCTCATTCACAGCATTTCCTGGTGAGTCCCCAGCACAGTCAGGATTTGACATTTATGACTTTATTTAACCTCGATGATATTGGCCTAAGTCAGCGAAAACTGTGTATAGTGTGGATTTCTAAAGCCCCCACTCGTTCCCCAGCCCGCGGTTTTCTAAGCCTGTTGGTTTCCGAGACCTCACGGAGAGGCGTTCCGAGACCCCCCTTCATTGCGCGTTAGTGCCAGACCCCTCCATTGCTCGTTAGCGCCAGACCCCTCCATTGCTCGTTAGTGCCAGACCCCTCCATTGCGTTAGTGCCAGACCCCTTCATTGCTCGTTAGTGCCAGACCCCTCCATTGGGTTAGTGCCAGACCCCTCCATTGCTCGTCAGTGCCAGACCCCTCCATTGCTCGTTAGTGCCAGACCCCTCCATTGCTCGTCAGTGCCAGACCACTCCATCGCTCGTTAGTGCCAGACCTCTCCATTGTTCGTTAGTGCCAGACCCCTCCATTGCGCGTTAGTGCCAGACCCCTATCCAGTGCGCGTTAGTGCCAGACTCCTATCCAGTGCGGGTTAGTGCCAGAACCCCCCCCCCACCCCCCAGTGCGCGTTAGTACCAGACTCCTCTCCAGTGCGCGCTTGTGCCAGACCCCTCTCCAGTGGGCGTTAGTGCCAGACCCCCTCCATTCTCCAGTGCATTAGTGCCGGACCCCTCTGAGCTAAAACGTTATGTTAAGAGTTTCTTAATCAGTTCAATGGCCTATCAAACCATTCTTGCGCTTTTTCGCTACCCCGCTCAGGAGCCGAATTGCCGCCCCGGTACCTCAGTTGGTAGAGCGTTGGGCTCCGACTCGCTGCTCAGAAACATGCAGTGACAGTGCATGTCCAGGCTTGGGATCGGTTCCCATTGAGACTTTCCGGCGCTCAGTAGTTTATGCGACGTAGGTCGGCTGGCAACTGACTGGTGAGAGGGTGACTTGAGCGGGGCGGCCGTCCCCGTGCTTTGTGGGACGTTAAACTTTGGATTCTAAATTAACCCATCATTGTGGGAGTTGCTCGTTCAGGTGGTGGGGTTGGGGTCTCCGTGACAAGTCCATTCATAACTTTAGTGAGACTCTGACTCCAACAGCTGTACTAGGAAAAACTTGGACAGAGTTAAAAAATATTCGAGAGGGGAAAGGGAGTAGCAGCACTAGCCCAGCTTGTCAAAATTGGGTCCGAAGTCGCTTTGATTTTTCACCCTTAGTGATGGAGTGCACTCTGGCTTCTTTATTTGTATTGCAATAATTTAATATTGCAACAGATTCGTAGTTTGCGTTTTGTCAGAACAGGAATACAATCTTTAAGTGTTGCACAATTTCCAAGGTAAAAAGTGAAGCCCATTTATATACATGAGTTGGTAATTTATTGCAATGTTTTATCCAACAGCACATCACACTGTTTGCGTGGCACCACACTCTCCACGTGCAGCAGTCTCAGAGTCATCCGGACCGGCCCCTCAGACTCACGTCTGCCGCATTTATGTTCATCAGAAATAAATAAATAAGTAATACGCTTTCTCCATGCATTTCCAATGGAGAGGTCATGACTCGTACCTGACCTTAGGTCAACAATATACAACATACCGAAACCTAGTTTGTAGCACCCGGTGAGCCCATTATATGATATAGGTTTCACATTGATAAATCGATCCTTCTCCGAGTTAGGCAATCCCAAACATTGTTTTAAGTGAAGTCACTGAACCTGGCCTGGTGACCTGACCCGAGATGGCCCGAACTTAACATGTTTAGGGGAAGTTGCAGAATTGATTAATGATAAGCTGTGCCAAGTACGGTGGCGTTTGGCGCCGCCGTTTCTCCGTGACGACGAAAAATCTGTAGGGGGCTAGTCAGTACCCTTCCGCCCCACTGGGGGAGGGTTAAAAAGTGAAAATTCGTTGCTTAAATTCGAGAAAATGACGATTTTTTGCAAGATTGTCCTTATATTTGATTGAGTCTACCGTCTAAAACCGTGTGAAAAAGTTTCGATTTCGAAAAAAGTGTTGTAACGCGCACGCTAATGTAGGTATTCACATTTTAGCCCAAATCCTGATGTCTTTATACATGTCGGGGAGTTGGCAGGCAGGCACCTTGGCCCCCCCCTATTTCGACCCTCCCTATACAACCTACTTCACTCTTGTACTTTTCAGCTCACAAGTAGATCATGTCTGGTCCAGTGCTGAGGACCAGCTCCCGCTGCCCCATACGGACATGTGTGATCTAGTTGGGTCATGCCCTCCCAGATTAGGAGTAGCGATTGCGCCACACGGCGTCGGCTGCCGTCCCGTTGAGCTGTGCGTCATTGTTTTCGACCCTCCCGAGCTCGCGGCCATCGTCCGGCCGCCCCGGAAGCCGTCAGCTGGCCTGCCGCCTGGCGGCGCGCTGCCGCACTAGGGTGAACTACAGTGGCTGGCGCGATCCCCGCAGCACGCATTGCGTGTCCGAGCTGCGGGCCGCGAGGGCTGGTGTTTGGACTGGTGATTGAGGTGAGCCGACGGTGTGTTAGTGCCGCTGGAGATGGCTGTCGGCTGGTGGGTTGTACTGCTGCTGGCCGGTGGGGCGTCCGCTCTCTCCTGTGCACCCTGCGGCGATACCCCCTGTCCGGAGGTGTCATGCCCCGGGGGCACGGTGCTGGACGCCTGTGGGTGCTGTCAGGTGTGCGCCCGCGGCGAGGGGGACCGTTGTGGCGGCTACTTCGACACATTGGGCCGGTGCGGGGAGGGGCTGGAGTGTAAGTCCCGGCCCCGCCCCGGTCAGCTGATCGGCGCTGCCATTCAAGGAATCTGCACTCGTGAGTATAAACTTGCCCTCCTCGGGCCGTTCGAGTGTATGCTATAACTGGTTTTTTTGTGATAGAAGGTGCAGGCATTGGGTGATTGTTTTTCCTCAATAGTGAAATTAATCCGTCGCTGCTCTAGTTCCTATGGTCACAGAATGAACGTTGAGCCGATGGAGATGTCTCGGTCGGATGCGGGGCGCGTCCACCTTTCATACGGATGGCCTGGGTTCAGGGCCCACTGGATTCCCGGACATGGGCCCCGTTTCATAAAAGTTGTAGAAATGCGACGTGTTTTACACCACATTCACCTGCAAAGTTACGCCGTACTCAGAATCACGTTTCATAGAGAGCGGCGACATTCACGCGAAAGCGGCGTAGATACGAAATACAGCGTGGATTACGCCCAATTCCAGAATGGAATTACCCCTTCTAAATATAACATAGATGATTTATTAACATAAAAAGGCACATATATTTTTTAGTTAATTAGTTGAAATAACTTATTGTACTCATTTGGTCCTTTCCAATTGTTAAGTTTCTCATGAACTTCTAAAAATTCTGCGGAAGAAGACAGGCTATTTAGCCGACGCAATAAATATACGACGCATTTTTCTTGGCAATACCGTGCTTTTGCAGTTTGCTTGCTGTGACCGGTTATATAAATGATATAATACATGAAATAAATTCTAAATACATACATAATAATAACAAACTAAGAAATAAATCAATGAACCGGCAAAACATAAGCTGTTCAGGAAGTCCTACCGGAAACTGAAGATTAATAGAAGGATAATTAATTCATTGGTATTCAAACATTGGTTAACAATTAGCCAACAACCATGAATAACTTTAATTCTTCCAGACTGTCACTGCCCAAAAAAGTACCATAACATGTTGCAATGGTTTTAAAAGGAGCATTGCATATTAAATTAGGTGTATGGAATCAAAAGAAACCTAAAAGAGCTAAGGTTGCACCAACATAGGCAAAAACTCGCACCTCCATAATATCAGAAAAGGTCCCAACTAAAAAACATGATATAAACTGTATTTGCAGGGATGGTATAGGTATTGCTTTTTTCGTATGCCATGAGTTTAATCAAAATTTGAGCAATAATTACTAGAGTACCTAGTTGCAATTGCAAATTCTAAGAACTACAGCAAACCCAATACAGTACAATGAGAACCTCCAATACAGTGCACACCTATCTTTTTCAAAATGGGAGCCCGGTTTCAAAGAAAATTCAAATAAAATACGGACGCCAACAAGGGTCTCTGATGAGACAAAACCAGTAACATGAGATAATTGCTCTGATTTTTTGTAATAAAGGCGTCTCAACATTGTTGTCAAATCAGGGGTCCAACTTTTCTATCCTAATAGCAATATCTGTTTGTAATAGACAAAATTAAAAAAGCAGCAGCAGACGGCGCAGTTAGGACAAACGAAACAATATCATATTTAGTTATACAAATATTACCATAACTCTATGAATTATCACGTGATGTTTACAGTTTTTGCCGTGGAGCTACCTAAGCTTGAGCCTATATTTGGTTGAATTTGTTCTTCAAAGACAGCAATGGCGCACACCCTTCTCAGACGACGACCACTGACGACAACCAGCGACGAAGCGTGGTGTTGTTGCAGTGTTTGAGATAAAGAAGTAATGTTAAATATGGCAGATTATAAGTTTTTGAGAGATTTGAAATGTATTTTGTAGTGCGTTCCACCACTTCAAATGTTTAAGACAAGGCCAGTGATAGGAAACTGTTTAATTTTTCGAATACATGTGTTATTTGTGCCTAGGGATTTATTCAGACCAGATGGGCCTTTAAAATAAGGAATTGAACTATATAATTATTAATATATCGAAAGAAATTGAAACTTTGATCGAAAGAATTGAAATGCAGGAGGGCAAAGTTATTTTAAGGAGGCTTAAGGAGGTTTGCAAAAGGAAGGCAAATTCAAAAACTTTTACTTGACATCATGTTTACCTGGTGAGCCAACTTTTTTCGCCAACTCATTTGACTCGCTGTCTTCACAACTCAACTCAACTCAACTCACTTGTCTAATTTGTTCGACTCAACTCAACTCAACTCAAAGTCGAATGAGTCGGAATTTGAGTTAAACTCCGACTCTGAGTCTCGAGTTGCACAACTCTGCACCCCATCCCGTTCAGCAGAGTCAGCGAATCGGCAAAGCGATAAACCTTGCCGTCCGTATTTTCACTTTTCACTGACAGAAGACGACACGAACACGTCTCCGAACATCGAAAAGAGCTGGGATGGCTGAACATCGACCAGCTTATCCAGCTTCACGACTCCGTTGCGATCCATCGAATTCTCAACGAAGCTGACGGACCCACAACCGTAAAACGACTCATCAAACGAAGAAACGAAATATAATCCCGGACCACTCGAACATCAGCCGACACGACCCTTCTACAAACAACCAAAACGAGAGCTCCGCGCCTCGAAACGATGAAAAACGGTTGCCCTACAGAGCAGTGGAGGCCTGGAATGCTCTATCGGTTCAGGCCCGCCACTGCTCCCAACGAACCACCTTCAAACGCCGAACTAAATCTTTCCTACTGTCAACCAGCGCCTAACCTGAAATTAGCGAAATAAACTTCCGAGTATCGGACATGAGCAATGAACACGCTATCCAAGAAAGAATATTTTTGCTTAACACCTTCGCTGCGAGTGCCACACAATGTTACTATGTAAATGTTGACTGAAAAGCCACGGCTCTCAATGGATGTCATCACAATGCTGCTATAAATAAATGAATGGGTGTTTACAGCGAGTCTATGATCAATGTTTGGGATTTCACTGATTATTATAAGTATTATTTTGATGATGTCACATATCTTTCGAATATAGAGAGATTTCTGTTTCATCGTATGAATATGGGGGAAAATGTTTCCTGAATTTCATACCTATTTTGCTCTTGAATTATTCGTTTTGGAATTTCGAAAGGTGGTCCATTCCCTTACAGGGAATTTTACCCGCATGAAAAGTTATAAAAGAATATGAAGAATTATATCATCAAAGGATGCAATGACACGTACAACTAAGCGAGCTGTTCAATTCTCTCTGCCTCAGCTGGCGTTTTTGCTGGGGTGCCAAGTGGGGTATATCTTGTCCACCTTATAGTCGTAGGAATACTGTCATTGTGCACGATGACAGTATTTCCTGACTACTGTCATATTGTCATTGTCCACAACGACAGTAGTTCCTGGGAGCGATGTCGAAGCGGTGTCGTCTTCTCTCGAGCCAGGGCCAGGAATGAGCTAGGGGTCGGTGTCGTCTTCTCCTGAGCCAGGGCTCTCAGGAGTGCTCGGATTCCGTCGGATCCGTCTGTTCACTGAATTAAATGATTGCAATCTGAAATTGGCGGCACAGAACTGTAACTGTCACGCGAGGCGTCAGGGAATGCCGCCCCAAGGCTGCTGCTGCCCTGCCGTCGTCAAGGTCACATGATATGTTGCGCTTTCGTAGTTACGGTACAAAGGAGAGCGAAATTGAGAACCTGCATCTCTAGGTGCAAAAAGATAAAACCAGTAACACCAAGCCCTTTGTAATGGAATTCAAGCGGGAGCCTGCTCTGTTCCAAGAACATAAAGAAGAAATGTATTGTATAGTTGGATGGACAATCGCATTCTGGGGCGCTCTTTGACTAAAGAATGATCTATTATCCCTGACCGGTGCCTAAAAATATTCATATCGATATTCTTTCAACGCAGGCACGCAAATGTTTCAGCGCTTGGAGTGATTTGATTTAGAGAAGTGACTTTTTTGGACCACCCCTGTACATACGCTCCTCGTAAGACGATGTGATTTTAGTATGAGTTAGAGCGTTCGCTTTGCGGCTGGGGAGGAGGATGCAGGGGAACCGTCATGGTTTCTCCACGTTGCACCCCTGCACCAGTTTTCTTGGGCGCGGTGCGTAAAGCTCCACTTAACGCGGTTCCGCAACAAACATGTTGACTGATGGGGAAGCGTGCACAAACTCTGTAAAAACTGTAATTTTCCCTTGTTTAGCTTGTGTGTCCCCCATTTATAGTAAGTGAATGTTTCGCTCTCGCCCGTTCCTCAGCCCTGACACTTCATAGGCTTCCCTGCTGTTGCTGCCTCGCCTCGCGAAGGTACGCCTGAGACATGTCCGGTGCTGCCTCGCCTCGCGAAGGTACGCCTGAGACATGTCCGGTGCTGCCTCGCCTCGCGAAGGTACGCCTGAGACATGTCCGGTGTTGCCTCGCCTCGCGAAGGTACGCCTGAGACATGTCCGGTGCTGCCTCGCCTCGCGAAGGTACGCCTGAGACATGTCCGGTGCTGCCTCGCCTCGCGAAGGTACGCCTGAGACATGTCCGGTGTTGCCTCGCCTCGCGAAGGTACGCCTGAGACATGTCCGGTGCTGCCTCGCCTCGCGAAGGTACGCCTGAGACATGTCCGGTGTTGCCTCGCCTCGCGAAGGTACGCCTGAGACATGTCCGGTGCTGCCTCGCCTCGCGAAGGTACGCCTGAGACATGTCCGGTGTTGCCTCGCCTCGCGAAGGTACGCCTGAGACATGTCCGGTGCTGCCTCGCCTCGCGAAGGTACGCCTGAGACATGTCCGGTGTTGCCTCGCCTCGCGAAGGTACGCCTGAGACATGTCCGGTGCTGCCTCGCCTCGCGAAGGTACGCCTGAGACATGTCCGGTGCTGCCTCGCCTCGCGAAGGTACGCCTGAGACATGTCCGGTGCTGCCTCGCCTCGCGAAGGTACGCCTGAGACATGTCCGGTGTTGCCTCGCCTCGCGAAGGTACGCCTGAGACATGTCCGGTGCTGCCTCGCCTCGCGAAGGTACGCCTGAGACATGTCCGGTGCTGCCTCGCCTCGCGAAGGTACGCCTGAGACATGTCCGGTGCTGCCTCGCCTCGCGAAGGTACGCCTGAGACATGTGCGGTGCTGCCTCGCCTCGCGAAGGTACGCCTGAGACATGTCCGGTGCTGCCTCGCCTCGCGAAGGTACGCCTGAGACATGTCCGGTGCTGCCTCGCCTCGCGAAGGTACGCCTGAGACATGTCCGGTGTTGCCTCGCCTCGCGAAGGTACGCCTGAGACATGTCCGGTGCTGCCTCGCCTCGCGAAGGTACGCCTGAGACATGTCCGGTGCTGCCTCGCCTCGCGAAGGTACGCCTGAGACATGTCCGGTGTTGCCTCGCCTCGCGAAGGTACGCCTGAGACATGTCCGGTGCTGCCTCGCCTCGCGAAGGTACGCCTGAGACATGTGCGGTGTTGCCTCGCCTCGCGAAGGTACGCCTGAGACATGTCCGGTGCTGCCTCGCCTCGCGAAGGTACGCCTGAGACATGTCCGGTGTTGCCTCGCCTCGCGAAGGTACGCCTGAGACATGTCCGGTGCTGCCTCGCCTCGCGAAGGTACGCCTGAGACATGTCCGGTGTTGCCTCGCCTCGCGAAGCTACGCCTGAGACATGTGAGGTGTTCCCTTGCCTCTCGAGGGTATACGTGAGACGTGCGGTGTTGCCTCGCCTTGCGAGGGTACACCGAGGACTGTGTGTGTACTGTGTAGCATTCATTTCTGCACAGTTATATTTCAGGATATTACCACCGATGTATGCACACACCATGCAATAAGGTAATGCCACTATGAAGGACAAATATTCAGATAAAAATTATGTAATCATAAGCATACAAGCTGCATGAAGCTCAAAGTTCTGTCACGTTCTGGTAATGAAATGAACTACATCCTCTCCATACGATTTTGAGAAGCATGTGACACAAGACTGAGCATGCATTTGTTGAGCTCACTTCCAACTCACTCATAAAACTGATCTACCGAATAGTTTCCATTTGTGCAAAGTGAGCACCATAAATTCTCTGCCAGGTACACACCACCGAGGACCGCTTCCGACAATCTCTCTGTGTCCGAGTGGGAGGTGCTGGGGTCGTACTACTCCCAAGACAGCTGTTGCCGGCGACAGACGGGCAGTAAGCCTGAACAATCACACTGGGCCTGTCAGGGCCGCTCTGCCTCTGACTGAGGTCCGCCATGCGCGGTGTTACCGCCTCGCCGGTAGCCACGGACCCCCCCTGACGCGATGTTACCGCCTCGCCGGTAGCCACGGACCCCCTGACGCGATGTTACCGCCTCGCCAGTAGCCACGGACCCCCCTGACGCGATGTTACCGCCTCGCCGGTAGCCACGGACCCCCCTGACGCGGTGTTACTGCCTCGCCAGTAGCCACGGACCCCCCTGACGCGGTGTTACTGCCTCGCCGGTAGCCACGGACTCCCCCCGGACGCGATGTTACCGCCTCGCCGGTAGCCACGGCCCCCCTGACGCGATGTTACCGCCTCGCCGGTAGCCACGGACCCCCTCGACGCGATGTTACCGCCTCGCCGGTAGCCACGGAACCCCCTGACGCGATGTTACCGCCTCGCCGGTAGCCACGGACCCCCCTGACGCGGTGTTACTGCCTCGCCGGTAGCCACGGACCCCCCGGACGCGATGTTACCGCCTCGCCGGTAGCCACGGACCCCCTGACGCGATGTTACCGCCTCGCCGGTAGCCACGGCCCCCTGACGCGATGTTACCGCCTCGCCGGTAGCCACACCCCCCTGACGCGATGTTACCGCCTCGCCGGTAGCCACGGAACCCCCCTTCGACGCGATGTTACCGCCTCGCCGGTAGCCACGGAACCCCCCTGGCGCGGTGTTACTGCCTCGCCGGTAGCCACGGACCCCCCTCGACGCGGTGTTACTGCCTCGCCGGTAGCCCCGGACCCCCCGGACGCGGTGTTACCGCCTCGCCGCCCCCCCACCCCTTCGGCGCGATGTTACTGCTTCGCCGCTCCCCCCACCCCCACCCCTTCGGCGCGATGCTACTGCTTCGCCGCCCTGCACCCCCTTCGGTGCGATGTTATCGCCTTGCCGGAAGCCACGTATTCCCCCCCGTGTGATGCTACTGCCTCGCCGCCCCCCACCCCCTTCGGCCGATGGCACTGCCTCGCCGGTAGCCGCCTGCGCCACCCGCCCCGCCGCTCATCTCGATTCTGGGCGTCACAAACGGTCAATTGTACTTTGGTGGGCATAACACGATCATCTCCGTTACGCGCCGCGGCGGGCGACCCCTCCGTTATCGGCGCCGCTGGCGGTGGGGCGACCCCTCCGTTATCAGTGCTGGTGACAGTATCTGTCGGCCCGGGGCCACCTCGTCTCCGTGGTCAGCTGTCGCCTTCGAATAGAGCGCGCCTGGGGCTGTTGCCGCGGGTCAGGGTCAGTACCTGGGGCTGTTGCCGCGGGTCAGGGTCAGTACCTGGGGCGGTTGCCGCGGGTCAGGGTCAGTACCTGGGGCTGTTGCCGCGGGTCAGGTGCCCGGTCAGCGCCTGGGGCTGTTGCCGCGGGTCAGGGTCAGTACCTGGGGCTGTTGCTGCGGGTCAGGTGCTCGGTCAGTACCTGGAGCTGTTGCCGCGGGTCAGGTGCCCGGTCAGTACCTGGGGCTGTTGCCGCGGGTCAGGTGCCCGGTCAGTACCTGGGGCGGTTGCCGCGGGTCAGGGTCAGTACCTGGGGCTGTTGCCGCGGGTCAGGTGCCCGGTCAGTACCTGGAGCTGTTGCCGCGGGTCAGGTGCCCGGTCAGTACCTGGGGCTGTTGCCGCGGGTCAGGTGCCCGGTCAGCGCCTGGGGCTGTTGCTGCGGGTCAGGTGCTCGGTCAGTACCTGGGGCTGTTGCTGCGGGTCAGGTGCCCGGTCAGTACCTGGAGCTGTTGGGCGGGTCAGGGTCAGTACCTGGGGCTTTTGCCGCGGGTCAGGGTCAGTACCTGGGGCTGTTGCTGCGGGTCAGGTGCCCGGTCAGTACCTGGGGCTGTTGGGCGGGTCAGGGTCAGTACCTGGGGCTTTTGCCGCGGGTCAGGGTCAGTACCTGGGGCTGTTGCCGCGGGTCAGGTGCCCGGTCAGCGCCTGGGGCTGTTGCTGCGGGTCAGGTGCTCGGTCAGCGCCTGGGGCTGTTGCCGCGGGTCAGGGTCAGTACCTGGGGCTTTTGCCGCGGGTCAGGGTCAGTACCTGGGGCTGTTGCCGCGGGTCAGGTGCCCGGTCAGCGCCTGGGGCTGTTGCCGCGGGTCAGGTGCCCGGTCAGTACCTGGAGCTGTTGCCGCGGGTCAGGTGCCCGGTCAGTACCTGGGGCTGTTGCCGTGGGTCAGGTGCCCGGTCAGTACCTGGGGCGGTTGCCGCGGGTCAGGGTCAGTACCTGGGGCTGTTGCCGCGGGTCAGGTGCCCGGTCAGTACCTGGAGCTGTTGCCGCGGGTCAGGTGCCCGGTCAGTACCTGGGGCTGTTGCCGCGGGTCAGGTGCCCGGTCAGTACCTGGAGCTGTTGCCGCGGGTCAGGTGCCCGGTCAGTACCTGGGGCTGTTGCCGCGGGTCAGGTGCCCGGTCAGTACCTGGGGCGGTTGCCGCGGGTCAGGGTCAGTACCTGGGGCTGTTGCCGCGGGTCAGGTGCCCGGTCAGTACCTGGAGCTGTTGCCGCGGGTCAGGTGCCCGGTCAGTACCTGGGGCTGTTGCCGCGGGTCAGGTGCCCGGTCAGCGCCTGGGGCTGTTGCCGCGGGTCAGGGTCAGTACCTGGGGCTTTTGCCGCGGGTCAGGGTCAGTACCTGGGGCGGTTGCCGCGGGTCAGGGTCAGTACCTGGGGCTGTTGCCGCGGGTCAGGTGCCCGGTCAGTACCTGGAGCTGTTGCCGCGGGTCAGGTGCTCGGTCAGTACCTGGGGCTGTTGCTGCGGGTCAGGTGCTCGGTCAGTACCTGGGGCTGTTGCTGCGGGTCAGGTGCCCGGTCAGTACCTGGGGCTGTTGCCGCGGGTCAGGTGCCCGGTCAGCGCCTGGGGCTGTTGCCGCGGGTCAGGGTCAGTACCTGGGGCTTTTGCCGCGGGTCAGGGTCAGTACCTGGGGCGGTTGCCGCGGGTCAGGGTCAGTACCTGGGGCTGTTGCCGCGGGTCAGGTGCCCGGTCAGTACCTGGAGCTGTTGCCGCGGGTCAGGTGCCCGGTCAGTACCTGGGGCTGTTGCTGCGGGTCAGGTGCCCGGTCAGTACCTGGAGCTGTTGCCGCGGGTCAGGTGCCCGGTCAGCGCCTGGGGCTGTTGCCGCGGGTCAGGGTCAGTACCTGGGGCTTTTGCCGCGGGTCAGGGTCAGTACCTGGGGCGGTTGCCGCGGGTCAGGGTCAGTACCTGGGGCTGTTGCTGCGGGTCAGGTGCTCGGTCAGTACCTGGAGCTGTTGCCGCGGGTCAGGTGCCCGGTCAGCGCCTGGGGCTGTTGCCGCGGGTCAGGGTCAGTACCTGGGGCTTTTGCCGCGGGTCAGGGTCAGTACCTGGGGCTGTTGCTGCGGGTCAGGTGCCCGGTCAGTACCTGGGGCTGTTGGGCGGGTCAGGGTCAGTACCTGGGGCTTTTGCCGCGGGTCAGGGTCAGTACCTGGGGCTGTTGCCGCGGGTCAGGTGCCCGGTCAGCGCCTGGGGCTGTTGCTGCGGGTCAGGTGCTCGGTCAGCGCCTGGGGCTGTTGCCGCGGGTCAGGGTCAGTACCTGGGGCTTTTGCCGCGGGTCAGGGTCAGAACCTGGAGCTGTTGCCGCGGGTCAGGTGCCCGGTCAGCGCCTGAACCGAGGTGAACAGTGTTGATCCGGGCACCGTTTCCGTCCACTTTCACGTGATGTTCACCTCATTTATTGAATGATGAAGTCATCATCTATATAGAAAATATTTAAGAAATATGGAATGGTCGTCAGCTAAACAGGTGCATACATACATTTCTCCTTGTATGCTGCCATGAAAGTGGCGATTAGATCCCTGGTTCATCACATCATTGGTAATGATAGATTTTCCAGAACGAGAGAACGAGGCTGGTCATTATAGATCCATTATTTCCGTCGTTTACAACTTAGGTATAAACTGGGTGAGCGTTCCAGCTTTGCTATCAAATACACTGAGTGGTTCTCGGAAATGGATGGTTGGCCGTAGCGGACGATAAAACTGTACAAGGAGGGCGGCAATTCACTTTAAGGCTTCTGTTCCAATCTTTCTGAGTCTGTGCTCTTTGCCGATTGATAAATATCTTGTTCTCCGTAAAGATTAGATAGTAGCAGGGATATTTTCTCCATTGGCATTGACGAATAAGTGCAGCTGCCCTGCGTGTGCTAGTTTTCATGTGTAATGTTGGCTCAGCGCAGTGGCGTGCCCAGACATTGGGAAAGGAGGGGACATGTCATCGCAACGGGCTCAGCGCAGTGGCGTACCCAGACACTGGGAAAGGAGGGGACATGTCATCCCAACGGGTGCGGGCCGCTGATGGGAGCGACGCAAACAAAACGACTCTGACAGGAGAGTGGGTAGTACTACGGCGGGGCATCCAACACCACGCATGCATAAGCGAACATGAATAGGGGAAGTCCGTGCAAGAGTACGCACTTAATTTTCTAAAGGCTCTCACTTTTTCCTATAAGTCTAACAGCAAAAATTTGTATGTGGTTGTTTAGCCTGAAGAATTATCTATGTATGGTCCATGTTTCAACTTGGTGTCTCTGAAAGGAACTCGCCACGAGCCCATCAAAAATAAAAAGTCACGTGCGTACTCTTGCTGGAGTGGGTCGGTAAGAGTACGCAAGAGTGGCGGCTAGAGTACGCACTGATGCCCCGCTGTGCTTTAGGTGCATAGGCCATGTCGCGAAGATTTTTTGTCGCCAAACTAGGCGATGGTATGATTTTATATCGTTCTGAATATATCAGAACTATGTTGCAATGTTTGATTTTCCAAATATGAATTGTGGACTCTGTTCCGAGCGAAAATTAAATTTTCCTATCTCTTAAGCATGCGCACTCTTGTCCAATGGTCTACTGCGTACTCTTGCCGGACATGCACCCTTGGGAAGAAATTCTTCAAAAACATGTTGACAGGCGTTTTAGGGTGAGCTCCGGTCCTGGAGCACACTCCTAGCTTATCTTTGTTACAGATGACGGACCGTAATACAATAGTTTTGATAATAGAAGTATGGTCTATAAGCTCACCCAGAAGAAATATTACTTCAACGGTGCCCAGAAACTTATTTTGCTCTGTACTCCCGCGGGAAGAACAGGAGCACGTTGAATTTTGGTGTGCAGCCTAGGCACTGACCTTGTTTTTTATACCAGGGTATCCACCATCTCAGTGGTTGCTAGGTAACCAAAACAGCTGCTGCCTACTCTTATCTCCTGCGTACTCTTACCCGCCCTTACCCTAGAAATTATATAACAGTGGTTGACAGGCATTCGCCCTCAATCCATTATCCTTTAGATGCTGACGAAGTCCGGTCGGAACACGTGACACGTTGGTTGAAATGTAAATGAGTAGGAATATTTCCAATATACCTATAATTTCCTGCTTGAGACGGCTGAGTAGTGGGGCTGCCCAGCTGTTTTGAAGTAAAGTGGAGCGCAATTTCTACGCTAACTACAATACATATGTATAAGAGGTAAACGATTGTTGAAAAGAACGGGACCAACACGTCGGGGGCCCAAGATTGTATGAAATGGCGCATGGCTGACACTCCAGGGCTGCCTTAACCATGGCGCGGGGTTTCGCTGGACTGCTCAGACCGACCGGCAGCCAGCACTTGGATACTCCCTCACCGCCATCAGGGGCTGCCTTAACTAAGAGCCGCAGTCACACTCCGGTGACCTGCGCCCCGCCCGAAAGCCAGATACCAGCGGCCAACTGGTTGGGCTGCAGCGGCCTGCGTTTGCAAAGTAGGAAGATTCCGGCGCACACGGTGGCTGTGCAGCAGCTTTTCATCGCCTAGACACATGCTCACCACACAGAGGGGTATAGACAGCTCTTCCAGCTCAGATTCGCCCGCTATAGAGCTGAATAACGATTTCTGGGCGTTAACATGTTCGACCAAACTAGGCTCACACTATTATTATAGTTGTCACAATAAAAATCTGTTAAATGCAATGCAACTAGCAATGTGATCGATGCAGAGCAGGGTTAATACTGCGTTGCAATGAATCACTGTGAATTTGTGAACACTGCGTTTTGTTGTTGACTTTAAATCGGCGTCGAGCTGTTGAGTGGCGGGACTGGGCCGGGAGCCGGCAGCCTGGTCAGTAGGCAGCTGTTGAGTGGCGGGACTGGGCCGGGAGCCGGCGGCCTGGTCAGTAGGCAGCTGTTGAGTGGCGGGACTGGGCCGGGAGCCGGCGGCCTGGTCAGTAGGCAGCTGTTGAGTGGCGGGACTGGGCCGGGAGCCGGCAGCTGTTGATTGGCGGGACTGGCCGGGAGCCGGCGGCCTGGTCAGTAGGCAGCTGTTGAGTGGCGGGACTGGGCCGGGAGCCGGCGGCCTGGTCAGTAGGCAGCTGTTGACTGGCGGGACTGGGCCGGGAGCCGGCGGCCTGGTCAGTAGGCAGCTGTTGAGTGGCGGGTCTGGGCGGTAGCCGGCGGCCTGGTCAGTAGGCAGCTGTTGAGTGGCGGGTCTGGGCGGTAGCCGGCGGCCTGGTCAGTAGGCAGCTGTTGAGTGGCGGGACTGGGCCGGGAGCCGGCGGCCTGGTCAGTAGGCAGCTGTTGAGTGGCGGATCTGGGCGGTAGCCGGCGGCCTGGTCAGTAGGCAGCTGTTGAGTGGCGGGACTGGGCCGGGAGCCGGCGGCCTGGTCAGTAGGCAGCTGTTGACTGGCGGGACTGGGCCGGGAGCCGGCGGCCTGGTCAGTAGGCAGCTGTTGAGTGGCGGGTCTGGGCGGTAGCCGGCGGCCTGGTCAGTAGGCAGCTGTTGAGTGGCGGGTCTGGGCGGTAGCCGGCGGCCTGGTCAGTAGGCAGCTGTTGAGTGGCGGGACTGGGCCGGGAGCCGGCGGCCTGGTCAGTAGGCAGCTGTTGAGTGGCGGATCTGGGCGGTAGCCGGCGGCCTGGTCAGTAGGCAGCTGTTGAGTGGCGGGACTGGGCCGGGAGCCGGCGGCCTGGTCAGTAGGCAGCTGTTGAGTGGCGGGTCTGGGCGGTAGCCGGCGGCCTGGTCAGTAGGCAGCTGTTGAGTGGCGGGACTGGGCCGGGAGCCGGCGGCCTGGTCAGTAGGCAGCTGTTGAGTGGCGGGTCTGGGCGGTAGCCGGCAGCCTGGTCAGTAGGCAGCTGTTGAGCGGCGGGACTGGGCGGGAGCCGGCAGCCTGGTCAGTAGGCAGCTGTTGAGTGGCGGGACTGGGCCGGGAGCCGGCAGTCTGGTTAGTAGGCAGCTGTTGAGTTGCGGGACTGGGCCGGGAGCCGGCAGCTGTTGATTGGCGGGACTGGCCGGGAGCCGGCAGCCTGGTCAGTAGGCAGCTGTTGAGTGGCGGGACTGGGCCGGGAGCCGGCGGCCTGGTCAGTAGGCAGCTGTTGAGTGGCGGGTCTGGGCGGTAGCCGGCAGCCTGGTCAGTAGGCAGCTGTTGAGCGGCGGGACTGGGCGGGAGCCAGCAGCCTGGTCAGTAGGCAGCTGTTGAGTGGCGGGACTGGGCCGGGAGCCGGCAGTCTGGTTAGTAGGCAGCTGTTGAGTGGCGGGACTGGGCCGGGAGCCGGCAGCTGTTGATTGGCGGGACTGGCCGGGAGCCGGCAGCCTGGTCAGTAGGCAGCTGTTGAGTGGCGGGACTGGGCCGGGAGCCGGCGGCCTGGTCAGTAGGCTCGCACCTGTCGGCTCCGATGACGCTCGCCCATCTGCGCGGCAGTTTTTGTGCAGCTCTAGCTGAGCGA
Organism: Lepas anatifera; assembly: GCA_034440635.1. Taxonomy (NCBI): domain Eukaryota; kingdom Metazoa; phylum Arthropoda; class Thecostraca; family Lepadidae; genus Lepas; species Lepas anatifera. Next base: position 332,478 of record JAOTON010001200.1, on the reverse strand, counting down.
CTGCCGTCACAGGTACATGGCCGGCTGGCGCCGTTTTTGCCGGCGATATTAGATAGCCGGCGGGACGGGGCTGGTGAGTGTGGTGATTGGGCCGCACAGAGTGGGGTTTGCCGGCTCGTGCCACTGTCAGATAGGTCAGCCGTGAAATCGGACAGGTCGCCGCCAATTAACAGCCGTGTGTCATCCGGCCAGGTGTGAGGAGCTAATCGGACGGCCGGCTTTTGTTGTCAGTGGAAATTAGGTGCCGTTGTGTGCTTTGTGTGTGCGGCTCGGAGCTGAGTTGCCTTATCTGTAAGTCAGGGATTGCTTACGTTTTATTTTCCTTTCTTTGTGAAGAGCTAAGATTCATATCACTTTTTGCTTTTGGTATATATTTGCAAGAAATGGTGGGGACGCACCGATGAGCCAAGAAAAAGTACGGTTTCTCCGTCAATCTTCCCCCGATTTTTCCAGATCTGCCCTCGGATCGGAAACAGATGGGCCAGAAACAGATCAAAACACAAGAAACACGAACCCGGTGAAATACTATGTACTATCACTGTCGATATTGATCATTAACATAACCTATTCTGTTGACCCAGCCTGTTCCTGACGCTTTATCATGAATACGTTAGATACTTGTTTGTGTTTAATTTGATCGAATCATTTTGGAGATCAGCTTCATATTCGTATCTCTGTCAAACGCACTAGGACAGGAGTCAATTTTTTACCCCTGGGATGTGGATTTATATGTATTTGGGGGGTTCTGGGGCGCATTGAATGTAACGGCCTTTTACTTTATTGTTGTTACTGTATGTGCCTTTTACTTTAATTGTTAATCATTTTCGTGATTAAAATAGTTTTATTGGATTCAACAGGCCTGTATGGGGCCCAAAGCAGATTAATGTCATGCTATATGTTTCTACGTGACGGTTATTGACATTGTCTCGAATTTGGACACCCCCAATAATTTCCGGAAATCCATGCCCCTGTTCCACCGAATTTTTATCTTTCTATGGTAAAAAACTGGTCGCCTGTTGTTCCTGATGAGGGGCTGTTAATAAATTACGTCACTTATTTGGAGATTTCCACCTTCCATTTCCCACATCATTGCGTCGCTTTTGGGCGGACCTCTTATCAGTCAGCATCATTCGATATATGAGATTGTAGAAGCTAAAGATGAAACAGCTATCAAACAAACTGCGTGTTCAGTCATACGAAATTTTATGATGACACGGCTTTAACCCTGACTTTGCAGGTCATGGCCTCCCTAAAGGAAAATTCATGTTCTTAGGTCTCAGTCCCAATTTTAGGCAGCTCCACTTTCCCCGCAAAAACAAAACTCAATAACAGCTCAACAGTGGAAAAAATGCCGCCGGAGAAAGCCCACCGCATGTCAAAGCACGTCACTTTTCAGCCAACCTCTCCCCCATGACCACGTCATAGCGCGTCGCTTTTCAGCCAACCTCTCCCCCATGACCATTGACCACGTCATAGCGCGTCACTTTTCAGCCAACCTCTCCCCCATGACCACGTCATAGCGCGTCGCTTTTCAGTCAACCTCTCCCCCATGACCATTGACCACGTCATAGCGCGTCACTTTTCAGCCAACCTCTCCCCCATGACCACGTCATAGCGCGTCACTTTTCAGCCAACCTCTCCCCCATGACCACGTCATAGCGCGTCGCTTTTCAGCCAACCTCTCCCCCATGACCACGTCATAGCGCGTCGCTTTTCAGCCAACCTCTCCCCCATGACCACGTCATAGCGCGTCACTTTTCAGCCAACCTCTCCCCATGACCACGTCATAGCGGGTCGCTTTTCAGCCAACCTCTCCCCCATCACCACGTCATAGCGCTCGCTTTTCAGCCAACCTCTCCCCCATGACCACGTCATAGCGCGTCGCTTTTCAGCCAACCTCTCCCCCATGACCACGTCATAGCGGGTCGCTTTTCAGCCAACCTCTCCCCCATGACCACGTCATAGCGGGTCGCTTTTCAGCCAACCTCTCCCCATCACCACGTCATAGCGCGTCGCTTTTCAGCCAACCTCCCCCATGACCACGTCATAGCGCGTCGCTTTTCAGCCAACCTCTCCCCATGACCACGTCATAGCGGGTCGCTTTTCAGCCAACCTCTCCCCATGACCACGTCATAGCGGGTCGCTTTTCAGCCAACCTCTCCCCATGACCACGTCATAGCGCGTCGCTTTTCAGCCAACCTCTCCCCCATGACCACGTCATAGCGCGTCGCTTTTCAGCCAACCTCTCCCCCATGACCACGTCATAGCGCGTCACTTTTCAGCCAACCTCCCCCATGACCACGTCATAGCGCATCACTTTTCAGCCAACCTCTCCCCCATGACCACGTCATAGCGCGTCGCTTTTCAGCCAACCTCTCCCCATGACCACGTCATAGCGCGTCACTTTTCAGCCAACCTCTCCCCATGACCACGTCATAGCGCGTCGCTTTTCAGCCAACCTCTCCCCCATGACCACGTCATAGCGGGTCGCTTTTCAGCCAACCTCTCCCCCATGACCACGTCATAGCGCGTCGCTTTTCAGCCAACCTCTCCCCATGACCACGTCATAGCGCTCGCTTTTCAGCCAACCTCTCCCCCATGACCACGTCATAGCGCGTCACTTTTCAGCCAACCTCTCCCCCATGACCACGTCATAGCGTCGCTTTTCAGCCAACCTCTCCCCCATGACCATTGACCACGTCATAGCGCTCACTTTTCAGCCAACCTCTCCCCCATCACCACGTCATAGCGCGTCGCTTTTCAGCCAACCTCTCCCCCATGACCACGTCATAGCGCGTCGCTTTTCAGCCAACCTCTCCCCCATGACCACGTCATAGCGGGTCGCTTTTCAGCCAACCTCTCCCCCATCACCACGTCATAGCGCGTCACTTTTTCAGCCAACCTCTCCCCCATGACCACGTCATAGCGCGTCACTTTTCAGCCAACCTCTCCCCCATGACCACGTCGTAGCGCGTCACTTTTCAGCCGACCCCCTGCCCCTTAGTGGGTGACGTCATTTGTGAACAGCCCCTCAAAAGGACTAAAGTCCTCAGTATAGAAAAATCCGAAGAGCTGGGAATCAATGGGATGGGCTAGCGACTAAAATGGTCCCTAGTTCGTACACCAAAAAATGTCCTGATTCATATTGGGTTATTCTTGAGCCACCAGTAAACGTGAAAATAGTTGGATATTTGATGCACAACAATAGCCAAAGCATGTGAAGTGGCTGGATGAGCTTTCACTGCATGACCAGGTAGGTAGTTATTAACTTGTCTTTCATCACTACATACTTGTATGTTGATCTGAATTTTGGGCTGTCAGGTAAATACCTGGATATCTCGAACTTGGTAACCTAGCTTATGAGCAGAAATCCAGGACTTCCACTGATCGACGGACACCAAAAGAAGCAATGGAAAAGGCGAATCAGAATGGGATTACAACTGTGTCTGACTCGCTGCAGCCTCTTAAAATTACGAACTTCACCATTGAACTTTAAATTTTTTGAGTTAGCTACTCTTGAGCCACCTATAAGCGTGACAACAAATTTTCCTTTAAATTATGTATGATATGATAATTTTTATTAGGGTCACTTCCAAAAGGCACACTTGCCAATTACAGTGGGTATTGACGTGGGGATTTAAGGATACTCTCCACCGGGTCAGATACGGAAAGCGGTTTTCCGTCGTCACTGGTGGATTGGGGGCCCGGCCAAAGGGGCCATGGCCCTCTTCAAAGTAAAATATTATATGTTGCCCTCAAAGGATCAAATTTTTAGTTTTTCTTAAAAATACTATATTTTTCGACTTTTTCTCAATTTAGCCCCCCCAACGTTGGTTTGGCCCCCTCCAAAAAGTTTCTCGTGGATCTGCCAATGACTGCCGGGATCGAAACCACGTTAGTCCATCCTGTCGTATCTGAACACGGGCAGTGAAGCCACTAGGCCACCCGGCCCCACTTACCGATGTCTGCAGATGCCAGAAGATGACCAATTTAACACGCAAGCCCTATGGAGCAGTCACATTTGGGCGCCATTCTAGATAATTGTCGAAAGTCCCGCAAACCTTTTAAAATAATATTGCAGGAATAATGTTTGTGTGCAAAATTCGGTGATATCACAATTTCTTTTACGTGTAATTGTATTTAGTTCCGGTTATTATTTTGAGGTTTTATGAACACGAAATCTTCATATTCAGTACCAGGAAAGGCCGGCTTCCGATCAAACAAATGGAATCATTTAGGGTCATTTTTTGTGAAGACAACTTATAACATTCTCTAAAAAGCTTATAATTTCCCCTGCCGATGACTTGAAAGTACCAAAAAGATTCATTGAAGCATAGTTTACCCTGACCTGAGAAGAGCCAACCAAAATCCTACTTAAATCCGCTTTGCATACCTGAAGCATGGAATAGATACCTGTAATGGAAACCTCAATGCAAACTCCTCCCGCATTTGGGTGCCAATCTAGATCATGACAAAAATCCTTCGGTAAGTAAAGCTCGGTAAGGACTAATGTAAGCCTTTGGCGGAAGTGGTCGCAGATGACCTTGATCAGCCATAATTCAGAAACGTTGGCTAGCACAGGAAAACAAGGCTGAATTTCGGAAAGCTCTATCCTGTTTGCGTCCATCAATACACATTTTGAGCATGAAATATCTACTAACTCCGAGGAAATCGCAAAAAACATTGGTATGTCAAACTGCAGCTTATCCTTTATGATATGGTCTTTCAAGCGCGGTCCTTTCTATAGCGCAATGTGTTAGACGCTGGCCCTACGACCAGTACGTGCTGGGACCGAATCCCGGAGCGAGCACTTTTCATCTTGATAATGGTAGTTTCGTCGCGCAATAGCGCAGTTGGCGGCATGCTGGTCTAGTAATCCTAGTGCCACGGATTCGAACCCCGGTGCACGCTAATTTCACTTTTTATATTAGGGCTATTACACCATTGTTTTAGGTTTATATTACACAAATAATACCTTAGTAGTAGCTAATTTCTTCCGCTTGAAACAAAACACGCTCAAATGCTTTGTTGCTGTCACTTGTGCTGCCGTCTATATTGTAATATTCTTAGTCATTTACCCAATTCCTTTTAATGAGCCCCACAGAGGCATCCCAGAAATCAACGAGGACTCCATTCCAGGTATCTTTATTCCATTCCTGAAGCGCATCGTTATGGTATGGGACGATGGTTTGGTATCTATTCCATTGCTTTAGTTTTAAAAAAGTCATGGAATAAAATTTATGAAAGATATATATATATATATATATATATATTTATATATATATATATATATATATATATATATATATATAATATTTAACCCAAGAATTATTTAAATAATCTTACATAATGCTAAAAAACCGGGTGTTATTTTGATTCTGTAGGAAAATAGAAGTTTAAGGCTTTACAAAATGTTTTAGGAGACCAGATATATGAACGAATATTCCAGATCCAGTTTATCAAAACTTTGGGGAAATATCAAAACGCCCACACACAACACGCCTGCAAATTGATTCATCTACTGGACACAAGGTCTACAACAAAAAAGGCCTACTCTAAAAACGTCTACAACTCAGAGTGTTCACAAATTATTGTGTCTACAGACCAAAGTCAACAAAATGCCCTCAGGGTAGTCAGTTCTTCTACAAACAAAACTTACACAGATTACACCATCTATACCCAGGGTATCAAAATGACCAAGGATGAAAAAGTCATGTACAACTGCTGCTTAGACTGGTAAGCAGGGTATGTGGCCTTCTGGCCAGAAATACAAGTTTTTTCCACGCCTGCTGGAAGCCTTTATCTGATGAAGCCCCTGATATGTTGAAAGATCGAGGCAACGGCATGCATTGCTGCTATATTGATGTCAGTGGGCTCACTCAGGGACTGCAGCAGTCGCCACAGCCTTCCCTGACAATCAGTGCTGCCGCCCACATCCTGCTGGCGGTGCGATCGATCGGCTTAGAGTTCTCCAGAAAATAATTCAGCCCGAGGAACAATGGGCCGTCCGTTTCGCACAACACGAGCGCTGATGTTGTTATCAGGCAGCTCAGTTTTCTGTCGGAGCTGAAGCTAATAATGCATAGAGAGAACAGAGATATATTATGTGTGTGATTTTCGTGACTTTTTTTTCTTAAGCGAGTTTCCGATTTTGGGCGTTCCTCCGACTGCTGCGGGGATGCGGCCGTGGCGTGTGCCGAGTCTCGTCTGTTCCTCCGACTGCTTCAGGGATGCGGCCGTGACGTGTGCCGAGTCTCGTCTGTTCCTCCGACTGCTGCAGGGATGCGGCCGTGACGTGTGCCGAGTCTCGCCTGTTCTGACCGACTGCTGCAGGGATGCGGCCGTGACGTGTGCCAAGTCTCGCCTGTTCTGACCGACTGCTGCAGGGATGCGGCCGTGACGTGTGCCAAGTCTCGCCTGTTCTGACCGACTGCTGCAGGGATGCGGCCGTGACGTGTGCCAAGTCTCGCCTGTTCTGACCGACTGCTGCAGGGATGCGGCCGTGACGTGTGCCAAGTCTCGCCTGTTCTGACCGACTGCTGCAGGGATGCGGCCGTGACGTGTGCCAAGTCTCGCCTGTTCTGACCGACTGCTGCAGGGATGCGGCCGTGACGTGTGCCAAGTCTCGCCTGTTCTAACCGACTGCTGCAGGCAGTGGCGGATCCAGGGGGGCAAAAAGGCAATTGCCCCCCCAAACGGAAAAGCTCGGGGCAAAACTATGTTTTTGCCCCCCCCAAAGCGATCGACCTCCTTTTTCCCCGACTCCTTTTTAGCTTGTAAGCAAAATTTTGGTGCTTCAACTCTCAACTTCAAACAGAATTAGAGAAGTTCAGTGGAAATATTGGGGCTTGGATAGAAAAAAAGTATCTTGAGCCCATATTTTTCACCCCGTGACGTTTTTTTTTGCTTTTCGTCTCCAGTTCCCAAAATCCTACCGAAAAGGCATATTGTAGCGCAATTTGTCACTGCGCGACGTTTTTTTTTTTTTTTTTGCTTTTCGACTTTGGTTTGCCCCTCCCAAACCAACCGGCTAGATCCGCCACTGGCTGCAGGGATGCGGCCGTGACGTGTGCCGAATCTCGCCTGTTCTGACCGACTGCTGCAGGGATGCGGCCGTGACGTGTGCCAAGTCTCGCCTGTTCTGACCGACTGCTGCAGGGATGCGGCCGTGACGTGTGCCAAGTCTCGCCTGTTCTGACCGACTGCTGCAGGGATGCGGCCGTGACGTGTGCCAAGTCTCGCCTGTTCTGACCGACTGCTGCAGGGATGCGGCCGTGACGTGTGCCAAGTCTCGCCTGTTCTGACCGACTGCTGCAGGGATGCGGCCGTGACGTGTGCCAAGTCTCGCCTGTTCTGACCGACTGCTGCAGGGATGCGGCCGTGACGTGTGCCAAGTCTCGCCTGTTCTAACCGACTGCTGCAGGCAGTGGCGGATCCAGGGGGGCAAAAAGGCAATTGCCCCCCCAAACGGAAAAGCTCGGGGCAAAACTATGTTTTTGCCCCCCCCAAAGCGATCGACCTCCTTTTTCCCCGACTCCTTTTTAGCTTGTAAGCAAAATTTTGGTGCTTCAACTCTCAACTTCAAACAGAATTAGAGAAGTTCAGTGGAAATATTGGGGCTTGGATAGAAAAAAATGTATCTTGAGCCCATATTTTTCACCCCGTGACGTTTTTTTTGCTTTTCGTCTCCAGTTCCCAAAATCCTACCGAAAAGGCATATTGTAGCGCAATTTGTCACTGCGCGACGTTTTTTTTTTTGCTTTTCGACTTTGGTTTGCCCCTCCCAAACCAACCGGCTAGATCCGCCACTGGCTGCAGGGATGCGGCCGTGACGTGTGCCGAATCTCGCCTGTTCTGACCGACTGCTGCAGGGATGCGGCCGTGACGTGTGCCAAGTCTCGCCTGTTCTAACCGACTGCTGCAGGCAGTGGCGGATCCAGGGGGGCAAAAAAGGCAATTGCCCCCCCAAACGGAAAAGCTCGGGGCAAAACTATGTTTTTGCCCCCCAAAGCGATCGACCTCCTTTTTCCCCGACTCCTTTTTAGCTTGTAAGCAAAATTTTGGTGCTTCAACTCTCAACTTCAAACAGAATTAGAGAAGTTCAGTGGAAATATTGGGGCTTGGATAGAAAAAAATGTATCTTGAGCCCATATTTTTCACCCCGTGACGTTTTTTTTTTTGCTTTTCGTCTCCAGTTCCCAAAATCCTACCGAAAAGGCATATTGTAGCGCAATTTGTCACTGCGCGACGTTTTTTTTTTTTTGCTTTTCGACTTTGGTTTGCCCCTCCCAAACCAACCGGCTAGATCCGCCACTGGCTGCAGGGATGCGGCCGTGACGTGTGCCGAATCTCGCCTGTTCTGACCGACTGCTGCAGGGATGCGGCCGTGACGTGTGCCAAGTCTCGCCTGTTCCTGACCGACTGCTGCAGGGATGCGGCCGTGACGTGTGCCAAGTCTCGCCTGTTCTGACCGACTGCTGCAGGGATGCGGCCGTGACGTGTGCCAAGTCTCGCCTGTTCTGACCGACTGCTGCAGGGATGCGGCCGTGACGTGTGCCAAGTCTCGCCTGTTCTGACCGACTGCTGCAGGGATGCGGCCGTGACGTGTGCCAAGTCTCGCCTGTTCTGACCGACTGCTGCAGGGATGCGGCCGTGACGTGTGCCAAGTCTCGCCTGTTCTAACCGACTGCTGCAGGCAGTGGCGGATCCAGGGGGGGCAAAAAGGCAATTGCCCCCCCAAACGGAAAAGCTCGGGGCAAAACTATGTTTTTGCCCCCCCCAAAGCGATCGACCTCCTTTTTCCCCGACTCCTTTTTAGCTTGTAAGCAAAATTTTGGTGCTTCAACTCTCAACTTCAAACAGAATTAGAGAAGTTCAGTGGAAATATTGGGGCTTGGATAGAAAAAAATGTATCTTGAGCCCATATTTTTCACCCCGTGACGTTTTTTTTGCTTTTCGTCTCCAGTTCCCAAAATCCTACCGAAAAGGCATATTGTAGCGCAATTTGTCACTGCGCGACGTTTTTTTTTTTGCTTTTCGACTTTGGTTTGCCCCTCCCAAACCAACCGGCTAGATCTGCCACTGGCTGCAGGGATGCGGCCGTGACGTGTGCCGAATCTCGCCTGTTCTGACCGACTGCTGCAGGGATGCGGCCGTGACGTGTGCCAAGTCTCGCCTGTTCTAACCGACTGCTGCAGGCAGTGGCGGATCCAGGGGGGCAAAAAGGCAATTGCCCCCCCAAACGGAAAAGCTCGGGGCAAAACTATGTTTTTGCCCCCCCCAAAGCGATCGACCTCCTTTTTCCCCGACTCCTTTTTAGCTTGTAAGCAAAATTTTGGTGCTTCAACTCTCAACTTCAAACAGAATTAGAGAAGTTCAGTGGAAATATTGGGGCTTGGATAGAAAAAAATGTATCTTGAGCCCATATTTTTCACCCCGTGACGTTTTTTTTTGCTTTTCGTCTCCAGTTCCCAAAATCCTACCGAAAAGGCATATTGTAGCGCAATTTGTCACTGCGCGACGTTTTTTTTTTGCTTTTCGACTTTGGTTTGCCCCTCCCAAACCAACCGGCTAGATCCGCCACTGGCTGCAGGGATGCGGCCGTGACGTGTGCCAAGTCTCGCCTGTTCTGACCGACTGCTGCAGGGATGCGGCCGTGACGTGTGCCGAGTCTCGCCTGTTCTGACCGACCGCTGCAGGGATGCGGCCGTGACATGTGCCGAGTCTCGCCTGCTCCTCCGACTGCTGCAGGGATGCGGCCGTGACGTGTGCCGAGTCTCGCCTGTTCTGACCGACTGCTGCAGGGATGCGGCCGTGACGTGTGCCGAGTCTCGCCTGTTCCTCAGACTTCTGCAGGGATGCGGCCGTGACGTGTGCCGAGTCTCGCCTGTTCTGACCGACTGCTGCAGGGATGCGGCCGTGACGTGTGCCGAGTCTCGCCTGTTCTGACCGACCGCTGCAGGGATGCGGCCGTGACATGTGCCGAGTCTCGCCTGCTCCTCCGACTGCTGCAGGGATGCGGCCGTGACGTGTGCCGAGTCTCGCCTGTTCTGACCGACTGCTGCAGGGATGCGGCCGTGACGTGTGCCGAGTCTCGCCTGTTCCTCAGACTTCTGCAGGGATGCGGCCGTGACGTGTGCCGAGTCTCGCCTGTTCTGACCGACTGCTGCAGGGATGCGGCCGTGACGTGTGCCGAGTCTCGCCTGTTCTGACCGACCGCTGCAGGGATGCGGCCGTGACATGTGCCGAGTCTCGCCTGCTCCTCCGACTGCTGCAGGGATGCGGCCGTGACGTGTGCCGAGTCTCGCCTGTTCTGACCGACTGCTGCAGGGATGCGGCCGTGACGTGTGCCGAGTCTCGCCTATTCTGAACGCCGCTACAGCTATACACTATATTGCGTCCCTCCGGCAACCACCTCTGACACGCGTTTGCTCGATTTCATCCAATATTGCCCGAGAGTCAATATCCCCGGGCTTTTCTGGAAAGTTGACTGAGTTGCCGACTAGAGCAGCGGAAGGCAGCGCACGCCCTGAGTTATGCTATATTCTAGGCAAGGGGGAACACTGGGGGAAAGGATACCATCAGGGGAGGCTGGGGCAGGGGATACCATTTGAACCAGAGCAGGTTACATTTGTTAACGCGCCACCTATCAGTAGCGTGCAAATGAAGATCAGCCAGCCGAAGCCTGAGTCATGAGTGTGTTGTCTTGTCTTGTCAGATATTGCCATCTACGGCGGGCAGTCCCCATCCTTAATTTCGAACCCGATTATGGCGGGGCAGCTTTAAGCTGTCATGTCCAATTCACAGTGTAGATGCATTATGCCGTCGTTATTGCACAGATGTCCAACAGGTATTTTATGACGGAGGGAGTGGGACGCGAAAGCAGTCCCAGAGAGATTTAGAGTGACTGGGAACCCAATAGCAAACGCTCGACATCAGATACACTGAACACAACTACGTGGAGCTTAGTTTGAACCCAATACACTGCTCAACAGGACTTTACTGTTTTTAAGTTTCTGTTTGTCTCGCACGCAGTTCCATCTTGGACGTTTTTTTAAATTGAATTTTTATTTTTTCCTTCCAATTCATCAGAGGTAATGCCATTTTTCTTCTTTTTATATAAGAATATCAAAACAGATAGCGTTTGTTTTGTTTTTCTAAATCGTCGCGTTTGGACTGTGAGCTCAACATAGCCATGAAAGCATGTCATAGATTGACTGAGAGCCAACAAAGGATCGCTGATTGACTTAGAGCCAAAAAGGATCGCTGATTGACTTAGAGCAAAAAAGGATCGCTGATCGACTGAGAGCCAACAAAGGATAGCTGATTGACTGGGACCCAACAAAGGATAGCTGATTGACTGGGAGCCAACAAAGGATCGCTGATTGACAGGATCGCTAATTGACTGAGCCAACAAAGGATCGCTGATTGACTGAGAGCCAACAAGGGATAGCTGATTGAGAGCCAACAAAGGATCGCTGATTGACTGAGAGCCAACAAAGGATCGCTGATTGACTGAGAGCCAACAAAGAATCGCTGATTGATTGAGAGCCAACAAAGGATTGCTGATTGACTGAGAGCCAACAAAGGATCGCTAATTGACTGAGAGCCAACAAAGGATCGCTGATTGACTGAGAGCCAACAAGGGATAGCTGATTGAGAGCCAACAAAGGATCGCTGATTGACTGAGAGCCACCAAAGGATCGCTGATTGACTTGAGAGTCAACAAAGAATCGCTGATTGACTGAGAGCCAACAAAGGATCGCTGATTGACTGGGACCCAACAAAGGATAGCTGATTGACTGGGAGCCAACAAAGGATCGCTGATTGACAGGATCGCTAATTGACTGAGCCAACAAAGGATCGCTAATTGACTGAGAGCCAACAAAGGATCGCTGATTGACTGAGAGCCAACAAGGGATAGCTGATTGAGAGCCAACAAAGGATCGCTGATTGACTGAGAGCCACCAAAGGATCGCTGATTGACTTGAGAGTCAACAAAGAATCGCTGATTGACTGAGAGCCAACAAAGGATCGCTGATTGACTGAGAGCCAACAAAGGATCGCTGCCACCTGTGCGGGTGCTATCGCGGTCGATTTTAATCGCGCTCTATTTGCGATGGCTTATGCTATCGCGGTGAATTCTAGCCTGCTGCAGCTGGGACCAGCGTCTTTTTTCCCGGTCATGTGTCTGAGCCGACAAGGTCAAATGGCTATCGAGATCGGAACAGATTGTTTTTCTATCACTAGTATCTCAATGATTGTTCTATTATCTCTGGCATCACAAAATTGGCTGTCAAAGACATTATCGCTCGTGTCAAGGAATGCTGGGTTTAATTTGTTTCCTTATAACATATGTGAAGTATCTCTTACCTGGACTATGCGAATTGTCCGCGTCCTTGTGTACGTCTAGTGCATTAGAAGCCCTTTAGATGATCGACCTGGTGAGAGCACTTAACTTATCCGTCTTCTCCACGGATCTGGGTTGTTGTGTTACTTATAGCTGGCCCAGATTGATTACCGAGTTAAAGATATCTGAGTTGCTCAGACACAGTACAGGTGTCTGCACTCAGTTCAGCACCAGCGCAGAGTGTGCTGAATCTCTCAATGTTTGGCTTTTTCATACCGACGCCTTTTATTGAAGAAAATGTGGCATATTCTTCATGGGATTTGATTTCAGGTAGCCACGCGACAGAGCACAGAGGTCAGAAAAAGTAATTTGGTTCCCCAACGCAGACCACTTGATGCCCCAAGATGAAAGGAACGTTCCCCAGAAGCGGTTATCTGGCAATTATAGCTTGTGGAGCAGAAGCCTGAGCACATGGCCTTTATTTGTCACATTCAGGTCATAAAAGTTTAGTACTTATTAGGGAATATTGTTCAAAATTAGCCTAGATGGTCTTCAGGCTATGAAATTTTTTTCAGGTGTAAAATATTCCAAAATTGTTTAACACTTTTAAATTCTTGGGGGTCAAACTATTTCTCTCTATATACATATTCTCAAGTAACATGGGACACTGATTCCAACGAACAAAGGAAATTTAAAATCTGTAGGCAATTTCAAAAGTTATGGGCATATAAATGTTTGGCACACTTGTAAAGGCTTCCATGTATAAACCAATATCTCTCGTAGTTTAAGCTCAATTGCTTTCAAAATTTGTATTATCTTGTTTTCTGACATTTTCATTCAAAATCTGTGCAAGAAATATAAATTTGATCTGGAATATAAAAATTACAAAAAAACAAATTGGATCACATTTTCAAAATTTAGTTTTGGTCCAAGAATTTCAAAGGCAGTCTAAAACAAATTCAGACACCAAACAAATTTCAAATCCTCTAACAATTCTAAAATTTATACCTACATAAAATGTTTGGTCCCGACAAGAGTAAGAGCGAATCATTAATTTCTTTAAAACCTATAGTTCAATTGCAACGTTAAGTTTATTCTTCCAAATCATAGAACTAAACTGGCTGGTTTAAAAGTTTGCAAGTTTCAGCTTGATGATAAATGGTGAGCGAAAGACCACAGAAAATTAAAATATACAGGCACTTCCTACACACGGCATGAGATGCTGACTGTAGGTTTCAGCTGTGCCCACTGAAACACTTAGGTAAGCTATCAAAGCAAACTTGAGTTTTACTTGCAAGAAGGTTGAGGTAGGCAGGTACCTAAAGTACCTAATGCATGCTTACCTTGAGATGTTACCAAATGTCTAATAGGTAAATAATTTTATCATGTTCCCCCTGTCACCCATTTTGAGCATTGGTCAGTCAATAGGTACCCAGCTAAAAGTTCACTAGGCTCCACTTTTTAAAGGTTCTGGAAAAATGACCGGAACTATATGAAACCAGTATGGACCGAGTGCCGCGCGTGGGCGCATCAAGTATGTTCCCCCAACCAGTCCCAGTTTCCTTACTCTATTACTACCAAGGCCATAATAATAATTCTTCACCGCGAGGTTCAAATCCCCAACCAAAGGCAAAAGAGTCCACGAATCCACATCCCAAGCAACTATGTAGACGAGTCCAGCGCACTTTTTGCCTTGTGCTCTATAACAATTTGCAACGCGTGCGGCAGCTTGTCAGCCGAGCTCCAACTTACCCCAATGCTTCCACCGCGGTGCGAACGGATTGACTTAAACACATCCCCAGCTTCCCCAGATGTACCGCCCTCGAAAAGTTCCCCGGCTTCTGATTCGTGTAAAATGGCTGAAAGCAGTTTTTTTGCTAGTGCTGGCGCCAGTGAAAATAATGAAGCAGAAGGACTACAGATATGTGAATTCAAACGATGTTAAATAGTCAACTGCTCAAATAGTCCACATTTTAATTCGACCTCGAGAACAAAGAGTCACGGCTAGAACGTCCCCATGAATAACTATCTTAATGTCTTAGGGAGATACGCGAAAAAATTTTTATTGGCTATATCAAAAGTTTACAAAAAGTTGTTTCAGAAGTCCTATTCTCATTTTTGCAAATTCGGCCTGCAAATGCTTTAAAATTGCTCTCAAAGTCAACATTTCTAGACGACTTTACCGGTACACCTCATATCGATGTATATGACGTCCACACGGCTAAGGCTATCAATTTCTCTAAGAATTAGGTCATATCTATCCTAAACAGTGATGTAGAACTTTGGACTACTACAGGAAAAAATTACTTTAGAAAAATAACATTCCAAAACTCTTTTGAAACAGAAATATAGGGCTTAAAAGAAATCACAATTAACCAATCATAAGCCTAGGAATTCTCAAACCAGGGTCACTTGACCTATCTGACGTAAAAGTTTTGTCATCTTGGGGCGGAAGCAAAAAATGGCTCGAGGCCCGAGGTACGAAACCGCTGAAGACTTGAGTAATTATGTTTTTCCGTTTTTAGGGCAAACTAATTCATTTTGTAGTTTTTAAAAGGTTTTTAAAATTAATTCAAATGCAAATACAGGAGGGCAAACATTTGTATGATAAAAAAACATTACTTTTCAACCTTGAATAGTTTTCGAAAAGTAAGTGATGGGTATGGGCATGGACAAGTGATGGGCATTTTATTGAAACTGTTAACCTATTTCGATAATAAGTGAGTGGCCTCCCAAAATTTTGCCGAAGATACAAAAATAATTGATAGTTTAGTTATCAGGATTTTTCAAATAGCAAGAAACCACAATAATAATTTTTCGCGTATCTCCCTTTAATGTTCAATGGTCAAATAGTCCACAAAGTCATAAAATCCACAGCGCAAAAGCACCACATAAGTAAAAGTAAGACATAATGTTCACATGTCAGAAGACCAGAAATACTGCAGCAGAGGAAGAAGGAAAATGCTTAGACTCCCTGGCAGCTGAAGATCTTCCCCAACTTTGTTGGTACGTTCGGACTTTTTCTGACCTCTGACAGAGCATGCCGAGCAACCACTTGATCGAAATCTCATTTACCTTAGAACTTACCGTTCTTGGAGAGAGAAAACTCCACCCCCTGTGGTTACGTGGTATGAGTTGAACTTGAAAACGTGACGTAATGCTCACGCCCACTGCGAGGATAAGTATTTCTTTCTTGGAACTCCTAAAAACCTGTGCTAAACGTGCCTTCGGTGCTATGGCGACAAATACACATAACTTTCTGTAATTATTAGTTTGAATTGTGAAACTCGTTTTGATAGTCCAAGAAAGATGGCGGAATTAGGAGTTACTTTATTTCCTAATTGAACCAGTCATATCCCATTGGTTCTGAATTCACTCTGACATGTCCGATTAGTTCTGAATTGACCCTGTCATGTCCGATTGGTTCTGAATTGACCCTGTCATGTCCGATTGGTTCTGAATTGACCTGGCCATCAGAACATGAGAAGAGATGTCAAAACAACATGGGGTTGGTATAATATGGAATGGTTCAAAATTAGGAGTCAATATAGTCCATCCAGGGGACATAAAAATGATTGCGAATACTGGACAGCTGGGCGCATTTGAGCTACTTAATGAAGGTTATCATGTGACTTTTAAGCACTTCCATCACGTGGTGAAATAATCAAACAAGAAATGAAAACCATGTAGCATACTCACAAAAATACTATAAAACGTCTACGAAATGTCTAGAACACAGAAGCTGGTTTCAGGCACAGCTCACCCTCACATCTCAGCAAATAATATTGAAGTCAATTGTTTTGCGACCAGTCAGCAGTTGGCTTATTGTGTGCAAGAACACAAAGTTGGTCAAAACCAGCATCAGACCTCAACCCCTAACCCGGTGACGGATCCAGGACTTAATTTCGAGGGAGGGGTGTAGGGGGCTCGAGCCTCCCCGGTCATTGCCTCGGGATAGGATCCGGCTATGCAAGTAGGTACTATAGGCACTGAAATTTCGGGGAGAGGCTTGAGCCCCTAGCTCCCCTTGTTTCTGCCACTGCCCTAATCTGCACCTCACCCTTTGTCATGTGATAAAGCCCAGGCTCCTAACATAACATCATTGAAGCCGCCTTACCCTGCCCTCCCCTCCTGACTTGTTGGCATTGTTCCGGTTTAATGAGTGGTCCAGGACGACGGCATTGTGTTCAACTCTGGATTTTCTTTTTCAGGTTTCTATTGCCCCTCGGAATTGTACATCTTCATCTCTCCACAGTTGGAGTATTGCGCTGTACATTTTGGAGGCTATACCGGACGGGGCTGGCCGCGACGTTCCACACTTCACATAGGCATGCAGCAACACCTCCTGCTGAGCGTCTCCGACCACGTGTCCAGGGAACTGGAATCCGTCCAGAGTTCGGACTTTGCTAGCGACTGGCGGCGGTGGAGCTAGCGTACCAACGACGCTGCAGCCTGCCATCGATCCGGCCCCAAACAACTCAAGGCTGCGCGCTAGTTTGCTCCCAAATGCACCAAATATGGCATAGACACCCCCAATCGTCACTTTGTTTATTTTGCTTCGCAGATTCCAAAAGACGTTTTCTTTTTGTTCCAGCATGACTGGAAATTGGTGCAAACTTTATTGGCCAGTTGCCGAAATCCTGCGAATTGACCAGAAAACAGGCATTTCACAACCTCACGACCTTTGAAATATTCTAGATAAAAACGACCTGCCAATCTCTCAAAAGCAGGATTAGTGTTAGAATCCATGTTTCACATGGTCTACCCTAAGCCCGCAGCTGTTCATTTGACTTTGATCCCCCCTTCCAGACCTTGTTGGACAATGCTGTTGCTCTGCATAGCCCTGTCGCAATTGCAGCTGCTTCCATCTCTCTACTCTGAACCAGCTAATATTTTTTGCAGTCTTGGTGACCATCTCCACTGCTTTCTCGGTGTCGGTGGCGGAGCAGAAAAGAGTGAACTTGAAAGGCTTCCTTATGAAAGCCTGTACCTCGTTATCTGTGTGAGAAGAGAGGAGTTTTGGAATAACCTGTTGCTGGTAAGGTTTGTTTGGTCTTCCGGCGTGTAAGCACTGCATTTTCGGGGAAGAGTGTTGAACTTTCTGATAGTTTTCTTTCCCCTGGGCTTCGGAGCACTCTTTTTTCTGAGTATTAGAGGCTCCCCCACTTCCCGCCTTTTCACCTTCTTTATCATGAACCCCACCATGACCAAGAGAAGGCACGTAAGTGTAATTCGAACTGCATTGAGGACCCCGAGGCTGTCTTCTCCTCCGTGCAATGTATCTGCACAAGGCGCACCGGGTGTAGGAATTGGTTACGCCTGTTCTCCAACTGGTTCTCTAGCTTTGTCTTTACTTGAAGGCGAGCAGATATACTAGGTGGCAAAACAGGTAAGGGCCCTCCGATGGAAGCTAGAGCTCAAGGGCAGCGGAAGGTAATTTAAGGGCAGCTTGGAGAGACCTAATTGTGTCGTTAGCATCAGCGGTAAGAACAGTTGGCTTATGACTGGTGTTGGTGAGCCATCCGAACAACGCTGTTATTACACGTGTGTGATTCGTCGATATTCTGACCTCCCTTGAGACTGTCATTGGTTAAATGCCTGGTTGTTGCATTATCTCACATATCCTAACTACATGCTCCTTGCAATGCATCAGTGGCCCACTTTTCTCCAATCCAACGACGACGTCTGAGGCCGCCCGGCATGTGAAGCATCTCCACTTTAACAGATTCCAGATGATTGCAGCACGTGCCGCTGGTGATCCTGCCCCCTGTTCCCGACCAGATGTCAGTGTCGTCGATAGCCAATGAATGCGCGGGCTTCTGCTATCGTCAGCAGGAATGTGTGCACCAGAGGTGACACGCCGGCGGAACGGCTGTCGCCTGCTCCCTGTCATCGTCGGCTTTCCGGAGCCGGGCCGGAGCCGGAGCCGATCCGGAGCCGGGCCGGAACCGGAGCCGGAGCCGGAGCCGATTAGTGGCCCCGGGGCCGACTGAAACAGTCGCCTTGCCAAACGTTCGGAAATGAACTCATTCGGGTCTGAAGAACGGTTCGCTGGCTTCCTGGCAGTGCCAACATTTGAACAGTTTCATTGACTTTGGGCTCAAGGAGTAGAGTTAACCCTATTTCCGGCAGGGGGGCTAATATTGCCCCCTAAGGTTTTTCAAGAATATCTCCGAAACGGCTTGCGATAGAACTTTGAAACTTCCTGACTTTTCCTAAAACTAGTACAGGCAGGTTTTCTGAAGTTGTCAATATTATATATTTACCAGGGCGGAGCTATGGCTGGGTTTTTGGGGAGGTTCTATCCACAAACCAAGTATTATCGTATGCGATGGGTTCTTTGTAAAAGGAAGCCGTCTCTGCTGATCCTGATACCAGTTATATGGTTTTATTATATCATTTTTTATGTGAGATGATAGTGCATTCACAATTGTCACTATTTGTATTCATCAGGGGCGGTTACAGCAGTTCAAAATGGGGGAATGTTATCAAGAAGGACTAAACGTTAGTAAGTGAGAAGACTGCTTACAGCCGTGCCAGGGCGAATACAATTGGGTATATGAAAATTCAAAATAGTTATAACCAAATTCTAGATTACCAGAGGCGTGTCCAGTCACTACACATTTTCAAAATGCATATTCCCAGCCAGTATCACCGCCGCGACTCAATATCGTTGTATATTAAAAATGTGTTTCCAATCACCCCCACCCCCCACGACGAGAGTCCTTGATCCGCCTATGTCACCCCCTTTCCCAGAGCTGCCATGGGAGGGTAAAAATTATCAGAAATAAATTTCAACTAGTCGAGGGACTAATATACTCATGCATACCACTCGCATATTGTTGGGATGTATTTTACCCCACTGTTTTACCTTACTGCATCCGCCCCTGATGAGTTTTTCACTTTTTTCATTTATTTATGTGTCAAAGATGCCAAGCAGTATATCACGGCTTCTAATCCGCGTAACAAAAACTTTTAGGTTGTATATATTTCCCCTCATAGTCCTGGTCCTGGAACTGCCATTGAATTTCGAATTTTTGCGTAACTCGAGTATATGACAATTTTGGGTCAATTATTTGTAAATCTGAACTAGTTTTGTGAAAATCGTACAACAGAGACAAGGGTTATGGAAAATCTAAAAAATACACAAAAATTGTATATTTTGCACGACTTTCTCCTTAAAAATCAAAATTTTGAAATTTTCTTTTTTCAAAATAAAGTTTAGCGTCAGGGATTCTATAGCACTTTGAATTTTCAAAATCGGCCGGTTAGATTACGAGATCTTAGGGGGCCGATATTGCCCCCTGCCGGAAATAGGGGTAGCCGGAGCCTGACGGAAATAGGGTTAACCGGAAAAAGGAATTAATTTTTTTGGTTATCATTCAAACTAGCTTTGAAATCACCCGGAAATAGAGCAATAACATTGATTCATTCTATTTTATGATCTTGTTCAAAGACTTCCATTTGCTCGCTGGTTGCGTGGGAGAGGTCTCAGCCGATTGGCAGGCTGGCGCTGCTGCACTGTCCCACTCTCCTCATCCTGCGCCACCATTCGTTCATCATAACATGACTATATTTAACGTGACTTAACGTATTGACCCAAAATTTATATGTTTATACAAATTGCAGATCACAACCTCATGTTCCCCACCGACCTCTGCACATCTGCTTCCTCTTCATCTTTCGGCTCTCTCCGTCCTACCCGCGGACACCATCAGCCGGGTCTCCGTCCTACCCGCGGACACCATCAGCCGGGCCTCCGTCCTACCCGCGGACACCATCAGCCGGGTCTCCGTCCTACCCGCGGACATCATCAGCCGGGCCTCCGTCCTACCTGGGGACATCATCAGCTGGTGGCTATGCGGGACTCTGCTTAGCCTCCAGCTGCTGATCTACTCTTACCCCAATACTACCACCACCCTCTGGCATCGTCACTAGCTCCATCCTGGCGTATTGCCTCTGCAGATCAGCTCCCGATCTTATGACGTCATTGCCGTGGCACGCGCCGCTGACGAATGCCCCCCCCGGCTGTTGAGAACGGCCCCCCACCGCGCAATTATCCGGGCGGGGCTATTCACGGTCGGGGGAGCCCCGGCCGGCCTGCGGAGGCCGTCGGGCAGCCCCCTGCGGCGATACTATCCGCCGCCGCCAGCCCGGTCCCAGCTGTCCGGCCTCTATTTACCAGATTCGCTGAGCTCGCTCTCGGGCTTTGATGTCGGCAGAGAGAGTGATGGGGACGTCTGAGATTTGTTCTCGAGAACCTCCAGATAACAATTGCCCATCTGCTGGCAGACTGGGAATTTCAGTGGACCAGAGGTGAACGCTGAACTGCAAAAGCCCAGCTGATTTACATTGTGTTCGATTCGTAATGCATGGCTGCAGCTCAGTTTGGGACAATTTATCGCCGACATCAATCCTGCCTGCTTTGATGAATCCGTGAAATGTTCTGAGCTTAGGAAACTGAATGATTTGCTCGGGAATATGCTATGGTTCAGGGGCGTAGGAACGGTTTGAAAAGTGGGGGGCCAACCTTAGAGGGGGCCCACCTCAAGGGGGCCCAGTCCACGGGGGCCTATAATTTTAAAAATTTTAGATAGCTCGTTTAGTGTAATAAGGCATGCATGCACACAAGGATGTCAATATATGGAAAATTGAGACATTAAATTTTTCCCTATGATTTCGTAATTTCCCTATGATTCCCTATTATGATCTAATAAATCAAAGTAAAACACAAAAAACAACATTTTTTGTTTTTTTTTACCTAGACCCTTTTCAAATACGAAATACATTTTTAAGCTTTTTGGAGGATTTCAATCATTTTTTACCACGAGCGCGTTTTTTATATTTACAGATGCTTAGGCCCTTTTCATTACATTTACAAAATTAAGAACTGCTTAGAAAACTACAGACAATGCTTTGATACCAAATAGCCTCACTTCGCTATGCCTAATCCACTTGTATTTGCTTATTAAATGACGAAAATGGGAACATTTATGTAGGTTATTACGGATCTATTCTTTCCATCATTAGAGATTGATTTAGGTAAAGGCTGATCACAATAAATACGCCTAGCTATATTTCGATGCCTAAAATGCAGAGTTCCAGCATGACTGCAAGTGCAATGTTGGTACTTGATGGCCAGCTTTGTGATGCCGAGGAGGTGTGGGCATGGTGTTATAGTGGTTAGCAACCCTGCTTTCCACGCGACCAACTCGGGTTTAAGGCACGGCAGATTCCTTGTGCAAGGAGCAATTTGACTCCCAAGAAACCCCTCCAACAGGGAAAGAGTTGGCGACGCCATATAACCCTGGCATCGAAAGACGTCGCGCCTTTCGATGGCTCAGGGACGACTGTTGCTCGGCATTTAGTGCAGGGTCCGTGTCCGATTCCTATTTTGTGTTGGGATTGATATGGAATGGAGTTTGATTGGGCCCAGTTCTCGGGACACATTTGGAAACACTCGGGTAGTAGGTTCCTTGGCTTTGTTACGAAGCGCTCCTCCTCCAGGGGCTTGCAGGCAGCGTACTACCGAACTTGAACGTTCCCAGACAAGCTATCGGGGCCGTTTGGGTTTCTTGTTCTATATTACAGTTGCTGATATTTGTATATTCGTTGCGGGGACCCACCTCAAAAGGGGGGCAGTATCCCCTGACCCCCGGTTCCTATGCCTATGCCGCCCAGGGGCCGCCAAATTATCTCGGAGGGCCCCTAAGTCCAGACCATGGCTCAGGAACCCAGATCAGTCAGCTCAGGGGCCCAGACCAGTGCATTAGCTTCGGGACCAGCTTATCAAGGGACCCTACATAAGCACAGCACCCCTAGAAGCTCATCACAGGGGAGCTCCAGATTCGCACAGGGTGCCAGATTAGCTTAGGGGCCCGGTTCAGCTCGGAGGTCCCCAGGTCGACTTATGTAGGGTCTCAAAACAGCTCAAGGGACTTGTTCAAGCTCACGGATCCCAGCTTAACTCAATGATGCTAGAACAGTTCAGAGGCCCCAGACCAGCTCAGGGCTCTTGTTCAGTACAGGCCAGCTCAGCTCAGGGGCCCAGATCGGCTGATATAGGGCCCCCTCTCATACCAGCTCAGGGGCTCCATTCAAGCTCACGGCCCCAGCTTAGCCCAGGGACCCTAGAAGAGTTCAGGGCCCCCATACCAGATCAGAGGCCTCAGTTAAGCACAGCGGTACCCAGATTAGCTCAGGGCCCCAGCTAGGCTTAGGGGGTCCCAGGGTGGCTGATGTAGAGTCTCAGAACACATTGGCGTAGCCAGGATTCGGCCAAGGAGGGGTCCGACTACCGTCGGGGGGCCCCAGGCCGGGGTTCCCTTAGTAACCGGGCCCATCTCCTATATCTTTTGTATAGTATTTTAACATTATAGCATTCACACGAAGGAAATTTTGTTATGGCTTTTTAAGCATTCATTCTTATTTTGTTTATAGCTTGGTTTTTCGATCCGACCAAGTGTTGGTAAACTAAGGTCACCAAATATTAAGGATGGCCCATAACTTATATGGTAGCATGGCTATAATAACAGCTTTGAGCCATATTTCGGGAAGTTCAATGTTGATGCGCGCATGATGTTAAACCTGAGTCTACCTCAATTCACTCGGGTAATCAGACATGAAGTTATTGGAGGTCAGTCGTTTTGAGTACGAAGAATTGATCTACGGGAAATGATTAGCAATTATTTCCCGGTGTCGAATCCATGAACTCTTTAATCAGGAAATTTCCAAAGAAACGAAAAAAACAAATAAAGATACAAGGGATATGTGCGTGTGTCCTGAACGTTACATAACCTCTATTCCGTCGACAGATCCTGTTGAGATCCAGTTACTTTCTTACTCTTGCTATCTTGTAAACGAGCAAATTACCAAGACAAAAGGCGCCCAAGATATCTATCGCTTTGGCTCACTCTGTTATTGTAATTTTCAACCTTTCATACCTATATTTCTTTTTGGGATTTTGCTCATCAATTTCTGTCATTACCCTAGTTTGTCTGGTTTCCTACGAAAATATTGGAAAGTTGTTTATTTCAGAATATTTAGTAATGTATTGATTGGTGTTAAGCTACTAGATTAAAAATTGACTAGCCCTGTTCGATTTGCTCTTATGGTAAAATTAGATTAATTTTTACCTTTCCTTTGATAATGGTGCCTGATCAACATGTTTCAATTTGTCCTTTTTAGTACGCAATAGGGGTAGGTACATTTTTTCCGAGGCATATGATTTTGAAAATTTTTATTTGAGCTCTGGAGCCACCTAAGACCAACACTTGGCGGCACTCACAAAGCTAATTTTCGGCCGCTCTCCCGATTATATCTCAAGGGGTCTCTGAGACTGATTCACGGCGCCTCTTGATAAAAACTGGGGGCCCCTGAGAATCTCTCGGGGCTCCTGAGATTAGTTATCGGCAGCACCTCTGAGACTAATTATTGGGCCCCCCAGATTTGCTCTGGAGGGGGCTGAGACTGACTTTCGTGGCCATCCAGATTAGCTATTGGGGTCCCCTGAGGCTGTCTTTGGGGTGGGGGAGGGGGCTGGGAATGACTTCCGACAGCCCTCTGAGACTTACTCTAGGGCGCCCCTGAGACAAACACCGGGGGGGTAGAATCACCTCTGAGACTGAGTCTTTGGCGTTCCTGAGACTGACTCTCGGAGGCTCCAGATTAGCTCCGCGGGCCTAAGGCTAACTCCGGGCCCGTGAGACCAAAAAATCGGGAGCACCTCTGGAAATTACTCTCAGAACCCTGAGATTAACTCTCGGATGTCTCTGAGACTGACAACCGGGAGCCCTCTGAGACTAACTTTTGGGTGCTCCCTGAGATTGACTCTTGGGGCCGCTTATACCAAAACTCAGGGGGGCACAGCCTGAGGCTAAATCTCGAGGGCTCCCAAAATTACCCCTCTGGGGCCCCCTGAAACCAGCACTCTGCGGATCAAATTAGACTAACTCTCGGACCCCCGGATTAACTCTCGGGGCCACCTGAAACTAAATATTGACTCCTGAGAGAGAAACCCGTGAGACTATGAGAGCCCCCTGAGACCGACTCTTGGGGTGCTCTGAGACTCACTCTTGTGGTTCTCTGAAACAGACTCTCAGGGGGACCCCGAGACCGAATCTCGGGGTCCCCTAAGACAGACTCTTGGGGTCCCCTTGACCGACTCTTGGGGTTCTCTGAGACTGACTCTCAGGGGCCCCCTGAAATAGACTGTTGCAGGGCCCTGAGAACCACTCTCTGGGGGGCCCTGAGACTAGCTCGGCCCCCTCCCCTGAGACAGACTCCCGGGGCCCCTGATACCGACTTTTGGGGCTCCTGATACCAACCCCGAAATCTACTTTCGGGGGCCTTGAGACCGACTCTCAGGGCGGGGGCCGTGAGGCCGACTCGGGACGCCCTGAGAACGAATCTTCAGGGGCCCCTGAGACTAACTCTGGGGGCCACGTGATCAGAGAATCCTTTGCAGTGGTTCAGATTGGCCCGAGGGGTGGGGGTCTGCGGACGCCTAGGGCCCCCTTGGCTACACCACTGCATCCACACTTTCGGGGGCCCTCCGAAATCACCATTTGGAGGCCACTAAAATAATTGCTCCCCTAAACCAATACTCCGGAGCCCCTTGATACTGATGCCCGGGGGTCTTAAGACTAAGCTCGGGGTCCCACTTAGATCAGGCTCAGGGGCACCCTTAGACCCATGCTCGCGCTTTTCTCAGGAGTAACTCGACACCGATGTTCCGGGGCCCTCAAGATCAATATTTCGAGCCCCCCCGAGACTAATGCTTGGTACTCTGGAGCCCCTCGATGCCGATGCTCAGGGGTCCTGAACCCAGGTCTGGGGGCCCCTGGGACCAAACTCTGGGTCTCATGAGGCCAATGCTCGTGCTTCACTCATGAGTCCCTCGATATCAATAGTCGGGGGCACCCCGAGGGGGATCCTGAACCCCTGAGACCAAGCTCGGGGGTCCCTGAGACCAAGCTCGAAGGGACCCTGAGACCAAGCTCGGATGCTCCCTGAGACCAAGCTCGAGGCCCCCTGACACCAAGCTCGGGGGTTCCCTAAGACCAAGCTTGAGACCCCGTGAGACCAAGATCGAAAGGTTTATGAGTCCGAGCTCAGGGGCCCCCGAGATCAATGTTCGGTACTCTGGAGCCCTCGATACCGATGATCAGGGGCCCCTGAGACCAAGCTCGGGGGTCCCCTGAGACCAAGCTCGGGCGTTCCCTGAGACCAAGCTCGGAGGGCCCCTGACACCGAGCTCGGGGCCCCTGAGACAAAGCTTGGGGGCGCTGAGACCAAGCTCGGTGGCCCCCTGAGACCAAGATCAGGGCCCCCGAGACCAATGCTCGTGTTTTCCAGTGCATACGGTCAGCCTTATGCATCAGATGCCCTCGGATGCCCCCCTGAGACCAAGCTCGAGGGCCCCTGACACTAAGCTCGGGGAGAGGGGGCCTGAGACCAAGCTTGGGGACATCCCTGAGACCAAGCTCGGGGGCCCTGAGACCAAGCTCGGGGGTTATCTGAGACCAAGCTCGGAGGGCTCCCTGACACCAAGCTCGGGGGCCCCTGAGACCAAGCTCGGGGTCCCTGAGACCAAACTCGAAAGGCCCCCTGAGACCAAGCTCGGGAGCTCCCTGAGACCAAGCTCAGAGGGCCCCCAGACACCAAGCTCGGGGCCCCTGAGACCAAGCTCAGGGGCCCCTGAGACCAAAATCGAAAGGCCAGTGAGACCGAGCTCGGGGAGGAGGGGCCCTGAGACCAAGCTCGGGGCCCTGAGGCCAAGCTCGGGACCCCCTGAGACTGAGCACAGGGGTCCCCCAATATCAATATTCGGTACTCTGGAGCCCTTGATACCGATTATCGGGGGCCTCCTGAGACCAAGCTTGGGAGGCCCCCCACTGAGACCAAGCTCAGAGACCCCCGAGATCAATTTTTTGTGTTTTTAGTGCATAAGGTCAGCCAAAGGGGTCCGCGGACCCCAGGGACCCCCTCCCCTGGCTACACCACTGTCAGAACATCTCAAGGGACCCATTCAAGCTCACGGCCGCCAGGTCAGTGGCTGTAAAGCCTTATAGGGGTCCCAGACCATCTCAGGGGCCCTCAGTTCAACACAGAGGCCCATATTAGTTCTGATGACCAGATAAGCTTAAGGGCCTGGATCATCCAGGGCCCCTTGCCGGCATATTTGGGGTTTCAGAACAGTCCAGGGTTTCAATTAAAGCTTATAACCCAATTTCAAAGCAGGGGCCCTATTCCTGTGCAGGGGCCTCAGATAAGTTTAGGGTCTTCTGTGCATCACAGGGGATCCAGATTAGCTCAAGGGACGATATTAACTTTACGGTCCCAGCTCAGCTCAGGGGCCCCCAGGTCGGTGGATATAGGTTCTGGCCAACTCACGGGGCCCTGTTCAAGGTTACGGCTCCTAGCTCAGTTTAGGCATCCTAGAACAGTTAATGCTGCCCAAACCATCTCAGGGGCGCTCAGTTCAGCTCAAAGAGCCTAGATTAGCTCGTATGGTATCAGAGGCCAGTTCAGGGGCCCCGAGAAGCTCAGGGGACCTTAAAATCAACTCATAGGACCTCAACTTAGTTTAGGGGCACAGGTAAGTTTAACGGGGTTCCGGGGCAAGCTATCGGGCCAGTTTGAGTTTCTCGCTTGATATTACAGTTTTTTATATTCTTACCTCCGTTGCGGGGGCCCATCACAGAAAAGTGGGGGCCAGCCCCTGGCCCCCCGGTTCCTACGCCTATGCTATGGTTCCCGTAGATGTTGTGTTTAGTTTTTCTTTATTCCTGCTCAGTGGAAGCTCGGTACTTTGTCTAGTTATGTACAATGCAAAGACATGGGATATGAACGTCTGGGGAATGTTGACTCAGCTGTGTCTATGTGAGAGTGAGGTTAAACCAAAGCCACTAGAGAAACAGCCGAGTTCTCAACGGGAAGAAATCCAAACAACTGTTTCGCACAGCGCTGGCCTCAATCCCCGTTGCTAGCAGCAACCTTTCATTCTAGTTTTGAATTTTTTATTTTTTTATTCTAGTTTTGAACTATGTCAGTCATTCCGAAAAGATTATCGGATAGCTTCATCTGCCTTTCATCCTGAAATGCTACTGACTCGGAAAAACCAGCTCGGAACCAAACTTGTTGAGTCACGAACCTGAGTCATAGTTGACTCCAGATGACTTATAGTCTTGTTAACGAGAGTCATATTGGAGTCGGCTCACTTCCGAGGTTCGGTTGGGTCAGAATCAACTCATTGCATCAACTGATGAACTCAGTCAGACTAAGGTCTGTCTGTAAGGCATGAGTCAGAGCTAAATCGAATCAATGTCGCAACATGTTTACAGACCCACACAAGAAGGTATTTATCAGATTGGGCTGCACCCGCGTTTCATAGGATTTGATTGTTTTGCTTAAGTCAACGCGGGAAATTATACACAGATCCAGGAAATGGTGCAAAATATTGACCTATGTTTATTTACTGCGAGAAAAACGTGAAACCGGAATTAACTTCACCTTCTTAAAATTCTCTCTACGGCTGAGGCATTACCTGGGTCTTGTTTTTGATGGTCGGACAGCTGTAAAGGATTTGTGGCATCTGCTCGAACTTAATGTAAACTTTAAACATTTCACCAATGATCACGCATTGTGTATTATAGGAACTAGCAAGGTTATGTAAGCCAGCTGCCAACTCGGCATGCCTTTTCGGTTTTGCATCATGTTACACAGGTAAAAGTCAGAATTAGAGGTTTCCAAAACCGATTGCTGCAGTTCCCTGCTCTGCAGATGCGGTATATTTGAGATGCTCCCCTTGAATTGCGAAGATGAGGCATGTGTAAAAACAAGCCTTGGAAGTGGAACACATGTTATGTTAGACCATAAGTGAGGCACGACATTTATCCTGTGGTGAGTTAGGAATTTAAACCTCCTGGTTAGCACTTTAAAAGGCATTAATTTGATTTTTAAAAAGCATGAAAAAAACAATTAAACTGATTACCACCACGTAAAATATAACTGAGTAACTGATTTTATGAAAATCCTATTTTCCTGCTCTTGACATTAGTCCGTATTTCATGCATGCAAACTAAATTATCAACTCAGATTCCGAGTGATTATTGTTCTTATTTTGCTTAAGTGAGACTTGAATCGGGTTACTTCTGGTTTTTATCTGAGCCAGGGTCGATCCACAAGCTTAACCGGATGACTTAAGTCATATTCAGAGTCAGTCACCTAGTCCTGAGTCAGCGTTGAGTCGAGTTACAAAATCGTGAGTCATCCACAGGTTTGCTTGGAGCAGTGCAATAGCCATTGGTTGTCTCCGGCGGGACGTCAGTGGGGTCCAACGATACGAACTTGCACCACCACTCAACATTAGACTATTTCTGGCCGCCCGAGGTCTTTCAGCGAAAGCTATCTCCTCCCTTGCACGGAATTCGCT
The DNA here is from genome assembly GCA_034440635.1 of Lepas anatifera. Lineage (NCBI taxonomy): Eukaryota > Metazoa > Arthropoda > Thecostraca > Lepadidae > Lepas > Lepas anatifera. The sequence continues at coordinate 303,694 of JAOTON010001200.1, read as the reverse complement.
GATTGTGGCAAGGTTAAATAAAGATTGGAGAGAGCCAGCAGGCACTGCAACCGATGAGGCTTTCAAGAACAGGGTGGAATACATGTTGATCTGTTCATGCGTGTACGCTTATTTCAGGCCAAGTCTCCAGATTGAAGTAAGGTGCGTGTCTCTTACCTTCCAAGCTATGTACGCCCCAGCTTTGTTCTTGTCGCCCCGGCCCTGTTCCTAGTGCCTCGGCTCTGTCCTTGTCGCCCCGACCCAGCCCTTGTCGGCCTGACTCTTTTCCTATCGCCCCGGCGCTCTTCCTGTCGCCCCGGCTATCTTCCTGTCGCCCCGGCTATCTTCCTGTCGCCCCGGCTCTCTTCCTGTCGCCCCGGCTATCTTCCTGTCGCCCCGGCTCTCTTCCTGTCGCCCCGGCTATCTTCCTGTCGCCCCGGCTATCTTCCTGTCGCCCCGGCTCTCTTCCTGTCGCCCCGGCTATCTTCCTGTCGCCCCGGCTATCTTCCTGTCGCCCCGGCTCTCTTCCTGTCGCCCCGGCTCTCTTCCTGTCGCCCCGGCTATCTTCCTGTCGCCCCGGCTCTGTTCCTGTCGCCCCGGCTCTCATCCTGTCGCCCCGGCTATCTTCCTGTCGCCCCGGCTCTCTTCCTGTCGCCCCGGCTCTGTTCCTGTCGCCCCGGCTATCTTCCTGTCGCCCCGGCTATCTTCCTGTCGCCCCGGCTATCTTCCTGTCGCCCCGGCTATCTTCCTGTCGCTCCGGCTCTGTTCCTGTCGCCCCGGCTCTGTTCCTGTCGCCCCGGCTCTGTTCCTGTCGCCCCGGCTCTGTTCCTGTCGCCCTGGCTCTCTTCCTGTCGCCCCGGTTCTGTTCCTGTCGCCCCGGCTCTGTTCCTGTTGCCCCGGCTCTTTTCGTGTCGCCCCGGCTCTCTTCCTGTCGCCCCGGCTATCTTCCTGTCGCCCCGTCTCTCTTCCTGTCGCCCCGGCTCTCTTCCTGTCGCCCCGGCTCTGTTCCTGTCGCCCCGGCTCTGTTCCTGTCGCCCTGGCTCTCTTCCTGTCGCCCCGGCTATCTTCCTGTCGTCCCAGCTCTGTCTTCCTGTCGCCCCGTCTCTCTTCGGCTCTCTTCCTGTCGCCCCGGCCCTCTCCGGCCCTCTTCCTGTCGCCCGGCGCGGTCCCTGTCGCCCCGGCGCGGTCCCTGTCGCCCCGGCGCTGTCCCCGGGTGGAGTGCATTTCCGGGGGCGTGTGCATGCGTTGCACCCGCGCCACTTTAGATCCGGGCGTCCGCGTTCCTGCGTTGACCTCTGGTGACCCGGCGTGACCTGCTGGTGACGGAACGGGAGTGGCGCTCGAGCGCCATAAAACAGCGTCTCTTTAACTATTCATGAGCTTTTTACGCAGGTGAGGAACACGGCTCGGATGATTTGTGCGGAACCGTGTCGGAGTAACGCCGCTGCGGGCAGCTGTTGTAGGCTGATTGAACTGTTTCTCTTTCTGTTTGAAGTGTATGACAAATAAGGTGCAGGTACCGAGAGCGAACGGTCGGGGCGTTGGCATGGCTCCCGGGGCGCGGCGCGCTGCCACAGGCTCTGTGGTGTTATGGAAATGAAAGCGGGACTGGACCGGCATACTAGGTTTTGTTTGAGTAACGTTTATTAACAGGTCCAACAGACAGAAGAGATTCTATTGTTCTTTCTCAGAAAACGTTGAACTCTGGCTCTGCTGGGCGTCACTCCAGAGAAGTATAAGCATAGACACAGGAACATCCTAGGGGCTGTTGGTATATGATGTCAGCCAAATGGGGGAGGGGTGCTTGGACCCTCCCCGTCTGGTCAGCAGTGGTCAGAAAATGGCTGACCCCTTTCTCCTTCCTCGGAAATCGTTAGAAATTGCCAGACCCCCTCTCCTCAGCAAAACTGTTTTCCACATCGAAAACAGTGGTGAAAGCCGCAGGGATGTGGATTCATGCCTGTCTGGGGTTTGTCCGGACACCTCCAAGGAAAGGTGGAAGTGGTATTGAAATATCATTTAAATTTTTGTGTCTTTTATTCTAAATATTTGTAATTTGTGGTATCGGGTGAAACAGGTCTGTGAGAAGGCTAGAATACACTACGTTATAATATCTCCTCTAATATTGTGGTTAATTGACATTGCCTCAAAATTGGGCATCCCAACCATGTAGCCAGATACACGCCACTGGCAAGACGCCAAGGATGCAACAAGTCAAAGGTCGGGTCAGTTGGGGTCAGTACAAAGGCCAGCTTTTTGGGCCTGTAGACGTGCGCCTTAGGTTAAGTGTTTTAGTGTGTGTCAGGTGCTGTTTTATATGTGTTAGTTTTAGATGCGTTCTTAAAGCGTGATTCCTTTTATTCGACCTTTTTAGACACTTTTTAGGCACTTTTTCCCTTCTTATCATTTGTTGTACCCACTTGACGGGTTAATATGAAAAGCCTTGCTTCGCCTCGATTGAGGATATTTCGAAATATATATTTGATCTGATCTGAAAGGTAAAAAGAGCACTCAGTTTTTCGTGCCGGTATTCCAGTATTCCAGCTGTTTTGTATCGCCACTGCCAGTTCCAGACAGAGAGGGAAACACCCACACGAAAATCAGAGTCGGCGCCCACTGAAAACATTGCCATTAACTAGGCGCGACTCACCCACGGCGACCCACGCCCCCATCACCCGATTGGGCATGAAACGGGACCGAACTGGATAGCTGAAAAACCAGTCTAAAGAGCGTGGTCTGAAACTCAACGTCCATCGGCCCGGCGGCAAAGGGGAGGGGGCGAACAATCCCCTTGCTTGTTCTCGACTCCTAAGCAGGATAGCAAAAAAAACACGCACGGTAGAAAATCTCCCACAATAAGTTACTAAGAAACAAATGCAGTACCTTTTTGACTCAGGTTGATATCAGGGTCATGGCAGATCAATTAATGTGCCGGTTCGAGAATGTTGCCTTGACTTGAGCGTCTGACCAGGGTGATTTGGCGTCGCTTGTAGCTCGTTCCTCTCTTATCTTAACAGCGAATCAAGTGGCATATGACATGGCCACACGACGTCAAAATGTAAAAATCGGAAAAATGAACAAGATCTAACACAGCATAGTCGATATGCATACCAATATACAATGATAATCCGAACGTACTAATGTATCAAACTGAAATATTTACCACAACTTCCGGCAAAGATATGCACCCAAGTCCGAAAACTGCTTTAGCAGTTCCAGATGACCTTTCAGAGGTCATCTATTCGATCAGTAGATTATTAAATCTGTATCCACTGGTGCCAGCTTTGCAGATTTTGAGATGGGGTCACTTTGATCTGACCTGACATAACATGACCTTTATATATTGATAAAAAATTCCGGAATTAATCAAGAATAAGATCGGAAGAACCCGAAGAGGCGTTCATGATAGAACGTTAAGATTCTCCTCTGTCTTGGACAATGACAACTAAAATATTGCCTGATATAATCTTGACTGGTGGGAGATGGTTTGGGCATCCACGGATAATAACTACCTACTTAGAGCTCAAAATATCGAGGCTCATTGTTAATGCATGGAAGAACCGGAAAAAATACTTGAAAAGCAGCCACTTCACTTACGAGAAGAAACTATGGCAAAGAATAGTAGCTAATATATATTTTGCCGTGAAAATAAAGCAAACACATGAAGAAACTGGAGCAATATCCTACGGCTCCGTTATTTAGTTTGAGCAAAAACCTCAGCCACCAGCTGCAGCCCCTTATGGCTTAACATTGTATAAAAATTATATTATTAAGCCACAACTGGTACAATACTAAACTTCTATTACATATGGTTACGAAACTAAGTACCCGCTTTTAAACTACCCTCGGCCTGCGTAGTTATCGCTCGATAAAAATCCACGACAGGCCATGATTCCGTCCTCGCCAGAAAACGTCAGAAACAGTCGATCCCTCCCCATTCTCAGAAAATCGCAGAAATTGACAGACCCCTTTCTGTCGATGGCTGACGTCATATGTGAACAGCCCCCTATATATAGGCATCCTCAAGGTAAAGAAGGCTTAATGGGAATTTGGTACATAGCTCGAATCCTGAAATTTCGAGTAATTAGAGGTATTTTTAGCTGAAAATCATGAAAGTCTCCGTGATTTTTTTGAAAAGTACAATAAGCTCAATATTTTGATATTTAAAATGCTTCTCTAGGGTAAGAAATAAACCTCTGCCTGTGCATGAGGTCATGATCTGGCAATTAATACCTTATTCAAAGGACTATAATGGGATAACTTCTCACCGTGACGTCAGCATGTCGTCACGCCAACAGCTGACAACTGCGACTCGCTCCTTGGGTGCATTTTTGGTATATTTCAGATAGGTTTTTAGCTTTTCTCTACGGAAATTTCGAGTTTCAAGACAAGTAATATGTTGAGCACCGGGTTTCCGGCATGCTTTACAACTTGACTATCTCAGTTAAAATCACGTTATGAGGGTGCTCCATTCCCTTTAAGTCCTTCGCCTACAAAAGCCACATCTTCACATGGTACGTGCGTGACGCCGCGGTCCGTGCATTCGCCAGCGCGGCCAGCCGGGGCAGGGCACAGCCAGTCCCCCATTGACCGCGGCGCTCACCAGGACGGCCTCCACCTCCGCTCTGGAATCTGCAATGGCCACGCGATGACCACCACTCTGCCAGCGCAACATAGACAAATGGCTCTGGCCTGGTTCCACGCATGGTCCTCCTACGCCTCAGGCCGGTAGTTTCCTGCACGTAGTCCACCGGGTGCTGCCTGTGTTGGTGCGCCACCGGCGCGCCAAATGCGAACAGGCGGCTGTTGTGTGCGGCGGCCTCCCTGCCTGACCCCTGTTGTGTGCGGCGGCCTCCCTGCCTGACCCCTGTTGTGTGCGGCGGCGTCCCTGCCTGAGCCCTGTTGTGTGCGGCGGCCTCCCTGCCTGAGCCCTGTTGTGTGCGGCGGCCTCCCTGCCTGAGCCCTGTTGTGTGCGGCGGCGTCCCTGCCTGAGCCCTGTTGTGTGCGGCGGTGTCCCTGCCTGAGCCTTGTTGTGTGCGGCGGCGTCCCTGCCTGAGCCCTGTTGTGTGCGGCGGCGTCCCTGCCTGACCCCTGTTGTGTGCGGCGGCCTCCCTGCCTGAACCCTGTTGTGTGCGGCGGCGTCCCTGCCTGAGCCCTGTTGTGTGCGGCGGGGTCCCTGCCTGAGCCCTGTTGTGTGCGGCGGCCTCCCTGCCTGAGCCCTGTTGTGTGCGGCGGCGTCCCTGCCTGAGCCCTGTTGTGTGCAGCGGCCTCCCTGCCTGAGCCTTGTTGTGTGCGGTGGCGTCCCTGCCTGAGCCCTGTTGTGTGCAGCGGCCTCCCTGCCTGAGCCCTGTTGTGTGCGGCGGCGTCCCTGCCTGAGCCCTGTTGTGTGCAGCGGCCTCCCTGCCTGAGCCTTGTTGTGTGCGGCGGCGTCCCTGCCTGAGCCCTGTTGTGTGCGGCGGCGTCCCTGCCTGAGCCTTGTTGTGTGCGGCGGCGTCCCTGCCTGACCCCTGTTGTTTGCGGCGGCCTCCCTGCCTGAGCCCTGTTGTGTGCGGCGGCGTCCCTGCCTGAGCCCTGTTGTGTGCAGCGGCCTCCCTGCCTGAGCCTTGTTGTGTGCAGCGGCCTCCCTGCCTGAGCCCTGTTGTGTGCGGCGGTGTCCCTGCCTGAGCCCTGTTGTGTGCGGCGGGGTCCCTGCCTGAGCCCTGTTGTGTGCGGCGGCGTCCCTGCCTGAGCCTTGTTGTGTGCGGCGGCGTCCCTGCCTGAGCCTTGTTGTGTGCGGCGGCGTCCCTGCCTGAGCCCTGTTGTGTGCGGCGGGGTCCCTGCCTGAGCCCTGTTGTGTGCGGCGGCGTCCCTGCCTGAGCCCTGTTGTGTGCGGCGGCGTCCCTGCCTGAGCCTTGTTGTGTGCGGCGGGGTCCCTGCCTGAGCCCTGTTGTGTGCGGCGGCGTCCCTGCCTGAGCCCTGTTGTGTGCGGCGGCGTCCCTGCCTGAACCCTGTTGTGTGCAGCGGCCTCCCTGCCTGAGCCCTGTTGTGTGCGGCGGCGTCCCTGCCTGAGCCCTGTTGTGTGCGGCGGCGTCCCTGCCTGAGCCCTGTGTGTGCGGCGGCGTCCCTGCCTGAGCCCTGTTGTGCGGCGGCGTCCCTGCCTGAGCCCTGTTGTGTGCGGCGGCGTCCCTGCCTGAACCCTGCTGTGTGCGGCGGCCTCCCTGCCTGAACCCTGTTGTGTGCGGCGGCCTCCTGCCTGAACCCTGTTGTGTGCGGCGGGGTCCCTGCCTGAACCCTGTTGTGTGCGGCGGGGTCCCTGCCTGAACCCTGTTGTGTGCGGCGGCGTCCCTGCCTGAGCCCTGCTGTGTGCGGCGGCGTCCCTGCCTGAACCCTGTTGTGTGCGGCGGCCTCCCTGCCTGAACCCTGCTGTGTGCGGCGGCCTCCTGCCTGAACCCTGTTGTGTGCAGCGGCCTCCTGCCTGAGCCCTGTTGTGTGCGGCGGCGTCCCTGCCTGAGCCCTGTTGTGTGCGGCGGCGTCCCTGCCTGAACCCTGTTGCGTGCGGCGGCCTCCCTGCCTGAACCCTGTTGTGCGGCGGCCTCCCTGCCTGAACCCTGTTGTGTGCGGCGGGGTCCCTGCCTGAGCCTTGTTGCGTGCGGCGGCGTCCCTTCCTGACCCCTGTTGTTTGCGGCGGCGTCCCTGCCTGAGCCCTGTTGTGTGCGGCGGGGTCCCTGCCTGAGCCCTGCTGTGTGCGGCGGCGTCCCTGCCTGAGCCTTGTTGTGTGCGGCGGCGTCCCTGCCTGAGCCTTGTTGTGTGCGGCGGCGTCCCTGCCTGAGCCTTGTTGTGTGCGGCGGCGTCCCTTCCTGACCCCTGTTGTTTGCGGCGGCGTCCCTGCCTGAGCCCTGTTGTGTGCGGCGGGGTCCCTGCCTGAGCCCTGTTGTGTGCGGCGGGGTCCCTGCCTGAGCCCTGTTGTGTGCGGCGGGGTCCCTGCCTGAGCCCTGTTGTGTGCGGCGGCGTCCCTGCCTGAGCCCTGTTGTGTGCGGCGGCGTCCCTGCCTGAGCCCTGTTGTGTGCGGCGGCCTCCCTGCCTGAACCCTGTTGTGTGCGGCGGCGTCCCTGCCTGAGCCCTGTTTTGTGCGGCGGCCTCCTGCCTGAGCCCTGTTGTGTGCGGCGGCCTCCCTGCCTGAGCCCTGTTGTGTGCGGCGGGGTCCCTGCCTGAGCCCTGTTGTGTGCGGCGGCGTCCCTGCCTGAGCCCTGTTGTGTGCGGCGGCGTCCCTGCCTGAGCCCTGTTGTGTGCGGCGGGGTCCCTGCCTGAGCCCTGTTGTGTGCGGCGGCGTCCCTGCCTGAGCCCTGTTGTGTGCGGCGGCGTCCCTGCCTGAGCCCTGTTGTGTGCGGCGGCGTCCCTGCCTGAGCCCTGTTGTGTGCGGCGGCGTCCCTGCCTGAGCCCTGTTGTGTGCGGCGGCCTCCCTGCCTGAGCCCTGTTGTGTGCGGCGGCGTCCCTGCCTGAACCCTGTTGTGTGCGGCGGGGTCCCTGCCTGAGCCCTGTTGTGTGCGGCGGCGTCCCTGCCTGACCCCTGTTGTGTGCGGCGGTGTCCCTGCCTGAGCCCTGTTGTGTGCGGCGGGGTCCCTGCCTGAGCCCTGTTGTGTGCGGCGGCGTCCCTGCCTGAACCCTGTTGTGTGCGGCGGCCTCCCTGCCTGAACCCTGTTGTGTGCGGCGGGGTCCCTGCCTGAACCCTGTTGTGTGCGGCGGGGTCCCTGCCTGAGCCCTGTTGTGTGCGGCGGTGTCCCTGCCTGAGCCTTGTTGTGTGCGGCGGCGTCCCTGCCTGAGCCCTGTTGTGTGCGGCGGCGTCCCTGCCTGAGCCCTGTTGTGTGCGGCGGCGTCCCTGCCTGAGCCCTGTTGTGTGCGGCGGCGTCCCTGCCTGAGCCTTGTTGTGTGCGGCGGCGTCCCTGCCTGACCCCTGTTGTGTGCGGCGGCCTCCCTGCCTGAACCCTGTTGTGTGCGGCGGCGTCCCTGCCTGAGCCCTGTTGTGTGCGGCGGGGTCCCTGCCTGAGCCCTGTTGTGTGCGGCGGGGTCCCTGCCTGAGCCCTGTTGTGTGCGGCGGCGTCCCTGCCTGAGCCCTGTTGTGTGCGGCGGCGTCCCTGCCTGAGCCCTGTTGTGTGCGGCGGGGTCCCTGCCTGAGCCCTGTTGTGTGCGGCGGCGTCCCTGCCTGAGCCCTGTTGTGTGCGGCGGGGTCCCTGCCTGAGCCCTGTTGTGTGCGGCGGGGTCCCTGCCTGAGCCCTGTTGTGTGCGGCGGGGTCCCTGCCTGAGCCCTGTTGTGTGCGGCGGCCTCCCTGCCTGAGTCCTGTTGTGTGCGGCGGCCTCCCTGCCTGAGCCCTGTTGTGTGCGGCGGGGTCCCTGCCTGAGCCCTGTTGTGTGCGGCGGCGTCCCTGCCTGAGCCCTGTTGTGTGCGGCGGCGTCCCTGCCTGAGCCCTGTTGTGTGCGGCGGCGTCCCTGCCTGAGCCCTGTTGTGTGCGGCGGGGTCCCTGCCTGAGCCCTGTTGTGTGCGGCGGCGTCCCTGCCTGAGCCCTGTTGTGTGCGGCGGCGTCCCTGCCTGAGCCCTGTTGTGTGCGGCGGCGTCCCTGCCTGAGCCTTGTTGTGTGCGGCGGCGTCCCTGCCTGACCCCTGTTGTGTGCGGCGGCCTCCCCTGCCTGAACCCTGTTGTGTGCGGCGGCCTCCCCTGCCTGAACCCTGTTGTGTGCGGCGGCGTCCCTGCCTGACCCCTGTTGTGTGCGGCGGGGTCCCTGCCTGAGTCCTGTTGTGTGCGGCGGGGTCCCTGCCTGAGCCCTGTTGTGTGCGGCGGCGTCCCTGCCTGAACCCTGTTGTGTGCGGCGGGGTCCCTGCCTGAGCCCTGTTGTGTGCGGCGGCGTCCCTGCCTGAGCCCTGTTGTGTCGGCGGCGTCCCTGCCTGAGCCCTGTTGTGTGCGGCGGCGTCCCTGCCTGAGCCCTGCTGTGTGCGGCGGCGTCCCTGCCTGAGCCTTGTTGTGTGCGGCGGCGTCCCTGCCTGACCCCTGTTGTGTGCGGCGGCCTCCCTGCCTGAACCCTGTTGTGTGCAGCGGCCTCCCTGCCTGAGCCCTGTTGTGTGCGGCGGCGTCCCTGCCTGAGCCCTGTTGTGCGGCGGCGTCCCTGCCTGAGCTTTGCTGCGTGCGGCGGCGTCCCTGCCTGACCCCTGTTGCGTGCAGCGGCCTCCCTGCCTGAGCCCTGTTGTGTGCGGCGGCGTCCCTGCCTGAGCCCTGTTGTGTGCGGCGGCCTCCCTGCCTGAGCCTGCCGCTCACAAACGCCTCAATTGCGCTGACGGGCCTTAACACCCGCCCCGGTGGGCCTCCGAGCCTTCTTCGCCGGGGTGGGGGGGGGTGTTTGAACGCCCCCTCGAACTCGGCTCCTAAGCGGGATGCGGGATAGCAAAAAAAAAGCGCGAAGGCTGTTGGATTGTTCATACAAATTCATGAAGAAACTATATTAGTCACTTTTGGGCTCAGCACAATATTGACGTCATGACAGGTCAAAGAAGGTAACATTTTGAGTAGAGCTTTTGGGCTCTAGCGTCTGACAGAGTTGAGTTACACTGTTTTTAGGCACCATTCGCTTCCCCTCGTCACGGCAAATCGAATGATTATGATATGACCATACTAGGTCAAAATCCAAAAATGACCTGACCCCAGGTCAGGTAAAGGTCACTTTCCAGCCTAGCATAGTCAATATGCACATCAATTGACTCGCAATATCAATCCAAACGTAATGGTATCAAAATCAAAGTTGTATCATCCTTTCCCGCAAAGTTATTGACCTAAGTCTGAAAACTGCTTAAATAGCCCCAGTGTGAACCGCAGAGTGGAGGTTGGTTGCACTGCCAGATGGTCAGCGGGGCCCAGTTTGAACCGCACAGTGGAGGTCGCTGGCTGCATGGTCAGCGGGCTCAATCCTAACGGCAGAGTGGAGTTGGGATCCAGTGTCTCCAGGGGCCAGAGGTATTAAGGTGTGGGAAGAATAAAGATGAAAATAAATGGATTCGGGTCCATGGACTTAAATGTAACAAGGAGACGGTGCTGGTGACAGTCATCCATGCCTCTTGCCTAGTTCGAGACAAACATACACCCCAGAAATGGTGTCAGATATGTACATATTTCTCTTAAGGATTTATTCTTCCCAACATTTTCACTATCCTACTTTCCAACATTCGCTCCAAAACGTAATTGGACCTTGTGAAGGTGAGTTCGTTGCTCGATCCCAGCCGCTTTCACTCCGACATCTCTGTATTCCTTTCTTCCTTCACCCGACATCTCTGTATTCCTTTCACCCGACGTCTCTGTATTCCTTTCACTCCGACATCTCTGTATTCCTTTCACTCCGACATCTCTGTATTCCTTTCACTCCGACATCTCTGTATTCCTTTCACTCCGACATCTCTGTATTCCTTTCACTCCGACATCTCTGTATTCCTTTCACTCCGACATCTCTGTATTCCTTTCACTCCGACATCTCTGTATTTCTTTCTCTCCGACATCTCTGTATTTCTTTCTCTCCGACATCTCTGTATTCCTTTCTCTCTCCGACATCTCTGTATTCCTTTTACTCTGATATCTCTGTATTTGGCTGTTGTCGACTGGTCCCTGAACCATATCTCATTTGGGTGTAGGCTTTCTCTCTATTGCTGTTCGATACGGATCCAATCTGGATATTGGTAATCGCTGCCATTACCTGCCCGCAGGAGCTAGCGACCGTGCTTCTCCCGCATCTCGTCCGATGCGTGTAATTGCTTCTGGTTGCGCTTGTTCATTATCGGAGGACGGTTTTTGTTAATGAGATCAGACATTGCTCCGATTTCTTTGAGGCATAGTTACGGTGGGAGATAATGCAATCCTCGCTTGAGAATACAGTAGGTGTGTGTGGAAAACAAGGCTTTTGTGTGAAGAACGGAGGGTTTATCTCGTATTTTTAAACTGAATGAAAATTCCTTCTGCAGTGTCTTAGAAAAGAAAACAAGACTTCAAAACACTACACACTAGCAGTGTATTGATTTGATATCAATAGAATTTAACGCTGTCTTGTATTCGCAAAGCTTCCGAAAATGCCAAGGATTTCATGGTCAGATACAGACAAGTTTAAACCACACAATCCTCAAGAGTGAGACGATAGGTCAGAGAATGCAGAGGTTGTTTTTTCCATCTGTGCCGAGCTGCGGGTTTGTTTCTCTGCCACCTGTCGCCTCTCTCCCCTCGGTGCTCTCTTCCCTCCGTTGTGCTGCGCTCGCCACTCCAGCGCCGCTCGCGCTCCCTATTCAAATCACGCCGCCTTCGACAGCCGGTATCCGTGCCCCGGGGCAGCTCTGGAAGCCGGCAACTCGGCGGAGTGCGCGTCGGTCATCAGTCTTCTTTTTGTCGACGGCGGCGGACTCGCAGCGTCGATAACGTCTCATTATGGACATTAGGGCCGGTAAAAGGGCGGCGCCTCGTTAGTTTCGATCCGGCCACCGCTGATGTGCTGGTGTGTGGAGACGGCGGATGGTCGGGGGCAGGGAGTGGAGGCGGAGAGGCCCCTGCGGCGTGCTGGTGTGTGGAGACGGCGGATGGTCGGGGGCAGGGAGTGGAGGCGGAGGGGCACCTGCGGCGTGCTGGTGTGTGGAGACGGCGGATGGTCAGGGGCAGGGAGTGGAGGCGGAGAGGCCCCTGCGGCGTGCTGGTGTGTGGAGACGGCGGATGGTCGGGGGCAGGGAGTGGAGGCGGAGAGGCCCCTGCGGCGTGCTGGTGTGTGGAGACGGCGGATGGTCAGGGGCAGGGAGTGGAGGCGGAGGGGCACCTGCGGCGTGCTTGTGTGTGGAGACGGCGGATGGTCAGGGGCAGGGAGTGGAGGCGGAGAGGCCCTGCGGCGTGCTGGTGTGTGGAGACGGCGGATGGTCAGGGGCAGGGAGTGGAGGCGGAGAGGCACCTGCGGCGTGCTGGTGTGTGGAGACGGCGGATGGTCAGGGGCAGGGAGTGGAGGCGGAGAGAGCCCTGCGGCGTGCTTGTGTGTGGAGACGGCGGATGGTCAGGGGCAGGGAGTGGAGGCGGAGAGGCCCCTGCGGCGTGCTGGTGTGTGGAGACGGCGGATGGTCGGGGGTGGGGAGTGGAGGCGGAGAGGCACCTGCGGCGTGCTTGTGTGTGGAGACGGCGGATGGTCAGGGGCAGGGAGTGGAGGCGGAGAGGCCCCTGCGGCGTGCTGGTGTGTGGAGACGGCGGATGGTCAGGGGCAGGGAGTGGAGGCGGAGAGGCCCCTGCGGCGTGCTGGTGTGTGGAGACGGCGGATGGTCAGGGGCAGGGAGTGGAGGCGGAGGGCACCTGCGGCGTGCTGGTGTGTGGAGACGGCGGATGGTCAGGGGCAGGGAGTGGAGGCGGAGAGGCCCCTGCGGCGTGCTGGTGTGTGGAGACGGCGGATGGTCGGGGGCAGGGAGTGGAGGCGGAGGGGCACCTGCGGCGTGCTTGTGTGTGGAGACGGCGGATGGTCAGGGGCAGGGAGTGGAGGCGGAGGGGCACCTGCGGCGTGCTTGTGTGTGGAGACGGCGGATGGTCAGGGGCAGGGAGTGGAGGCGGAGGGCACCTGCGGCGTGCTTGTGTGTGGAGACGGCGGATGGTCAGGGGCAGGGAGTGGAGGCGGAGAGGCCCCTGCGGCGTGCTGGTGTGTGGAGACGGCGGATGGTCGGGGGTGGGGAGTGGAGGCGGAGAGGCCCCTGCGGCGTGCTTGTGTGTGGAGACGGCGGATGGTCGGGGGTGGGGAGTGGAGGCGGAGAGGCACCTGCGGCGTGCTGGTGTGTGGAGACGGCGGATGGTCGGGGGTGGGGAGTGGAGGCGGAGAGGCACCTGCGGCGTGCTTGTGTGTGGAGACGGCGGATGGTCGGGGGTGGGGAGTGGAGGCGGAGAGGCACCTGCGGCGTGCTGGTGTGTGGAGACGGCGGATGGTCGGGGGCAGGGAGTGGAGGCGGAGAGGCCCCTGCGGCGTGCTGGTGTGTGGAGACGGCGGATGGTCAGGGGCAGGGAGTGGAGGCGGAGAGGCCCCTGCGGCGTGCTTGTGTGTGGAGACGGTGGATGGTCGGGGGTGGGGAGTGGAGGTGGAGGGCACCTGCGGCGTGCTTGTGCTGCAGGCTCCAATAAAAACGTCACCGCGTCCAGCGCCACCTCCGGGGGCTCTCACCCGCCAGCTGCCGAATAATGGCGACACAGTTCTTGTTGTCTGTTTGCAGAGGCCTCTTGTTCGTTTGTCGATTCTGTTGGTTTTGGTTGGCGTGCGCGGTGGGCGCTTCTAAATAAAGCACAGCCTCATTGTTGTGAGAAACGGGTAGATGGGGGATTGCTGATTGGGAGACGGCTGACGTGTTTTGGTCGCTAATTCGAGCATCTGAGTCACTGTTTGACGGGGTCAAACGCTTCGGCCCATCAAAGTTGTCATCCATCTATCAGTGCTGGTAGCTTACGCACTGCCCCGGAGCGGAGTGTCTGTTTCATCCTTTCTATTTTTAGCTGTTTTCCGCGAACTTCGTTAAAGGCAAATGCAGCACACAGTTTTATGGTGAAGTTAGTTTATGGCGCACAGGTTATTTTCTGTTGTGGGGTTCTATTCCGTTATACTTCATGTGAAAGCTGGTGTTTGAGTCTCCAGTAAAGGTAAGTGGCAGGCCAATTCCAAGTTTCCGCGTCTGTGAGACCGCTGGGGTTTCGGCAGGCCAGACAAGCGTCCCAGTCGGGCTAAATAAATGCTCACGGACGGCAAGTTGGGAGCTGTTTCAGACTCTTTAAATTCTTAACCTTTCATCGCCTGGGGTCCGATCGGACTCCTCCCGCCCCCCTCGGTTTTTGGTGAATGATTCTAAAGCGATTAAAATGAGACGTGCGTCACCTATGACCAAAAATTGACCTGATGTCATGTCAGGTCAACGACTTAGACGTCGTTTCGAAACCCATGTAAGGCGCTTTTGTTATTCTAAAATGAGGCTGATAAAACCAGGGTGTAATTAGGCTTCTAGAAGAGCTAGATCAAGCTTCTAAATATAATTCGAAAGCTCTTGAAACGAAACTTCTGCACCCTGTAAATCATTTTGAGGTCAGGTCAACACCAAGGTCACCAGAGGTCATCAAAATCACTGTTTTCGGAATTGTCTGTGTCTAACTTTTGAACCAAACCAGACACAGTCTTAAATTTGATATCACGGTAATGATCATGACCCAATGATTCGAATGATATGCAACATGGCCTTGAAAGGTCATTAGTTAGCCTTGCCTTAAGGTCAAGGTCATAAGGTGTTCTTAAAAGGTCCTGCCGCATATAATTTGAATCCTTAACGCAAGAAAAACACATTGAAGTATTTTGTTTTGTTCTTGGTCAAATGGTTTCCGAGTTATAAGCGATTTTCTAAATGGGTCTAAATTTGACCCATTTTGGCCCACTGTGCCGTCACGGGTCAACGGGTATGGTTCAAACTCGGATCCAGAGTAGAATACGGTAAGGCACTTCCAGCACCGTTCCTTTTATCCCTATTGCCTACGGTTCCCGAGGTCGTGGAGGTACGATCGGGCCCTCCAGCCAGTGGTGCGTGCGAGAAGAGCCCAGGCGGTGCCGGGTTAAGAGCGGCAGAGCTGAACACGATATCTGGCGTTAGGCGTTTAGCACGGAAGGAAATGGATGATGCTGTTTTGTTTTGTAACAGTGTTTATACTCGTAAAGAGTAAAATATACTTTCCCTCAAAGCTTTAAAAAACCAAGGAAAGGATTATATGTTAACACGCGCATTGACGGGGGTCTGAGTCACCTTCGCTTTGACGGGGGAGGGCGGGTACCCGCCCCCCGTCAATGTGCGTGTTAAAATACTGGTATTTTGTATTTGAGGCTCCACCAGAGAGCATTACACGACACTGAAATGTTCGTACTCAGTTGGTGTTTTTGGCAACATATTCGGCTTAAAGCTTTAGACATTTGTACTTTGTATAGACTTTCGATTCCAAGGGCGGAATTTTCTTGACGATCACAACGCCTCAGCAGTTTTTGCAGGCGTCATCTGCCGGATATAATCTACTAGTTCTGAACTGACGGTGGCGCCAGCAGTTACGATTAAATTCTGGCCACCTTCGTCCGTTAACGACCTGAATAAAGCTGCAACTTTTAACGAAACACTGCACGGCCTTTCATTGCCTCGTTCCCTCTCTAACGAGACAGAACGCTTTTAATGAGGCCTGCAATGACCCGGCACGTAGTGTCAACACTTTTCGTTGGTCAGTGGCAATGGTGGGAGGGCTCTATGGTCGTATCCTACGTTGACAGCAGCGCGGGGCTCGGCCAAGGCGGCATACTGGGCGCGCTGCAATTTGTCGCGTGCCATCGACACGTGGCCGGCCCGGTAACGACGGGCACGCCAGCCCATTAGGATGACACGTGGTCGCCTGGGGGCGTGGGACCGGGCACTGCCGCGGATCGGGCCGGAGGCGACACTATTGCCAAGCACAACCGATGGCCGTGTCCGGGTCATCGCGACAAATTGGGATTGTCCGTGTCGGAGGGAGATCGATGTGGGGATTAAGGTGATTGTGTGCAAGAGCGATGAGGACATGCGGTCACGGCCTCTGAAAGATGGCCTTATAGTTGTCAGGCGCCAGGCAGGGAGACGGGCGAGATCAGCGCCACTGCCAACTCCCATGGTAGGGGTTCTTGGAAATGGTAAATGCCTCCCTGGCTTTGAGAAAATCTTGAATTAGCTAGCGTTGTTCAACAAATTCCAGCTGCCTTCCAACTCCAACGATGAAAGGTATGCAATATGGTACGGCTGTTTCTGGAATGTACCTTTACTTGTGTATTGAGTTCAGAGTGTTACATTTGCAGTTTGTGTTTTTAAGCCTCAGGACGCCGCTGTGGGGCGTACCGCAGACGGGCCCCAGCAACCTTGTTCTGAAGAGTTTTCCAGCGCCTGTTGGCTTGATATAGGCCCTGCATCTGACACCGGTCCTAAAGAACAGTATCCGTTTATGAAAAGCGTGCTGCATCTGGTTTAGAAAGCCCCAATGTTGACTGCTAGTCTGGGCGCACGGGGGCTGCGAGCCAGTCCTGAGAGAGCGACCTCAGTAGTTCATGAACCCTTGGCGAATATTCGCGACCCATGTGTCTGCCATGCCAATCGATTTGTGCCAGCTATAGGTATGGTAAGGACCCTGAGTTCACCGACGTCATGGCGTAGCGGTTCTTGTGGCCATCGGAGAGGTTATGATGTCACCAAGCAGGCATGGCGCTCAGGTGGCCCCGTTCCTCCAAACTTAGTTGATCTGCTACGATCGCATATCTATTCCCATTCGCTGCATCGCCGTGCTCCATCTGAATGGGCTTCAATACAGGGCCGTTTGAGACAGCCGCAGCACTCTCCGGGGCGGAGAGATCTGCCGCAGCCTTCCCCGGGGCGGAGAGATCTGCCACAGCCCTCCCCGGGGCGGAGAGATCTGTCGCAGCCCTCCCCGGGGCGGAGAGATCTGCCGCAGCCCTCTCCGCCCCGGAGAGATCTGCCGCAGCCCTCTCCGGGGCGGAGAGATCTGCTGCAGCCCTCTCCGGGGCGGAGAGATCTGTCACAGCCCTCCCCGGGGCGGAGAGATCTGCTGCAGCCCCTCCAACGGTGCCGACAGCCCTCCCGGGGCGGAGAGATCTGCCGCAGCCCTCTCCGGGGCGGAGAGATCTGCTGCAGCCCTCTCCGCCCCGGAGAGATCTGCTGCAGCCCTCCCCGGGGCGGAGAGATCTGCTGCAGCCCTCTCCGGGGCGGAGAGATCTTCTGCAGCCCTCCCGGGGCGGAGAGATCTGCCGCAGCCCTCCCGGGGCGGAGAGATCTGCCGCAGCCCTCTCCGCCCCGGAGAGATCTGCCGCAGCCCTCTCCGGGGCGGAGAGATCTGCTGCAGCCCTCTCCGGGGCGGAGAGATTTGCTGCAGCCCTCCCCGGGGCGGAGAGATCTGCCGCAGCCCTCTCCGGGGCGGAGAGATCTGCTGCAGCCCTCCCCGGGCGGAGAGATCTGCCGCGGCCCTCTCCGGTGCGGAGAGATCTGCTGCAGCCCTCTCCGGCCCGGAGAGATCTGCCGCAGCCCTCTCCGCCCCGGAGAGATCTGCCGCAGCCCTCTCCGGGGCGGAGAGATCTGCTGCAGCCCTCTCCGGGGCGGAGAAATCTGCCACAGCCCTCTCCGGCCCGGAGAGATCTGCCGCAGCCCTCTCCGGGGCGGAGAAATCTGCTGCAGCCCTCTCCGGGGCGGAGAGATCTGCCGCAGCCCTCCCCGGGGCGGAGATATCTGCTGCAGCCCTCTCCGGGGCGGGGAGATCTGCCTCAGCCTTCTGCGGGGCGGGGAGCTCTGCCGCAGCCCTCCCCGGGGCGGAGAGATCTGTCGCAGCCCTCCCCGGGGCGGAGAGATCTGCCGCAGCCCTCTCTGGGGCGGAGAGATCTGCTGCAGCCCTCCCCGGGGCGGAGAGATCTGCCGCGGCCCTCTCCGGTGCGGATAGATCTTCCGCAGCCTTCTGCGGGACGGAGATATCTGCCGCAGCCTTCTGCGGGGCGGAGAGATCTGCCGCAGCCTTCTGCGGGGCGGAGAGATCTGTCGCAGCCTTCTGCGGGGCGGAGAGATCTGCCGCAGCCTTCTGCGGGGCGGAGAGATCTGCCGCGGGCGGACCGTGCGCCGTGTAGCGGCGTGGAACGGCCGCTGACCCGTGCAGAGGCCTGCTGTGAGTGCGGCGTGCCCCGGGGAATGACAGCGAAAGGGCTGTGTCACGCAAAGCAGCAGCAGCGAGTGCCGCCGACGGCTACTGACCAGCCGCGCCGGCGGCGAATACCAATCAACGGCCCAAGCTGGACTGGCCGAGTCCGACACGCGATTACGGCAACGAAAAAGCCGCGCGGCTGCCTGCTCACTTCAGTTCGAATGTTGGGCATCATACTGGATATATTTTCTGACCTGCTCGCCCCATGAGTGCAACCGCTCGAGTGCTACAGGTTGGAAAGGGACCAGGCAGTACGGTGATTTTTCCTGAGAGCACTGATGAAGCTTGAGATTTACCGTTTTCGCCTTTCCAATATACGTTTGGAGGTGTCTAGAAGTGCTAGAATGTGTTCAGATGTTTACATAAAAGAAAACTGAAGCTTGGCCGATTCGGTGTAACAGAGCCATTTGCCCAGACAGCGCTCAGTGCTAGCTCAGTCGGAGATGACTCCCTGCCAACTCCCGGGAGACGGCAGCGCCGCTGGCATGTCGCCGTGGTGTCGGCATCTGCCCCTGTCGTGAGAGCGCCGTTATCCGCTCGTGACACGGCCGTGATTAGTCGTGACACGCCGTGGGCGGCTCGGCTGATGGCTTCGTGTTGGGATGTCGGGTCCTGGTGCCGGCGATCCCAGATAGTTCCAACACGACCAGCAAGGGTGCTGAATGGGAGAGATGGGACCGAACGATAGCATTGAGACTGGCTGTGGTTATGTCACTCCAGTGGGTGGGGAGTGAAGTTTTGCGGGACCTCGACAAGCGCGTTCTGTAAATCGCAGTCGCGTGTTTGCTCTTTACAATCCTTGTTAAGTCTGAAGCAATTTATCAACGGCTGAACTTTGTATTTTATCGTTTTGAAGAGGAGAATGTCCTGTTGTCAAGAGTTTGCTTGATCAAACGCTGCATCAGCTATTGCTTATATTTAGCAAGAATTGAAGGTTGGACTAGGAGCAATGCCTGTCTCTGGCGTTATAAACATTTATAATTGTCTTTATTGTTTTTCAAATAGAATTGGCATGCATCTTATTCCAACCTCTGATTCACCCAACTTAAAAAGGGACCATTAAATTGTTATCATCTTTTGACCCACCCTATCGGTGCAGGCTGCCAAATATTAAGCGACTGAAGAAAAATCATCCAATGATCTATCACTTCAACTTTTCCATCTTTCTTTGCACGAATGTCCGTTCCTTGTGCCCGCCCCCCCCCCACCGAGCCTGTAGCCTGGCATCTCCTCCGCACAAATGCTGTAGCTGCCGTGGAACTTGTTCAGTCCTCCTAAAACGGCTGCATACCCTCACCAACCGACGGCTGCATACCTCACCTTCTGACCGCTTCATACCTCACCTTCTGACCGCTTCATACCTCACCTTCTGACCGCTTCATACCTCACCTTCTGACCGCTTCATACCTCACCTTCTGACCGCTGCATACCCTCAAAAGCGTGGCAGTAACTTTTTATTGATTTTGATCTACTCTCAAATGATAGCAGCACACTTCCAATAATTTCCTATCCCGGCACAGAAACATAACTTTTATCGAATTGAGTGTTGCATTTTGCATATGTGGTTGACTTGTGCACTGCTCAAGTGTTCAGCCCAGCGACCTTCTCAGGGTGGCCGATGGGGGCTGCTGTCTGTGGCATGCGAACGGTAGCCGGCTCACAATCAGCAGAGAACCAGACAGATGGCCGCATTACCATAGTTGAGAACCGGTCCACGTATTTACCAGCAGGGGTGAGGCAGACAGGCTGACGCTACCGCCGCGCTGCCCAACAGTGCCGCACGGCCGCCAGCGAGCACGGGATGATTCTACACCATGCAAAGTGTCTGGCATCCCACCCTATAACTCAGCCATGCGTCTAGCCGCTGGGAAACGCTCGGCTAATTCTGTCTTGGTATTGATTGGCTGCTGTTTTCAGCATCCTTGCCGGTTGCCGGTGATGGTGGGGGCCAGCTTGGTGTCCTGACACTGATGATGATGGGATTGCCGGTGATGTGGGGGCAAGCTTGGTGTCCTGACACTGATGATGATGGGATTGCCGGTGATGTGGGGGCAAGCTTGGTGTCCTGACACTGATGATGATGGGATTGCCGGTGATGTGGGGGCAAGCTTGGTGTCCTGACACTGATGATGATGGGATTGCCGGTGATGTGGGGGCCAGCTTGGTGTCCTGACACTGATGATGATGGGATTGCCGGTGATGTGGGGGCAAGCTTGGTGTCCTGACACTGATGATGATGGGATTGCCGGTGATGTGGGGGCCAGCTTGGTGTCCTGACACTGATGATGATGGGATTACCGGTGATGTGGGGGCAAGCTTGGTGTCCTGACACTGATGATGATGGGATTGCCGGTGGTGGTGGGGGCAAGCTTGGTGTCCTGACACTGATGATGATGGGATTGCCGGTGATGTGGGGGCAAGCTTGGTGTCCTGACACTGATGATGATAGGATTGCCGGTGATGTGGGGGCAAGCTTGGTGTCCTGACACTGATGATGATGGGATTGCCGGTGATGTGGGGGCAAGCTTGGTGTCCTGACACTGATGATGATGGGATTGCCGGTGATGTGGGGGCAAGCTTGGTGTCCTGACACTGATGATGATGGGATTGCCGGTGATGTGGGGGCCAGCTTGGTGTTCTGACACTGATGATGATGGGATTGCCGGTGATGTGGGGGACAGCTTGGTGTCCTGACACTGATGATGATGGGATTGCCGGTGATGTGGGGGCAAGCTTGGTGTCCTGACACTGATGATGATGGGATTGCCGGTGATGTGGGGGCAAGCTTGGTGTCCTGACACTGATGATGATGGGATTGCCGGTGATGTGGGGGCAAGCTTGGTGTCCTGACACTGATGATGATGGGCTTGCCGGTGATGTGGGGGCCAGCTTGGTGTTCTGACACTGATGATGATGGGATTGCCGGTGATGTGGGGGCCAGCTTGGTGTCCTGACACTGATGATGATGGGATTGCCGGTGATGTGGGGGCAAGCTTGGTGTCCTGACACTGATGATGATGGGATTGCCGGTGATGTGGGGGCCAGCTTGGTGTCCTGGCACTGATGATGATAGGGATTGCCGGTGATGTGGGGGCAAGCTTGGTGTCCTGACACTGATGATGATGGGATTGCCGGTGATGTGGGGGCAAGCTTGGTGTCCTGACACTGATGATGATGGGATTGCCGGTGATGTGGGGGCAAGCTTGGTGTCCTGACACTGATGATGATGGGATTGCCGGTGATGTGGGGCCAGCTTGGTGTCCTGACACTGATGATGATGGGATTGCCGGTGATGTGGGGGCAAGCTTGGTGTCCTGACACTGATGATGATGGGATTGCCGGTGATGTGGGGGCAAGCTTGGTGTCCGGACACTGATAATGATGGGATTGCCGGTGACTGAAAAAAGCTGACTGCGGACTTGGCTGTGGATGGCAATGTTGGATTTGGCTTTGAATAGTTAGAGCGGCATTGGCTTTGGACGGTACATAATTTTAGACTTAACTTAAGACAGTGCTAGTGGACTTGGCTTTGAACATGAGTGGAAACACAGACGTTCTTATTCATTATAGGGCCAATGGGATTTTGACCTGGTTCAGGGTGCATTTGTATTTATATGGCTTTGGTTCTCTGAGGCTGGGTGTGGTTGTTTTGGGATGTAGTTTTGGATAACCTTATTGAAGCTTTGACGGTTTCACCACCTGCAATGCGAGTGCTCTCTCACCTACTGAGCGAATGCAAAGGCCCCAGTAAGTTCACCTGAGCAGTGACTGATGATCTGTTTTCTTTAAGGAGCAAGGTCTGATAAATCATTGATGGCAGCAAATTAATCATCTTTAATGAATGGCTGGATAATTAATAATTAATGTAGCTAAAAGCTGCTTCATTATCGATGACAGTCGGGCGATGTGCCTGTAAAAGTCGCGTCCCCTACATCACACAGCTCCCTGTACCTACTCTCGCCAGAGCGGCCGGAATTACCAGGACTGAGTGTGGGTAGAGCCTGTAGACTGGATATATTCAATGTTCTCAAAATGTGAAGAGGTTGCCCTCTGCCGGCTTCGTACCGGTCACAAACTTGCCACCCATCGGTATTTGTTGTGCGGGGACGCGCGACCACTTTGCCGTCGCTGCGACTCCCCTCTCTCCGTGAAACATGTGTTGGTATCATGTCCCAGATAAGCAAGGGAAAGAAAGGAGCAGCTTGGGGACCGGCAGCGAGCGTTCACGCTGACTGATCTGATTGGCAGAGATTCAGACATGGTTGTGCACGTTATGTCATTTCTTAAAGTCATTGGTTTTACCCTCATATATGACCCTAGTTAAGCAGTAGACAAAGTTCGTGACCTCTTTTTTAACGCAAGACTGTTGGCCTTTGTATCTCACCTATGTAGATCATTAGATAAGCAAGTTTAACCTACCTTTACTGATACACAATTGACTATGAACGTAGCCGAAACCGGAATGGGCGCTATATGACCACACTGGTCGGCGCGCCCTTAAACTCAAATAACAAACAAACAAAATGTTAGCAAAATATTTGATGACCTAATTTTTAGGCTGTCCAATCTTGCTAATAGACTATTTTCCTTGTATTTGTTCGGAGTTCATAAAGCGCAAGCGCCCGGCAACGTCGCACCCTCATGTCTAATTCGTCATCAGATTAAGTTTGAACCTCAGTGCAGTTGCTCACCATTCTAAGAAGCCCATCTTAAGCGCTGGGGTTGTCTGGTATCCAGACATCCGCCGCTATCTGGGCTGAGTTCGGCCGGCGATCTCACTGCTCCCCCTGCTCTGCTGATGGACTGTCTCATCTCACTGCTCCCTACTCTACCACTGGGCAGACTCATCTCACTGCTCCCTACTCTGCTGCTGGTTTGTCTCCTCTCACTGTCCCCAGCTTTGCTACTGGGCCGTCTCATTTCCCTGTCCCCAGCTCTGCTACTGGGCCGTCTCATCTCACTGTCCCCAGCTCTACTACTGAGCTGTCTCATATTGTTGTTCCCTACTCTGCTACTGGGCCGTCTCATATTACTGTTCCCTGCTTTGCTACTGGGCCGTCTCATATTACTGTTCCCTACTCTGCTACTGGGCCGTCTCATATTACTGTTCCCTACTCTGCTACTGGGCCGTCTCATATTACTGTTCCCTACTCTGCTACTGGGCTGTCTCATATTACTGTTCCCTACTCTGCTACTGGGCCGTCTCATATTACTGTTCCCTGCTTTGCTACTGGGCCGTCTCATATTACTGTTCCCTACTCTGCTACTGGGCCGTCTCATATTACTGTTCCCTGCTTTGCTACTGGGCCGTCTCATATTACTGTTCCCTACTCTGCTACTGGGCCGTCTCATATTACTGTTCCCTACTCTGCTACTGGGCCGTCTCATATTACTGTTCCCTACTCTGCTACTGGGCCGTCTCATATTACTGTTCCCTACTCTGCTACTGGGCCGTCTCATATTACTGTTCCCAGCTCTACTACTGGGCCGTCTCATATTACTGTTCCCTACTCTGCTACTGGGCCGTCTCATATTACTGTTCCCTACTCTGCTACTGGGCCGTCTCATATTACTGTTCCCTACTCTGCTACTGGGCCGGGGCTGGTAACTTCCGGAACAGCCCGCTGGCTCTTCGCGGTGATGTTAAATATCGTTGATTTTTTGCTTTGGGTTGACTTTCGACGCTCCAAATACGAGGTTATATGGCGTTAATGGGGGAGGGGGACGAGCTAGGCTTGAACTAGAACAGCCTGCCAAATCTGTCGCTGGGTGAGCTCGATACCGTGACGCTTTGTGCACTGGAAAGGGTTTAAACCGATTAGGCCATTGAAAACATAAGCGAAACCTTGCGAGTGATGGAAAATTTCCGTTTTTTATTAAATATCCTCATACACATGATTTCTGTCGAAGCGTTAGAGAAAACGTCACACCTTGCGGAATGTTTTCTTAGTCTACATAATCTACACGTCATAATCTATAATTTATTATAGAGCTACTTCAGAAGGGATTTTGTGCGACTGGACCCGAGCATTAATTTGATGTCCCTACCCCCTACATGCAAAAGCTATAGGAGGCTCTCGTCTCGGCCGGAATGGTCCGTTATCAGTGTGCCACCCATGGCTAACGATGACATTACCATAAATTTGAGGCCGGCTGCGCGCGCGGCAGGGTGCTGAACGCTGCTGGCCTCACAGTTTTACGCCGGCTGGGGCCGACCTCGCCTCCCGGTTCCCTGTCGCCGCAACTGCTCACCTGGGGGTGAATCGACTCGGCGATTAAAGCAGGCACGATCGCGGTGCCCGATGGCAGCTTCGTGTTGTGGTGTTCTATATTTGTCATGAGTTAAGGTATAAGAGGTCAGAATAACAAAAAAACCAGGTATGAGAGATATGAAAATCCTAGCCTGCATGACAGCATATTTCTATCACGTCTTTCTCGAAAACACGTCAGTGGGGAACTTCTGATATTGCTAAACATGCCGCAGATTTTGACCAATTTACAAATCCAGATCGCGTGTATAAAGAAGGGTAAACCGAAATAAACGCTGATTCTAAATTTCTTCTTATCGCTTTATATTTTGGTTGGGCCAGAATTGTAGTATCATCCCATCCTGGTAAATGGTTACATTCGTCAATGTGTACTTCTAGAGAATTTGAAATCCTATGAGTTGTTGTCCTATGATGTGATGTGTTGTGCTATGATCTCCTGTCTTTTTTCCTGATGTATAACTATTTTTTATGGCCGTATTTGTCAAATGATTAGAGGTTATGTCTTATGTTTTATTGTTATGCCCGAATTTGACAAATGCGGGCATAAAATAGCTTTAGTATCAGGAAAGAAGACCAGAGATATGATAAAGAAAACAAAACCAAATAATTCAAACTTAAGCGTAATTTACAGTATACTATGCGGAAGATGTTCAAAATCGTATATCGGTGAAACAGGTAGGGGACTAAAAGTTAGATTAAAAGAGCACAGGAAAGATCTAGCACATCATAGGCCTTCCAATTCTCTAGTAGTACACATAGACGAAAGTAGCCAGTTAGCCCGCGAGGCGCTACCACCAGCCCGGAAACGCTTACCCTTCCCAGTAGCTGTCACTTGCACCCGACCCCACAATCCCCCGCCCATATTCGGTCACAGTTAACCGCTTAAAACGGTGAGGCCCAGCCTTGCCGGAGGCGATGTGTTGGCAAAGGGCTGGGCATGTTGTAGAACACGGTAGACGTCAGAAAGACCCTTCGGCAATACTACGTGCTGACATAGAGACAGGCTCATGTTCTTAAGACATGACATGATTGAGATATGGGTAGAATAGCCTTGTATGCTCGATATAGCTTGTACGATGCATGGATAAAAGTTTCGTCTGTTAACGACGTACATGCGTAAGTGTTATTGATGAGACTAGGTATAACTGCGAGGACACTCTTTTGGGCAGCTGACTGTCAGCTGCTCAGCTGACCGTCAGCTGCTCATTACAATCAGCACCTCTGATAAGTGTTCTATAAAGCCGGTTGAAATAGATAAACCATGCAAGTATCGTAAGCTCTGCAGCGGTAATGCTCATCGCATAGTATTTTGGTACCATTAGTTAAGTAATGGCCCGAAAATGATCTCGCCCTCCAATCAAGCACGTTTAAAGCGACTGTTTTATCATGTACATGCGGCGCTGAGGCATGATCAGTGCCGCCCGCGGCCAGTCTTACCAAACTCCCGATAAGGCCAGTCAAAGGTCACTCACCAGGAAGCCGCGCACATCAGTCGCCCTGTGTAGGACCTCCATAAGTCCCGGCCCCGGGCGATGCACTCACGGGGGCGCCGGCCTAGTCAGTGAAGCATGAATCATGCAATCATGTGTTGCCTGAAAGAGACATTTGCTGCTGGGTTTCGACTGCTCACTGGTACAACTTCCACAGTGACGTATTTGCATGCCTCTGCGTGCTGTGCAGTCAATGGTGCCGGGGGCGGTTGAGGGTAATTTTAAAGTTCGGATAACATGCTTCCCACCGGAACGGGGAAACCGACCTATTTAGGTTTTTCCCCACTAACTTAAAAACGAAGGAACGCAAAGCTGCGTAACTTGCTTTGTGTCTCTTATCTTTTTGATGCATCTTATATCTTTTAAATCAAGTTATGTCAAACCAAAGGGTCGTTTAAGGTCATATGACTTCCCTTCAAAACTCAAAATCGCGAGTTTGTAGGGACACCAAATGGACAGCTGCCAACCGATCAGTTCCAAACTGTTACCCTTTGATGAGATCATGAGGCTCTGTAGACTGCGCTCTCGGAACAACACCGCTATATTGTTTTATCTCGGAATTTTGGCAGGTTGAGGGATGGTCGGTTCCAAAAGCCTTTCTAACAGGGTGGAGTGGCAGCGTTGTATGACGTTGACAGTTGGTGGATGCCGTTAAACCCCAACCATTGTAATGATATCTCAGAATTTTCGAATTGTTTGCCTAAAGTAAGGTCAAATCCTTAACCACTCCATTCTATATTTATGGTGGGAAATAAAAAGGGCTTATTTTCAGTTGTTACGGACCAGACTAAGCAGTAGATTCTCATACCATTTCTTTGGACGCTCCTAATAAAAATGTTGATGATTTGGGCATCTGACATATCCGGGGTCATCTGAGACTACTCGGGCAGGCTGCGATTCTTCTAAATGATGGAGCAATTGCTGAGGGAATTCAATTCTAAAGCGTTTTGGAATAACATGTAAATGATTGTTACTGTTTTCGTATTTGTTTTTGTTTTGTTTTTCGTCGTGTTGTTTTACTGTGAGAGTGAACATCTGTTTCAAGCTTAGCATTGGTGAGGGATGCCTGCGCTGGTACCTCATTCCCGCAGATTTCAACATTGGTCACAATCACTGGTGCTGTGTCGCTAGTGTGCCGTGTAGCTAACGGGGAGAGCCCAGAGCCATGAGGCGTGCTGTTTGTGCCTTCAGGGCATACGCGTCAGCTGAAGTCAGCTGTGCCGGGTCTCTTTCTGGATGCTGACTGTTGGACGTGAGAGGACGTGGTCTCCTAGCAGATGATACGGTGATGGCCTGTGATGGAAGACCATGGGCTTGGGGCTAGAATCCGCTCAGAAGGGTTGAGCGGAGTGAATAAATTTGCATCATTGCGAGCTCTACTGGCTTTCAATGATCCAAATTAAAATTTTATTATACTTCTTTAATGTTGAGGGCACTGGAGGGAAAATGTGTAATGTGAGGACATTGATTGATCGTCGCAGAGCGGCCCTTTTGGCCTCCACACCGCTCTGTGAGTACGGGTTCAAGGTCCAAGCGTGTGGGCCGCAGTCTGGCTACATTCCAAGTTCAAGGCTCTCGGAAAGCTGGCGCTCCCAGAAGGGAAACACCCAAACGAGAATCTATATTTCTCTGGCTGATCGCAATAGTGGGTTTTACTAATTGCATATGGCATTGTTAAAGCCGAGAGAAACGGATCAACCGAGCATAAATAGGGCCCTGCGGTCCATCCAAAAAACAGTAAGCTTAGTTAGAAAGGAAAAAACAATACTGGGGTCACTGGTAGCGGAACTGGGGCGAGGGGAAACGGGGCACAGTGCTCCCTTAAATAAGACATTTCAACACTAACCATGTGGCGTTGACTGCAAAGAAATATCTTTGCAAAGCCTATGGTGTTTAGGCATCGAATTCAGCTATTCTCAAATCACCTGGTTACTTCTCACCACAACTGCCAGCATGCCAGGGACGTAGCGATATCTTCCTGCCAGTGCGAAGGTTATATCTTAAAATCTCCCAGTTACCTGTTTGGAAAAGAGTTGTGTTACCAGCCATTCCAAATGCGCTCTTCACGGACAAGCCTGCACTCTAAGCCCCTTTCAAATGCCCTTCTCACGAACAAGCCTGCACTCTCAGCCCCTTCCAAATGCCCTCTTCACGAACAAGCCTTCACTCTTAGCCCCTTCCAAATGCCCTTCTCACGAACAAGCCTGCACTCTCAGTCCCTTCCAAATGCCCTCTTCACGAACAAGCCTTCACTCTTAGCCCCTTCCAAATGCCCTTCTCACGAACAAGCCTGCACTCTCAGTCCCTTCCAAATGCCCTCTTCACGGACAAGCCTTCACTCTCAGTCCCTTCCAAATGCCCTCTTCACGGACAAGCCTTCACTCTCAGTCCCTTCCAAATATCCTCATCACGGACCCACCTGCACTCTCAGCCCCCTCGTTTGTCACACGGGCCATTGCTGGGTGTTGTGTTCAACAGCGGCGCTTTGATTCATTCGGCCGAGTGTTTACGTTTGTCCAGTGAAGCCCGGCACGTCTTATTTTGCGCCGCGGCGCGCGGTGCGGCAGAAGTGGCGCACTTCTGTTGCGAAACGGGCAATGTTTGCCGCCCACGCAGCGATGATATCACAGGGTTAGGTGGCAGAAAGCGTGAGGGCCTGCTTTATGACGATATATTGCTGAGACAATGGGATATTTGTCACTTAGATGAACAGGCATTGAAAAGCTGATGACAGTGGAATACACCCTGCACTCTTCTGCGTGCGCTCGTCATGGATAAGATGTGACGTCAGACTCTCACAAATGTGTTGATAGTTTTTCACTAAAGGTCGTGAGGTCGTGGTGACAGGTGGGGATTTCCCTTTCCAATAAATTATATGGAAAAATTTGGTTAGTGATCAAGTTTTAGGCCGGACTAGAACTCACAGATCAGACCAGGCTCATGTTTTAGACCAGCTGAACTTGCAAGCGAAGGTGCCTTGTAGAGCGTGGGAAATGTCAGAGGTGAGAACGTCATCACACGCACCACAAATTACAGAATGACACATTTTTTACTGAAACTCAGGTGCTTTGCAGCTGTAAATGGAAATGTTTTCTTTTTCAAACCATTCGCTAAGCTTAATCTGATTTCCTATAGCTAAGACTAGCTGTCTAAAAGCTTGATCAAGGCGAGTGGAGGTGGATGTCTGCAGTGTGATTGCCTCTGAAAGTCCCGGGTCACGGCGCACTACAGGTAAAACCGCCGCGCGCCGCTGCTCTTCCCTTTTTGCCTCCGGTTTTTTGCTTGTCACGGCTCACCAGCCAGCCAAAGAAGCCGTGTTTGATTGTCGGGAGTGGTTCGTGTATTTTCCCTCCGCTTTGATGACAAAATATGACCACAAGACTCAGTGATGCTAAGCCTGTTGCTGTTGTTCTTCTGCACCGAGCCGTCTAAGCTATCGTTAAGGTCACCTAACTGGAGTGACTCAGAAAGCCGGGTGTGTGTCAGGATTGATGCGGGCGACATTCTCGTCTGTCGAATGTCGCCGATCACTTGACACCATTTGTGTTGAGTGTGAGCTCAGCGCCGGCCGGATATTGGCAGCATTTCTCGCCTGTTTGCCCGGCATTAGAGCCTGTGATAGGGCCTCGCTGGTGGTTGAAGGGTCCGTTGCCAGGCGCGCGACAGCCCTGCCTGGCGCCTCCGACAGAGGCTTGCTTTTAGCCTGTTACGTCCCTGCGGGTGCCTGATTCTAAAGTCTGACCCCCGATTACTCAGTGAATATGCAGAAAATGCTTGAGGTTTCCGTTGATGTTTTATCGACCAGGTAAACAAAGTTGATCGTCGAAAATATTGTTTTGGGCTCTATTATTCAAACATTCTAATGTTGGAAATGATTTGCATATGACAAGAACGTGGTGGATTTGATATTGCCACGTAAAGTAAAATGTGTAAAATACACCAGACTTAAAAGCACATATGAACCATCATTCATAACAACTCGCTAGCCCCATAAGATCAGATTCCCCCATCTTTAGAATTCCGTCATATTTTCTGGAACCGAGGCTCTCAGCTTTTGGGTGAGAGCCATGGGTCCCGCCGCTCGGGCAGACGGGGGACGCGTCCTCCCTCTTTTGACAGTGGGTGGGGATGGAGTATGTTCCCCCACCACTTTTCACGCTGGGGCAACATCACATCGTCCCGAATACTGAAATCGAGATTGCGAATAACGATGAGGGGGCCTCCCATGGACACACCAATCACAGTCACAATTTCTTTGCGAGGCCTAACTGTTGATACAGACGCCTAGTTTGGTCTCTCAGGGGCCCTTCACCAACTCAGGGGATCCCGAGATCAAGTCAGAAAACCCCGGAAAAAATCAATTTTTAGCGGGCCCCAGGTCAGCTAAATGGGCCCAGCACCAACTAAGTAACCAAGACCCCCAGGGGAACAAACCCGTCAAGGGCCCAACGAGCTCAGGGGGCCCCAGATCAGCGCAAGGGCCCAGACAAGCTAATTGGGTCCATGCTAGTTAAAGGAGCCCAATACCAGCTCGGGGACGTTGCCACTCCAAGAAACACCAATCCTGCTAGAGACCCTAGAACCAAGTAAAAATCTAGTATATAATTCTCCGAGGCCCTTACCAGCTAAAGGTGCCCTAAACCAGCTTCGGCCCCAAGACAAAGTCAGTAAGCTCCTGTTTAATACCCTCTCAGTGTCCTAGATCAACTCAGAGACCCCTTGAAAAACTCCCTCTCAGGAGGGCCAAGCCCATCCCGGTGCCCAAAATCAGCCGAGGGGGCCATACCAGTTAAAGACCCCGACAAGCTCAGGGGGCTTCAGGGCCAACACCAGAGTTGTGCGACTCGCGAGTTGGAGCCGAAGTTTAACTCAAATTTCGACTCATTCAACTCTGAGTTGAGTTGAGTTGAGTCGAAAAAATTAGACAGATGAGTTGAGTTGAGTTGAGTCAGTTCACACCACGTCAATGAGTTGAGTTGAGTTGTGAAGGCAGCGAGTCAAATGAGTTGACGAAAAAAGTTGGCTCAACAGATAAACAGTATTCAAGTAAAAGTATTTGAATTTGCCTACCTTTTGCAAAACTCCCTTAAATACCGTTTCTCTCCGGCGTTTTAATTTTTTCAATCAAAGTTTCAATTTGTTTCAATATATAATTTCAATTATATGGTTCAATTGCTTATTTTAAAGACCTATCCGGTCTGAATAAATCCCTCGGCACAAGTAATACATGTACTTGTAAAATTAAACAGGCTCCTATCACTGGCCTTGCCTTAACCCGCGCCCCACCGGGGGTCCAGCGCCACCTTCGCCCCACCGGGGGGCCATCGATGGCCCCCCTCTAACTCCGAAAATATGGACGTTAGCGCAAATCTGCAAAGTGCAATAGAAAGCTCGCGTGAATTCAGTAAGAAATTACTTCACATTTCTTAGTGCTCAGGTCAATGGTTTGACCTCCAGAGGTCAAATTAGGTCAAGATCAGCTATTTTCACTCAAATATGCAATGCTTAAGCAAACTGGTCATAACTCTTATGCCATTAGAGCTATTGAAGTCTGGTAAAGTACATTTGATAGGAAATTGTCAGTCCTTTTTCCGTTATGTCAAACGTGAAGACCTCCCGCCAGTGGTTTGACCTCCAAAGGTCACCTCGTGACCTAAGATGACCTGAGGTCACGAAAGGTCAGAAAGTGACCTTGCTGTATATCAAATGAAAGCCAGTGACGAGACAAACACGATGGTGATTGTTTCAGCGCTCTAGCTTATTTAGGTCAAAAGTTATTATCGAAATACTGTTTTTGACCCCTGGTGACCTTTGATGACCTTGGAGAGGTCAAAGGGCAAATATGGCCCCTGGAATCCGTGAAAGGGTGTCCAAGAACGTTTTTCTGATCAAGCTGAGCATTTTCAATCGCTTTTGTGACTTTTAGATCATAAGACAGCTTTTCCCCATGCTTTGTCAATGGAAGAGGTCACCTCGTGACCGGACCTCAGGGCACGAAATAAAAAATCCCGGATATACACCTTGTAGACCCTGGAGGGGCCATAAAGTGTAGGAAGTTTCAAATCGATCGACTTCGAAATGTAGCTCTTACAGAGCTCTAAAGTTGAAGTGAGGTGACCTTGGTTGACCTCGTCTGGTGGCCTGACCTTGGGTGACCCGGGGTAAAAAATTTCAGGGATGGTGGGAAAATGATGCAGTGAGAGGTAGGTAGAGTCCTCAACCGCGGTGCTGTGCCTCTTCGTTTTTTTGCTATCCCGGAAAAACCTTAGGGGGGCATCGATGCCCCCCCCGGTGGAGTGAGGGTTAATCATTTGAAGCGGTGGAACGCATTGCAAAATATATTTCAAATCTTTCAAAACCTTCTCATCATCAATATTTAACATTGCTTCTTTAATTTTTCATGGAAATGTCACACGTTGATAATATTTCCATTTCTATTGTCCTTTGTCATATATGGTACACTTATTCCTGGTTTGTTGTAGTTCGTAGAATTTGCTATTGCGACTAGGTAGGGGAGGCCGGGGCAAGACGGACACCCAAGTGTTTCTCTAACATAGCAAGCTCAATAGCCGGCCCAAAAATTTGAGCTATATACCCTGAGGTAGCCTAATGAATTGTGTCTGTAATGTAAGAGTATCAACTTAAAAAATTAATTTGGAAAAGATGGCAGTAAAATATATAAGCTGATATTTTTTGTCCGTTTTACCCCAACCCTGGGGCATCATGACTTTCAGGAAGGGGCAATTCGGACAGTATGTTCTGCTGTCATTTTTGCCCTTTGCCCTTTGCCCGGGCACCCCCAAATATATATAAATCCACATCACTGGCGACCTTGGTAATATGGTGAAAAACATTACATTTTCTTTCAAGCGTCAACATCTATTAAGTCATTGAAAATTTTAACCTGCTTTCATTTTGGCACAAAACTGCCGACCAACCTGGACCCGCCCCTGCCTTGTTTTCTCGCTGTTTCTTTGATCTTACCACAATAACAAACTACAGAGTACACTATCCTAAGTGATTGGGATAAAGCGGACCATCAGACCATTTTCACCATTGTTGTTCCATTTTGCCCCTTGTGTTTTGCCCCACAGCTACTCTGATTCAAGTTTTTACGTGGGCGGGCGTGCGTGCGTGCGTGTGCTGTTATACTTCGAGGAACTTAAAATCTGTTATTCGCTACTGTAAACTGGATTTAGACGCCTATTGTTCCCCTTGTTATTCTTTTTATTAATGTAGATGTGTTTTTTAGGTATTTCTCAGAAGGTACTTTTTATTACTGTCACGTGATATTTGCCAAACTTAACATTCTCTCCAAACTCTTATTGAACCATATCACCTATTCCGATTCGCTGACAAACATATACGACAATCCAAACTCCACACAATGCCTTTTCAAGAACAATAGGTGGTACCTTGGGAAAAACCATACAGTGCTGATCCATATAAGAAGCGTTTGTGTTTTGTGCATGTGGCGTTTCCTGCCAGGGGGCCCAAAGTTGGAGGGGGCCCGACAAAATTTGGCCATCCTCCCACTCTCGAGCCCGTGGCGGGACCCCGGGTGAGAACAGCTGCTGACAATCGCTTTATTATTCCCCCGTCGCAGATCAGGACAGTTCAGAAGCCACATCTCAACCGTAGGGTGGTGTCAGGCACCGCAGGACGCGGGGCACCTCCACCGTAGGGTGGTGTCAGGCACCGCAGGACGCGGGGCACCTCCACCGTAGGGTGGTGTCAGGCACCGCAGGACGCGGGGCACCTCCACCTTAGGGTGGCGTCAGGCACCGCAGGACGCGGGGCACCTCCACCGTAGGGTGGTGTCAGGCATCGCAGGACGCGGGGCACCTCCACCGTAGGGTGGCGTCAGGCACCGCAGGACGCGGGGCACCTCCACCGTAGGGTGGCGTCAGGCACCGCAGGACGCGGGGCACCTCTACCGTAGGGTGGTGTCAGGCACTGCAGGACGCGGGGCACCTCCACCGTAGGGTGGCGTCAGGCACCGCAGGACGCGGGGCACCTCCACCGTGGGGTGGTGTCAGGCACCGCAGGACGCGGGGCACCTCCACCGTAGGGTGGCGTCAGGCACCGCAGGACGCAGAGTCCTCCCGGCCGGGCGCCGCCGCTCCGTCCCGCACCATCTACCAAGTACTTGTGTCGACCATTTCGCTCCCCTGTTGACTCCAGTGGGCCGGCGGCGCTGTTTGCGTTCCGGACTGGCATCCAATTGATATGTGTCAATTGAACCCGATGACTCGCGGGACGGTGAAATACTGTCCTGGGGCGTGTTTGCTCGCGAGAGGTTTCGCAACGGCGGCGGACGGAGGCGCGAGCGCGAGCGCTGCCCTGCGCGACGGCGTTGCAGGCAGGGTCAGCACGCGCCGCTGCGTGCGTGCGTGCCTACGCGTCGCGCGCGGTCTGAAGTTTCACAAACAGGCGCGAGCGGTGGCTTGATAGGGGTCAGGTCACCTGATAGCGCGTCACGGTCACTGCTGGTTGGCTACTGGAGTCAGGGTTGCCGCCAGGCAAGTGGGACCTTGCCAAATCGGGGATGTGGTCGGCTCTGCCTGCATAGCAGCCTGGTGTCTGGAGAGTAGCATGCATACTTCTGCTCATTGAAGCATTCTGCGATATCTGGAATATCTGCCCCATCTGATCATGCTAAATCGGATGGTGCTCCTTTTCGTTCAATTACCCAGGGGTTAGAGACAATGTGGCATCAATATGGATTTATTGTTGCATTGACTCTTGCTCATTGAAATTCCTTCCCTTACGTATTCTCCTCATAAAACCATCTGGGCGTTTCGGATTCCAATAGGCGTCCGCTGGGGAGTTATGTGGTGCTCAGATATCGCTGGGATCGGGTCGCTGGTGTTCTGATGATGCCACCCCATTCATCGGCTCCGGCTCGTGACATCAGGAGAATGCCATTGCACTTTACAGACGGTCATCTCCTCTGTGGAAGTCCTGGATGAGTTGTGGTATATCTTTGATCATCTAGCCGTCCTCTTTATTTTATGTTATTTGGAAGCAAAACCCGTCAGGCAACAAAACATTTCGGGTTCTTAGGGCCGAATATTTTGGTAATCGCCCCATTGACGGGGGTAAAAGGCTACCACTCTTTGAGCCACTTCTCAGACAATACTTCCGTGTCCTTCGCCTCCCGCATTTTGCGTTGATGACATACTTTTGTTAAGGAGTATCGAAATTATAACCCGAAACCAGTGTATATTTATGGGTACCATTGAGCTGTCATCCATATTTATTGGTGGTAAATGAAAACAGTGTAGGATTTCATTTCACTAAACTGCATTCGCTGATTCTGTGCTAGTTAACGTCTTAAATGGATGACGTACGAACGGATAACCTGTGTTCAACTGCAAGATAACAAATGAACACCGAAGAGGATTCGCGATACACTGTCCTTAAATTACCAGACCTCTACAACCCCGTGATGTTAAAGGTGTATGAAATCATCCCTAACGATCCCAGTTTTCTCGTGAAAAAGGGACTGTATTTGAAAATAAAAGCTACATTTAAAGGTTGTACCACTTTGATGATTAGTTTCGAACTGATGAGATAGCAGTTTTGTAGAGCGTGTCGAGAAACCAGTATTAACA
Source organism: Lepas anatifera (assembly GCA_034440635.1). Taxonomy (NCBI): domain Eukaryota; kingdom Metazoa; phylum Arthropoda; class Thecostraca; family Lepadidae; genus Lepas; species Lepas anatifera. The sequence continues at coordinate 268,593 of JAOTON010001200.1, read as the reverse complement.
TATTATTTTGCCCGAAGTTCCACAATTAAATTTCTGCACACTATGAGGTTCACAATGTTAATAATAATATAATAAATTCTGTTCCATCTCGCAGGGCATGCCACGTGATAAGTGTTAATACATGTTATAGGTTTTAGAAAATAACATGACGGAGGCAGGCAGCTCAGCTAAGTTTCGTAATTAAACCCGATGTAGTAAACGCGATTAAACGCGAAGGTCAACATAGGGATGTAAGAAGAAAGGCAATATTGTTGTTTAGGCAATTTAAAGGTGGAAGCAAAGTGTTTTCTTCTGATATTCAGACCAAATTTGTCCATAAATAGTGTTTTCTAGAGTTTTGGCAGTGGAACACTTTAAGGGATCCTTTTAACTTGGTCTTCACGTCATCCAGGTTTTTCTAACGCTTGCGTGTAGGGTGTATCTTAAGATGCCGGATATCGTCGTCCAAATCTTCGTCCGTTAGTGTTGTTTTGGAATGTTGTCTGGCTCTTGATCATGAGAACCAAAAGCGGTTTCATCACGTTCAGAGTAAGACTGTGACTCCCTAATTGGTCGTCTATTGACTCATTGAATCAACTGGTATGCGCTCCATGCTCATGATTGACGGGGAGGCTGGCTCAAAATTCTGGTTACATTGGTGCCTGGGCTTGTACAACCTGAGTCTATTTCTTGTATAACGGTACAATCAGTTTCGTGTCGGAAAAAGTATGAAGAAGGCTGGTGGAAGAAACAAACCATGGAAAATCACGTATTTTGATGACAACCGGATAGATGGACTAATTGTAGCCAACTTCCAGGATTATCGTTACGATGCGCAGTGGCTTTGGCATGACGTCACTGGCCAACAGCTGACGGACACAGAGCGGCTGAACCAACATGTTGATGGTATGGCTGTTTCCGGAGAGGCCCGCTCTGCTGTCAGTGGGGAACAGACCGCTCCCGCTTTCTGGAAACGGCTGAAACAATCGACCCGCCGCAGTGGCCCCAGCCAGTGCCTGTGGCTTATTTTCAATGACGAAAATATTCCGAAGGATATTTGTTCAGGTGGCGGCCGGAGCCCTGTATTTCCCTTTAAATATTCATCCTGACAAACCTAGTCTCATAACATTGAAAACCATTCACCCACCTTCCATCCCAACTTTCCAGAACACTTCTTCTCATAACGCAGGCGAAATGGAAACGGACATAGCACCGAGACAGTCACAGATAGGTAGTGAGATACACAGATGAGGTGGTCACAGATACGTAGTGTAAACACATGAGGTAGCAGTAACGCACACTCGTCACAGTAACAGTCGGGAGTTAGCGCCATTCGCTCTTTCCCATTTTCGCCAGCGGTTATTTGGATGTTATATCTTGTGGCCATACCAGAAATTCGCCGCCGGGTCTTTTCGTCCGGGGTATCCTGCAACACTTTGACCCCAGGACCATATGCCGCCAAAACCACCAAATGGAATGTATGTGCAGCCGGTTCCACACTGATTGGGTAGGTATTAGTGTCAGTTGTCTTAGGAAATATCTTAAAAACGATTACACACCTCACAAAATATTGCGTCTCTAGAAATGTATTTTGACGAGCCCTTTAAATGTGGTCCCCTGTGAAGTGGATGAGACGTCAATTTGGAAAACTATGAACAAAAAACTGTTTTCGGCCATGTGGGAGCACAAGCAGGGGCACAAACAGGAGCAGGAGTGTCGCTCGCCGTGTGTACCCGGCCCCGCCACTCGCGACACTGCGCGGGGTCGACCCTCTTCCCTCTGGTCCCCTCCCTCTGTCCCAGCCTCTCTCCTGCCCCTCCCCATGTACCCCGTGCCTCGCGCGTCGCTAACGGCAGATTAACACTAGTTGTTATCTCGGCTATACTCTCCTCCCCCTCCCATACTGCGACACGGAATGGAGATCCAGGCCTATCGGGGGAACATCCCCACTCCATAGATATTACCATTTATTTAGATTATTTTCGATTTCTTTCTTATTTTTTTGCAATGGCTCCTTCCGTAAAACAATGGGTAGATGTTAAATGTTGACACAATGCTAAATTCCTGACACAATTTAACTTCGGATTGATTGCTTCATCTCGGCTTACTTTGCACTGAACTCTAAACTGTTTTTAAAAAAAAAAACATTTTTAAGTTAACTACTGGTGTATTTTGGAAACCCTAAAATTACTGTTTTGTAACTTGGGATATCTTGACCTAGTTTTTTTTAAGTTTGGGTAGTGTTTAGGTCCATAGCGGTTTTACTCTATCACATTAATAAAAGAAGTGTCTCATATCGTCGGCCTTAAAGCAATGTGTGCTTAAGGGGCTTCCAATTATACCAGAGTTGACACAAAGTTACGGGTATGTACATAGATCAGAGGTCAGAAAGTATGCTGGCTGTCACAAACTCAATGTGACGTATGCCTCCCGCACACAGAGCTAAATAATAATTGTATACTGAATACTATTTCCAATATGCTGAATGTCCTCTACCTGTCCCTTACTTTTGCAGCAAACAAGGTTCTAGCACCAAACCATTACAGCATGAAAGTGGTAAGTTTTCATTTATAGATCATGTTTTGTTTTGGAAGGAAAATTTCCAATTATGGGTCATTTTTCCAGCATTGGGGTCATAACTTTTATTGGCAACTCTGACTGCACCAATGACATGTTTTTTTTTGAAGAAGTTTCCATTTTGAAAGGTGTTTCCAATGTGGTACTTTTCCACATGATCACATGTAGCAATTATCATGAAATTAGTCATTATTGGGAACATACCTATTAATGGGAGCATACATGACACACAATTGGGAACCTAACCACAGCTTCCCCTCCCCCACTAAACTTCATCTACATATCAACAAAGAAAAATGTCAATGTCAACATAGTATTTGAATATACCTAAAATGTGTTGGTTAAGTGGACCTTAGGTAGCATTTTTATAAGCACATCAAATGCTTAAATTTGCATCCCACTCACAATCATTACCTGCCTGGTCATTCCTTTTCAGTAAAAACTTTGAGGCAACTAGCCTGCATAGATGTAAAATTATGTCTATTGCCCTAATAGGTACAGAGGTATTGGAATTCTCATACCAAAGAAAGATCCAGTGTAGTCAAAACCTGCTTTACCTCCATCAGTTCGGGTCCTGTGCTGGCTTACCACTGACTGGTAGTAAGCAAACACCCTCAACCAGCATTTTCGAAGTCTATTTCTTCTGAGATTTGCTGTGATTTTCTGAGATAAGAAGGGGGTCTACTCGGTCCCCTCCAGTGCACGTTAGTTCCAGGCCCCTCTCCAGTGTGGGTGTTAACACTTTGCGGAGGACTGCATTAGCACACATTTGCTATCTGTACAATATTGATAGATAATTTGATCATGAAAACTCACCTGAATCACTGTTGTTGCCAGCCTGTTGCTGGCGCAACTCTCCCAACTTCCTCAGCTCCAAATCTATCTAACCAATCTAGGCACAAACAAACTAAGGCACAAGCAGGCTAAGGAATGAAAAACCAAGCTGATATGGGAAAGTGCATTTACAATAGCCTACATTCATCTTAGATAAGCCATGGGCAGCAATATTTATTCTAGCTAGTTTTAGCCTGCACTTATCTTAAATATACCTAATGAATATGCCCTCAAAATAAGTGGCTTCCGCCTGTTAAAATTTTTGGCAGGCTCTACATCACATAAACATTTCTAACTTGTCTTTTCGCTGTTGCGCAGTTTAAGTAGAATTGCTGCCAAGCTATGTTTATTTTCTCACTCACTTAGTACTTTTATTAGTAGCTTTTAGGCGTACTTAATACTAAATTCGAAGAAATAGGGGCCAATAAATCGAAGACACTCAAACTGTAAATATGATTTAACCTGAAAAAATGGAGAGAAAGTACTTGATAAAGTATCTGCGTTATCGTTAATGCCTTAAATATGCCCACAATCGTGGATTTCTCGAAAAAATTGACTGTCACATTTCCGGCATCTAGGCGACAACTTTCTGCAAACTACTAACAATCAGCCCCATTGGGCTGCATGTTAAAATCTGGCAACTGTGACAGCGGTTTGCGGGTTTTCTGCAGCGGGGGTCCCTCGTTTTAGTAGAAACTGAACACAGTACCAATATTGTATTACTAATGGTACGCTGTGCAATTGAAGAACAGAGCTGCTAAGTTAAAATATTCCCTACACGCTTCATTCTCTATTTCGAAAATATTTGGTTTGATCTTGAGCCATATAGTCAGGATCGCTATTTTGTCACAATTATGACCTCGATTTTCGTAAATGTGTCACAAACTCCGGTAGACGAGTTGGCAAGTTTCTGCACCTCTGACATAGATATCGGTTGATTATTCGGAAGTGAAGAGGCTGAATTTTGATTGACATTGTGCATTTAAATGGAATCCCAGACACCTCACACCAATTTGGTGGTCTCTCTTCATAGGACTCCCATCTGCCTACTGCAGTAGGCATTCTATTTTTTAATTATTTTTTACATACAAATGTCGGATACTACAGTGCTTAACAGGCACTGGTTTGGCGTCCGCACGTGAAAAGTATATCATTTACCAATGCGGCGTTCATTCATCCCCTCTGTAACTTTCTGTTCCAGCACTTTGGAACAGGTGACATGAGTCGTTGATGTGTGAGAAAATTTGTCCTCAAGTTAGGAAAGATTTGCTTAATTTGATCGAGGCCCATCAAATGATCAATGATCATTCTCGTCCACAATATGATCAATCATAGTTACCCCGACCGTATAATAGTTTCTAAAGGATACCGGTTTTAGTGTAGCCAGACCTCGATTTTTTGCAACACCTGCAAATTTGCAGCGCCTGCCAGCTACATTGCCATGATTTAGACAAGGGGCAGCTGGGTACCTTGTTTGTTAGGAAAATGTCCACGACCTTTCTCAAGTATAACTGTTACTACCCCATGTCTGTGCGTAACAAGTAGTTGGTGCCTGTTTTTCGGGTCGTTAAATCGGCGCCCCCACCGGGTCCGGCGTCCCTTCGGCAGAAATGTCTGAAATTTCGGCTGCAACTAAACACCAACGACGATGCACTTCACCCATATTTATGCAGAATCACGCAGGTAACAGTGAGAAAATGCAAACAAACTAACTCAATGTCTAATTCTTTTAGGGACGTACCCCCCAAATTCGCGAGTATTGGGACGGTCCTCTCCCCGCTTTCGACATCGATGCATACGCTTACCAGGTAGACCAAAGAACAATTCACTTTGTTCGAAATGGTTCGGCCCTGATATCCTGATGTTTGAGAAGAGTTTGTTACTGATTCGAATTAAGGGACTAAAAATGTAATCAATTTGACCTGGTACTACCCTGCCATTTTCATGCTAAATTCTTAATAAGTAACAACTCATATCACTTAACGGCACCATATTGCCACGTATACCTTCATTTGATACAGTTTATGTTTTAAAGACATGCTTGTATGTGAATGATGACATGTAAGCAACTGATCATCTGCAGTGCCATGTCAAACCCGCCATTTGTTAGAAAAGTCTCCTGAATACTGCCGGGGCAATGGCAATGATTCCCCTCTGATTCCATTCTTCTCCACAGTCCACCGAGGCGCAGACATCCGGACTGATTCTGGCAACGTTGTAAGGCAGACCTTGGCAACATTTCTACAGAGCTCAGAATTCAGCATCTAAATTGTCTTTGAAGTCTTCCCACGAATTGCGCCCGGCCCAAACAACAGCTCTCTGCCAACACTCGCGATTTCGGGCGGTTTTCTGCGAAGAGGTGTGCTAATCGCAGCCCAAGTAGCTCGAGTCGAAGTCAGAGAGCAGCTTTGCGTGTTCACCAATCAAATAGCGAGTCTAGGGGTAAAAATAGAGACACTTGGCTCACTGTTCTATAGCAGACAATTTTGAGGCTTCACAGACTTATAGGCGACGCAACAGGCGTCATGTTTTATTTGTGAGTAAGCTACTGCAGTTAGATGGCAGCAGATAACTATTCTTTCTTTAGCATGGGATGTCACAGAGCGTAGCAATGAATCCTTGTTGAATATGTTTAATTCTTCAGGATATCTTGTCGTTGGCACTTATAGCATAAATATACTTCAGAGCTGCAGTGAAAAACTTGGACTCAGTGCAAAATATTGAAATGTGAATGATTGAAAGTTGGCCAGCCGGTCAGGGTATCGGTAGAAGTGAGGACACATTGCGCCGGGTTCTTCAGACGGGTTAATACACAGTGCCAGTCCGTGACATCGGACGGAGAGAACTTTAAGCTCGATGCATTTTATTCTCTCCTCGCGTTTTTCGATTATAGATGGTTGCAATGTTTCGAAAAGGAAGCAAATTCTTATAAACACAGTAAAATTGTGTTTCACGTTCGCTTTTCCCCTCTCAGGACCATGCTAACCGCTACAGCATTACGACGTCATCGTTTAATTTTGTTACTACCCAGCTGGGAGGTTCCTGGAAGCCAATTCTGGTCTAAAACCGAGCAGTGCTTTCATGTCACTTTGTCTTAGTCTCAGCTGTCCACAGCCATCGGCTGTTACCCTCCCTGACAGCAACGGCAAAGTGCGTTGGCTCGCACCCTTCTTCACCAATTGGAATGATGTGGCGGTGGTGGTGCGTCGCGCCCGGCCGGGAAGGCCGCCGACACGGAGGCCGGGTAACCGCGCTGCCACTCCCATCTGGCCCAGCGCTCATGAAATCATCCAATTACATGCTCCAGATCGACACCCACGCAAAAACGCCACCGGCACCGCCTGCAAAAACGGCCTGCTCATCTGAGAAGGCTGACAAACCACAAGTGATCAATATGGCACAATTATGAATATCGTTTGGAATATGGGACCGATTTTAAGCGTTCTCCGTTCTGGCTCTGCTAGTATTGTTATAACCTTAGCCATCGCTTATCTGAAGAAAGTCGCCGATTTGGGTACCGGATGGAAGCGCGTGGTAAATACGTCGTTCCTGTGCAGTCGCGGCATGGAATTCCACAAATGCTTCGGCAGCCGGCGGTCTGAAAGGGTCGGCCCAGCAGCTCAGTGTCGCCATCTGACCTGGTTCGATTCTGGTTACACCCGCGCTCTCTCGGCCGTCCCATTGTTGTCGCCGGGGCGTCGCACATTGTCCAGGCCGGGTTACAGAATCTTAGGAACGCCCCAGGTCCGGGTCACGGGGGCCGCTCCGGTTTCACGGTGTCTGCTCTAGCTCGGCGGAGCTTACACCAGCACATTCCCTCGTCTCAGGCGACGGCCGGAGGGAGGCGGTGACCTGTGACACCAGGCCATGCCAATGTCTCTGTCTTGGGTGGCTGTTTTTCGATAGGTGAAATCTGTGTATGAAGTCACACGGTATATTTTTAAATACCAGCAAACCCAAGACAAGCCCAAGACAACTGCTAATGTCGCCGGGTGGCGCGACTCGACAGCTGCTAACGTTGTCGGGTGGCGCGACTCGACAGCTGCTAACGTTGTCGGGGGGCGCGGCTCTACAGCTGCTAACGTCGTCGGGTGGCGCGACTCGACAGCTGCTAACGTCGTCGGGTGGCGCGACTCGACAGCTGCTAACGTCGTCGGGTGGCGCGACTCGACAGCTGCTAACGTCGCCGGGTGGCGCGACTCGACAGCTGCTAACGCCGTCGGGTGGCGCGGCTCGACAGCTGCTAACGCCGTCGGGTGGCGCGGCTCGACAATTGCTAACGTCGTCGGGTGGCGCGGCTCTACAGCTGCTAACGTCGTCGGGTGGCGCGGCTCTACAGCTGCTAACGTCGCCGGGTGGCGCGACTCGACAGCTGCTAACGTCGTCGGGTGGCGCGACTCGACAGGTGCTAACGTCGTCGGGTGGCGCGACTCGACAGCGCTAACGTCGCCGGGTGGCGCGACTCGACAGTTGCTAACGTCGTCGGGTGGCGCGACTCGACAGTTGCTAACGTCGTCGGGTGGCGCGACTCGACAGCTGCTAACGTCGCCGGGTGGCGCGACTCGACAGTTGCTAACGTCGTCGGGTGGCGCGACTCGACAGCGCTAACGCCGTCGGGTGGCGCGGCTCGACAATTGCTAACGTCGTCGTGTGGCGCGGCTCTACAGCTGCTAACGTCGCCGGGTGGCGCGACTCGACAGCTGCTAACGTCGCCGGGTGGCGCGACTCGACAGGTGCTAACGTCGTCGGGTGGCGCGACTCGACAGCTGCTAACGTCGCCGGGTGGCGCGACTCGACAGTTGCTAACGTCGTCGGGTGGCGCGACTCGACAGCTGCTAACGTCGTCGGGTGGCGCGACTCGACAGCTGCTAACGTCGCCGGGTGGCGCGACTCGACAGCTGCTAACGCCGTCGGGTGGCGCGGCTCGACAGCTGCTAACGCCGTCGGGTGGCGCGGCTCGACAATTGCTAACGTCGTCGGGTGGCGCGGCTCTACAGCTGCTAACGTCGTCGGGTGGCGCGGCTCTACAGCTGCTAACGCCGTCGGGTGGCGCGGCTCGACAATTGCTAACGTCGTCGGGTGGCGCGGCTCTACAGCTGCTAACGTCGTCGGGTGGCGCGGCTCTACAGCTGCTAACGTCGCCGGGTGGCGCGACTCGACAGCTGCTAACGTCGTCGGGTGGCGCGACTCGACAGGTGCTAACGTCGTCGGGTGGCGCGACTCGACAGCTGCTAACGTCGCCGGGTGGCGCGACTCGACAGTTGCTAACGTCGTCGGGTGGCGCGACTCGACAGTTGCTAACGTCGTCGGGTGGCGCGACTCGACAGCTGCTAACGTCGCCGGGTGGCGCGACTCGACAGTTGCTAACGTCGTCGGGTGGCGCGACTCGACAGCTGCTAACGCCGTCGGGTGGCGCGGCTCGACAATCTAACGTCGTCGTGTGGCGCGGCTCTACAGCTGCTAACGTCGCCGGGGGTGCGACTCGACAGCTGCTAACGTCGTCGGGGGTGCGACTCGCGGCGCGGTGCTTGCACCTGCATCAGTGCCGCGTGTGTTGGCCTGGTGGGACGTCTGGCGTCGGCAGCGCTCCCCGCCGTGCCGACGCGACGACCATGGAGTCGACCAAGACGCGCTTGTCCACGCGGGCTTTACACTAAGGCGCACTTGCCCGAGTTCCCCGGCCGGCTATGAAGAACTGATGCGAAGGACGGTTTCGATGAAGACTCTACCGGCTCGTCTGGAAATGTCTCGAATTATCAGGGTCCTTTTAATTATAATAACATAGGTTTATGTGTTTACAGAGCGATCTCTGAGGAATGTGTAATCGATAAGTCTGTCTTAACGCCCGGTCCGCTGAACACTGAGAGGGCATATCCATTTTCCAACAAATCATTGCTATTGATTTCTGAACTATTGGAACTCGCACACTCTGAACATTATTGTAAGTGTGAAAAAATCGAACGATGTTCTCGATTGCACCTTTCAGAGGTTTAAATGTAATGTATTACATTATTGCAAATACCTTGACCTATTCAGCTGATTTTAAAGCGACGTCGTAATTTACCTAAAGTAAGCGAATTAATGGAAAGTGATGGTGAGTATTATCAAGGATGAGAGCAAAGGAAGGTAGGGTACCACCTGAATTGGTCGGTTTCGCCCAAGGCGTGCGAGTAGCTAAGGATAAGGAGGAAGTATGTGTAGCGTTTTTAAAGATAGTTTTTGTGAAAGAGAAGGGATAATATTATACTGTGGAAAGTGCGGTCTGGAATGACACTAGTTGGTCAGTTGTGTAAACCCTCATGAACGCAAAATGACCTGAGACGTATGCGCGCCCAGAAACAACAATAATGATGATATCCTTCCTGTGCTATAAATCTGCCTTGTATATACAGTTAAAGGGTTACATATATACAGTATGTTATGTATATACAGTTAGTATATACATAGGGTTATGTAGTTATAGGGTTATGTATATACAGTTACACCCTAAGAGACGAGAGGATGCTGCCACATTGCAGAAACCAATTTGCAAATGTATGCATCAATCACCAGAGCAAGGGAATTCCCATGATAAATTACGCCGGTCTCCTTTTGACTTGGCGGCGGTTTTTACGGCGCAGTTGCCGCGGTGCCGGCCATTACCAACGCCGGGCGGGCAGGCAGACTCGGCGTCGCGCAGGGCTGGTGGCGGCGCCCGCGCTATTTGCTAATCAAACAGGGCGCCCGCCAGTGCCGGATGGCGATCGTCCGTCAACACAGGATTACCCCGAGCCACCGACTCTGGCAGCGCGGGATTACTCGAGCCACCCCCTGGCATCGCGGGATTACCCGAGCCACCCCCTGGCAGCGCGGGATTGCCCGAGCCACCGTTCCTGGCATTGCCGCGGGATTACCCGAGCTACCGACCCTGGCATCGCAGGATTTCCTTGATCCACCGACCCTGGCATCGCGGGATTTCCCTGATCCACCGATCCTGGCATCGCGGGATTTCCCTGATCCACCGATCCTGGCATCGTGGGATTTCCCTGATCCACCGATCCTGGCATCGCGGGATTTCCCTGATCCACCGATCCTGGCATCGCGGGATTTCCCTGATCCACCGATCCTGGCATCGCGGGATTTCCCTGATCCACCGATCCTGGCATCGCGGGATTTCCCTGATCCACCGATCCTGGCATCGTGGGATTTCCCTGATCCACCGATCCTGGCATCGCGGGATTTCCCTGATCCACCGATCCTGGCATCGTGGGATTTCCCTGATCCACCGATCCTGGCATCGCGGGATTTCCCTGATCCACCGATCCTGGCATCGTGGGATTTCCCTGATCCACCGATCCTGGCATCGCGGGATTTCCCTGATCCACCGATCCTGGCATCGCGGGATTACCCGAGCCACCGATCCTGGCATCGCGGGATTACCCGAGCCACCGATCCTGGCATCGCGGGATTACCCTGATCCACCGATCCTGGCATCGTGGGATTTCCCTGATCAACCGATCCTGGCATCGTGGAATTTCCCTGATCCACAGATCCTGGCATCGCGGGATTTCCCTGATCCACCGATCCTGGCATCGTGGGATTACCCGAGCACCGACCCTGGCATCGTGGGATTTCCCTGATCCACCGATCCTGGCATCGTGGGATTTCCCTGAGCCACAGGTTTACTGAGAGCACAGAGGCACTGTGGTGATTTTCTTTGCCGAAGTGTGAACGCTATGAAAAATTTATATTTAGACATAAATATGATATGATTTTGCTTCATGGTATATTTTGTTCTACAGTCTTACTCATGTGGAGCGAATTTGCAAATTATTCCCCGGTTTTGTTGTATTGGTACACCAGAGCTTCTAGTGCTGTTGAATTTCCTCACCATGTAACCATTCCTTTCGTTTTTTCGCGAATGATTCCTAGTCGATTTAAATCAGAGACGGGTCGCTTACCATACCTGTCAGGTGATCAATTTGAAAACTCATCACTGACAATCGATATAAAATCAGGTCGGGTCACTGAAGTACCACTCCCTTCTGCCGCTAGTGATGTGGGGCGCCCCGGACTGACCACTGCCGCTAGTGATGTGAGGCGCCCCGGCTGATCACTGCCGCTAGTGATGTGAGGCGCCCCGGATGACCATTGCCGCTAGTGATGTGAGGCACCCCGCGCTGACCACTGCCGCTAGTGATGTGAGGCGCCCCGGGCTGACCACTGCCGCTAGTGATGTGAGGCGGCCCGGGCTGACCACTGCCGCTAGTGATGTGAGGCGCCCCGGCTGACCACTGCCGCTAGTGATGTGAGGCGCCCCGCGCTGACCACTGCCGCTAGTGATGTGAGGCGCCCCGCGCTGGCCACTGCCGCTAGTGATGTGAGGGGCCCCGGATGACCATTGCCGCTAGTGATGTGAGGCGCCCCGCGCTGACCACTGCCGCTAGTGATGTGAGGCGCCCCGCGCTGACCACTGCCGCTAGTGATGTGAGGCGCCCCGGCTGACCACTGCCGCTAGTGATGTGAGGCGCCCCGCGCTGACCACTGCCGCTAGTGATGTGAGGCGCCCCGGGCTGACCGCTGCTGCCAGTTAGGCAGGCCTATCTGGATAAGGGCAGGACATTCGTGCGGTGTCCTCCGCCTAAGGGTCTTGACTACTCGGAGCGAATGGAAGGACCACCAGCAAAGTGGGACACACGTACAGCTTGGTGTGTCTCAGAAATGTTTGACGGCTTGAGCTGGAAAACTAAGTGTTTTGTAGTGATGTTTTTATATCCGAAATTGGCGTATGGTCCATGTAGTATTCAAAAAAAATATTTGGCGCTCACAACCCGGGAACATTTTTTCCACATTTGCACCACACACACGCAGACACACACTATGTACACGGCAGCGGGGCTTGCGCTTATCGGCACCCTTGCGGGACAGTCATGTCCGCACGCTCCATGTCACGCGCCCCACTGTACCAGGCAGTGGAGCTAGTTGTAAGACATACATGAGAAAAGTGAAAGCCTTTAGGAAGTTAATTGCTTGCTCTTGCACGGACTTCCCCTAAAATTATAATTATAGTATGTTGGGCCAGAGGTATAGGCTGGGACAAGGCTTTCTCAATGCTTAACCAGATTAACTAATCCTATGAGATGGGTTGAGTTTAGGGATGATTTGACCCTGACTACTAAGTACAATATCAATCAAATAAATCGAGAAAAGCATATATGATAAAATATAGCATCGGGCTAAAATAAGTGGGAAAGTTTGCAGTCATTGTACTGGTCTAGCATTATATGTACTAACGATAGATGAATAGTTATTGTTAGCATTTTAGCTGCAGTCAAAAATATATAACAAGTTCCCTAGAAAAACAACTATGTAAATATTTTAGCAAATATGTTGTTAATAAAAATGTAGTGTTTGTCTGAAATAAACAAAAAAATCTGTCGCACAACCACTGGTCTAGTTTTGCTGCATTGCGGACATAATCTTTCGGTTAGAGGTAACCTGAGTATTATTATCATGGCATCCAATTTTTAAGAATTCGTTCTAAAAGGCATTTGCATGTAGCTCAATTCGAGGTCTGGCTACACTGTGGGCACTGTGTTTAAGAATTTGTGATTTGACATATTGCTTGCTTAACTGATTCTGATGAAGGCCTGTGCCCAAATATATAATCTACGTGTATTATATCTTTTCACATCCATGGATTCGAGGAGACCGGTCAGTAAACTTTTTCAACTTATGATCATGCTCCTTGCCTGAGAACTTCTAAAACTTATGAACGCTATCCTCCATAGAATTTAGGAAAGTCAAATTTGTTTGTTATGCCTTAAAATAATATGTTCTGCTCTGTTGCTAATTGGCCTTTATATAGTGCGTTTTTCACCAGCCACAATCGTATGCATGTACTTGCCAGCATTTTAATTATGGAAGCCCTCTAGGGTGAACTTTCCAGACTTCTATATCTAGAAGTGGCATAGAAGTTGGAAAAGTCATGCACTTTAAGACAAGCTTGTTTAAAACCAAATTATTGTACAATAGTCTATACGAGACTGGTTTTAGGTCTTGATTATAGGTTGACTAGTTAGGCCTATTATTTACCATGAATATGTGGCATTCCGAATTTACGTGAAAACAGGCATGTCTATACTGAGATCAAATAACGTTTTATGTGATAATAAAAAACTGGGACATTCCAACTTTGATTCAAACTCGAATTTTGCAGAAGACAATCGCTTTATCTATCCCGCAATCCAAAATGTTTGTTTCTTTGCCTCACTCGACTCACCTTTATGGCCATGCCTCGAACTAATCCTCAAATCGGCTTATTTATCAACCAAACATTCCATGGCATCAGCCTTGATAGTCACCGCGAGGCTTACCTAGACGATTTCTCCGAAGAATGTCTCAATCTACTTTGTTCAGTAGTCCACGAACTCGGTGGGCCAGTGCAATTCTGTCTTGAAATGGAGCCATCAGTTGGCGATCAGCCTGTGTAGTCTGCGACCTAACGTTGCCCATGCAACTGCACGCCAAGCTCGGAAACTCGCTTGAACGTTTCCAAGAGAAACAGTTGGGAATGATCGCCTCATCTTTGGCCTTGTGCCTCTGTCGTCGGGAACAGGTGAGTAACGCCATCTGCCCACGAGCGTGGCCGCGGGCCGCTGAGAGGAGTGCCGAGTCGATGGGAACGGCTTGGACGCTGCAAGCCTGCCGGTTCCCGTCTCGAAGTTGGCACTGTGACCGGTGGTATACTGGCCGCCGCAGCCGGCCCAGCGGCAGCGCCCAATCCCCAGCTCAGGGCCAACTGTTGCCGGACGCTTCGGCCAAAGTCCTCACTCATAATGCTGAGAGATTTACCTATACCGCATACTCGTTTTGGAAGAGCTAAGTTAGAGCCTGCTCCCTTCCCTAAGCCTGCTGCCTTCCAGTTCCAGGTAGCTGAACTCACAAGTAAACCTGCTGAGGTCGAAGACAAGCCAGTAGCCGGGCCCGCATCCAGTAGGTGAAAATATAGATTTGAAGAGGGGGGGCATCGACTTTTCAAGGATGGCGCCGTGGCCATTTCAGGGGTGCTGAGGGTCGATTGAACGGGGACAATACCCTCTTGACCCCTGAATCCGCCTATGGTAGGCTTCTAGAATATGTGTGAAAAAACAAGAAGTGAAGTTATGAGATGTTGTTATGATGTGATGATTTAAACATATTTTGTTATCTATGAGCAAAACTTTATCCAGTGCTGTTGCAAAGCTTTGAAATAAGCTTAATCAAAAGCTGTGATTTGTATCACACGCCGTAATTTTTTGGTCATTCTCTATAAGCAAAAATTTGCGCAAATCTGAAAGGGAGCAAATCAAACTCGGGCAGGAAGTTACCGTTTCCCGTTTAGACTCCGTCGGACTTTTGATAGAGGCGAGATTTTAAAGAATGGGGAGAAAAGGATACTTTTATATCATCCACTGCAGGCGTCGCACGCCCCCCCCAATCCACCCGCGGCAGTCAGCAGTGTTCTCCACTGATATCAACTTATACCATTCCCCTCTCCGGTTGCCAGAATATATCCCAGTCCCCCCTGCGCCCCCCCTCTACCCAACTCGGATCTTGGACCCGGCAGTGCCCGTGGTACCACCGTCTCGGCCGTCTTGATGTAGTTCTTGTTTTCAAATGGGATCCCCTTGATGAGCCCTATTAGGGTGCGAGGAGCAGCCACGCAGAGGCAGGCCGCCGGTTAGTGCAGGGGAGAGGCTGCTCCAGCGCGGCAATGCACTTCTCTGACCAACACTTGTCATGTTGAAACAACTACGAATACCGTAGCATACCCCCCCCTGTCGTATCATAACCCCTGCCTTTTATGTTGAACCGGACGGAGAATCCACTGCAGGATCTCTCTGGAGACCTGCTGTTCGATTATGTGCCTGTTTGGAGAGAACCGGCAGCTGGCAATTTGATACTCGCAGAACGGCCAGCTCGAGGGGTTATCCAAGCCCGGGTTGGATATATTGACCACATCAATGCGGCTGTGGCGACGCAGCACCAGCTGTTGTGGGTTCTGGATGAATGATTTCAGGAGCACATGCAGGTGCGTAGATTTGTGCACTTCCAGGGTTCTGTGAGCACTCCTTAGATATAAAAAGTAACCCTAAACATTGGAAAGCACCACTAAAATGAGCCACATTTGGGATTCCGGTTCACCAGTGTGGATCTCACCAATAGGCTGTGTATGTTCGTGCTGGATTCGTCTTATACCGATGGCTGGGGGCAAACATCTCTTGATTTATGGAAATGTTTGCGGCGTTCCACCCCACCCCCCCCCACCCCACTCCAGTCCACTCAGCGCAATTTTCAACGTTAGGTCCAGAAAATAACCCCTAAACTCGTTCACAATGATACAACGCTGAGTGTGTGGAAGTGTGACAAGAGGATCAGTAAGGCATAATAAACTCCAGATGGATTTTTTCGAATAGGTGGAGTCGTTGTTTGTATTTTAGGTATGGAATATAAATTTTGTGGCATTCATCCTCAAATTAGGTAATACACAATGTGTGCGTGCGTTCGTGTGTGTAACAACTCTAGGTTTATAAATTTGGCAGTCTCCCAACCCACTTCCCGAGTAACATAACCTAGACCATTCGCAAGGAAATTCGGCGAAACACTATCCAATATTTATCCCAGTGCATTTTAATGTTATGGGGAGCGGGCGCGGGGTTAGTTGGCGAAGAGCTCGTTAGAAATGCCAGGAAATTGGTGGAAGGCATGGCATATAAGAACATAAATGCGAAGTGCACTAGACCAATATCTCGTCGCGACTTTCGAATTCGTCCGTTGAAAATGTAAATATAAAAAACGATGTTGCGAGATATTGCGTCTCGGGATCCACAAGAGTTTGCGGGAGTAGCAAAATCAGACAGTAACACATTATCGCAGACGCGGGGCAGAGCGGCTGGGTTGTCGCAGACGCGGGGCAGAACGGCTGGGTTGTCGCAGACGCGAGGCAGAACTGCCGGGTTGTCGCAGACGTGGGGCAGAACGGCCGGGTTGTCGCAGACGTGGGGCAGAACGGCCGGGTTGTCGCAGACGCGGGGCAGAACGGCCGGGTTGTCGCAGACGCGGGGCAGAACGGCCGGGTTGTCGCAGACGCGGGGCAGAACGGCCGGGTTGTTGCAGTAGCCACTGAGTAACTGGAGAGTCAGCTGAAGGCCTGATGTTTGGCGAGGGTCGGCTGGGTAGTTTTCAAAGTCAACAAGGTCGGCATCGTCGGCGTCGACGGCTAGGCTACGACGTAGTAATGGTACATCCCGCCCCCAGAGGCCTGCGGGCCCGCCCTCAAACGCTGCAAATGTCACACTGTGTTTAAACCGGTGCCAAAGCTGGCTTCTCTCTGTGTTGATTTTGGCTTTCCTTTTTAACATAAAGATTCTTCGAGTGTTTTCGACAAGCTCTAAGCTGTGCTCTGGCGCAGTTTTCCACCCTGCCTCGATGACGTCACGATGTCGTATGCTGCTGCAGACAGCACCCAGGGGTGTTCACAGACCCGAATTGTGAGAGTGGGGAACAGTCGGGAGGGTACGTCCACCCCAGACACATCAATTCAGACCGAGCGGTCCAAGCGCTCCTCTGTCATGCTACCCCCGGGCCTTGTGCGTTTAATCCCGCATGCACTTTGTGCCGACCCATCGGGCGCAGGCGGCTGCCGGTCTCGATCTCGGAAACGGCTTTCCAGGGAGCTGTATTCAGTCGGAAGTTATGGCCTGGGGGAGCCGGCTGTGTCGGAGTGAAATCGCCAGGCTTGACTACATCAGGCGATATGACTGTCGGCTGCATTTACGTCAAGTGCCGACAGTCATACAGTCAGACAGTGTAGAGTCCACACTGTCTGAAAGTAGAGTCCTATTCCGTGAAAGGACGAAGGGCTTAGCTTCAGCTACACAATTTACCAGCTAATTACAGTTGCGGTGCCAGGGCCTAGACTTACATTCAGAGGCCGGCGATGTATTTGCCGCGTGTTTGTTCCTCACGCACTCTGCCACGCGCCCGGACCTGAAATTGGGTGCGCGCTTGGTACGCAAGCTGGGCACCTTCACACCTATCTCACGCCCGCCTTCACTGATGAGCGCCGGATAAACGTTTAACACCGGACTGTTGTGCCGCAAGCCGCACTATCGATCTGCCGCGCAGCTGTAAAACCACTTGTTTTGTTCTATCTTGGGGTGGCTGCGCGCCAGCAGTGGCCGGCTGCCCTTTATTACGGCGCCCTGGGTCAGGTCACGACATGCCTCTAATCACAGCGATCGTGTCGCAAACAGGGAGAACCCAGCGGCCGCCCGCCCGGTGGCGCCGTGGAATGGTGTAGAACCAGTGTCGGCCCGCCCGGTTGCGCCGTGGAATGGTGTAGAACCAGTGTCGGCCAACCCGGTTGCGCCGTGGAATGGTGTAGAACCAGTGTCGGCCAACCCGGTTGCGCCGTGGAATGGTGTAACCGCAGGCTTCGTCAGTCAAACTGGACCTGTTATGTTCAAAGATCCCTTTCATCCGTGAGACCGTCAGCGATGGATTGAAAAGTGAACCAGTGAATCCAAACTGAAGGATGCTTCTATAAAGAGGCCATGTCTTATTCGATGAGAGTCATTGGTCTTCTTATCATCGTCTTGATCTGTGTGAAAATTAGCGGCCTGAAAATCTACTGAATCGATGATCTGCAGCACATTAAGGGGAATATGTCAGAGCCTGTCATAAGGAAGGTCAGTTGTCATGGTGAGACCGGCTCCGCGTGCCGCTGTCTGCAGCTCAGGCGCCTCTGAGTGGAATGGGCTCTGTGGCCGCATGTCGGATCTAGTCTAAGACATCCTGGTATCAGTTCTCGAACGGACGTGTGCGGACGTCTATTGCAGTGCGCGCTCGCAGCTGCTGGTCCGCTGCAGAGTAGTAAGTGGTGCTGCTTACATTACTGTCCATCACTTAACCTATGTCCAAAGCATCGCACTCACGATCACTTATTCCTGTCTATTTCCAGAAGTTTGGATATAAACCCCAATACACACGCACAGAAGTTTGGATTTATTTGCTTAGAAGGTGACATGAACTGTTAGTGAGGCGCACCAGATCTCGTATTTACGACACATTTAATGCGGTGAGCCCTGCGGCAAGTGGAACTGCATACGTTTGGTATTGGGGCTCCAAGAAAATTGTCAGTGTAATTTTCTATTAAGCAGTATGGACACTTGCAGTGCTCAATGTATTTTTAACTGACGGCTGACAAAGCTGCGCCTGGATCATCTCGTGGTACAATTTGTCTCCACCTCAGCGTCGCAGGAAATGCCAGTCCCCTTTGGCCTCCGAGCGAAGGCGACGCCCCACGGCACGTGTGTGTCTCCGGAAATGCGTTGGCTTTTACCACATTCCAGTTACCTCCCACACGTCACCATGTGAGATGGCGCCTTCTGGAGAGACGCCCAGCCGTCAGGCTGTGCGTCTGTTGTAGCCGCAGCACGTCCGTTCCCGTCCTCTCTGGCCGCGGCTGTGGGCTACCGAGTACCGATCGGCCCGCCAATGCATCGGACCAATAGCAGAGCGTGGCGGCGGCGGCGCGTGCCACTCTGTGGTTTCTGCCGGGGAGGGGCTGAGCGTGGGGCAGGGGTGAGCCTGTTGATCTTCTGGCAGTCGCTCTGGACGGTAATGATGGATGGTAGGGTACGTTCGCGTGGCTGAGAGGAAGGGATGTGTTATCGCGGGAAAGGGCCAGCAAATAATTGTGGATTTGCTTACCGGCCAACCCACCAGTTGTGAATTCGCAGGCATATATTATTGTCCATAAAAGCATTCAGGACCGTGAAGGCTGACGAATAGGGAGGTAACCGTATGAGGTGATAAACGGTAGCAATTGACAAACTGAGAATTACCCGACCATTAAAGGTGAGGGATTGTGTTTTACTTTATAATTAATATAATTTTTCATCAATTTTCCTGTGTTTTTATAGGTCCTTTGTTTTGTTTTCCCACCCAGTAATCCTTGTATCACTTGGAACCCGGGAGCTGCTGGTTTCAATCGCGGGCTTGGAGCCCAGCAGCTGCTGGTTTCAGTCGTGGGCTTGGAGCCCAGCAGCTGCTGGGTTCGGTCGCGGGTTTGTTGCCCGGCAGCTGCTGGATTCGGTCGCGGGTTTGTTGCCCGGCAGCTGCTGGGTTCGGTTGCGGGTTTGTTGCCCGGCAGCTGCGGGGTTCGGTCGCGGGTTTGTTGCCCAGCAGCTGCTGGGTTCGGTCGCGGGTTTGTTGCCCGGCAGCTGCTGGGTTCGGTCGCGGGTTTGTTGCCCAGCAGCTGCTGGGTTCGGTCGCGGGTTTGTTGCCCAGCAGCTGCTGGGTTCGGTCGCGGGTTTGTTGCCCGGCAGCTGCTGGGTTCGGTCGCGGGTTTGTTGCCAAGCAGCTGCTGGGTTCGGTCGCGGGTTTGTTGCCCAGCAGCTGCTGGGTTCGGTCGCGGGTTTGTTGCCCAGCAGCTGCTGGGTTCGGTCGCGGGTTTGTTGCCCAGCAGCTGCTGGGTTCGGTCGCGGGTTTGTTGCCCGGCAGCTGCTGGGTTCGGTCGCGGGTTTGTTGCCCAGCAGCTGCTGGGTTCGGTCGCGGGTTTGTTGCCCAGCAGCTGCTGGGTTCGGTCGCGGGTTTGGACGAAGCCGCTGCAGTCAGCAGCCGACCGGAGCCGTTTGGTGCGTCTCTCGTGTTCGGCTCTCAACAGGCGACGTTCCTGGAGCACTGGTGGTTTTGCTTCGCGACAGTTGGCTTTGGCAGTCGTCTGTCCGTCTGTCTTTTTCACCTGCAGGGAATGTTCTGTGGGTCTGCGGTTCCGATGTGCTCCTGTGTTGGTGGAAGATGCAAAATTTACAGTATAGTATTGTACCGGTCTTTGAAAGCGGCCCCGTCTGTTTGCGATTAAGAGATATTTTCCATCTGAATAGAGGTAGAATGTGCTTGACACGTCTGGAACGGCTCTACTCCGACGCTGGGCCAGACAAAGCTCCCTCTGGCGACAGCTGCGCCGGCTCTGCCCTGTGAATTATGCATTCGCGTGCACAACTGGTCTCCCAGTGTTGTACAGAAGCTACGAAGCGGTGCGGGTGCGGTTCAAAAGGCAAAGTCACAGTTGTAGGTGTAAGATCATGCTATCGTCTATTCTAAGCTTGGAAGGAACGTTTCAGGAACTAGGGAATGTTTTACTGAGCAGCACCGACAGCATATTTTACATGTTTTACAGACAGCGCTGTCTAAAAATGTTCAAAACTCGCCTCTTCACGTATGCTAGTCCTGGAACTGCCAGGGAAGGTGAATGACCCACAAGTTGTGGGTCATTCAGGGACGTCGCCACCGGGGGGCCAGGGGGCCCGGCCCCCACTTTTCGGCCAAAAGTTTTCTGATCTCAGTCAAAATGGGAGAAAACCGGACATTCGTATAACCAGCCGCTGCAGATGGCAACGAGGAGCCCAAATTCGAACAGTATTGGGTCCTAACGTGGAAAGTTTTTTGTCAGCGTCAGATTGAAGTTTGGCTGCCCCCCCCCCACTTTTTCCGGTGACTACGCTTATGCCCACAACACCATGTGGGACATTATGATTAAGGAAATGTGCCGCTTCTGGAGAATGTAGAGGCGGGTCACCTCTATCGGACGACGCTTGTGAAACAAACCGAGAACGAATGGGCCAAGAGAGAAGATTTAAGAGGCTTCGGTCGTGCGATTTAGTGTTCCCTTCCGATGGAACTGAACATTAGCCCTATTTTCTGTGAAAACATGCAGTGTAACTCCTATGTAACTCCTATTTATGTCCTCTAATGTAACTCCTAAGAATACCTCTTACAGCCAATCGTAAATCTTTTAGTGTAGGAAATAATGCCGGCAAGGACCTATTCTGTATTTTCCTGGTTAATTGTCGGTTTGCGCGCAATTACGACAGTAATCGCCAGTCAGTAGTGTGGCGTTGGAGTATTTTTTACATCAATGGCGTGGAGCGGCGTTGCGCTGCGGCCGGCGGACTCCGGTGGCTGACGGCACGCTATTGTTAGCGCCGACCCCGTTCCCTTTCACATCGGATTCCAGCCGTGCTTAGCTGTCGTTACCTGCGCTCACTTGGTTAATCATGGACCCGCTTTCGTGCTGTAGTCTCAATTTGGTAAGAGCCGTTCCACCACCAGCCGTCTCAATAATCGAGTGTTGAAATAAGCTGAATTGAACGCAGACCCGAATTTTTTCTTTGGGGGCAAACCCATATCTGCTTCTCTTGGGGGGGGTGGGAGGTAAGAGCGAAGGTTTTTTGTTCTACAGACCGAGTTTAAACACCTTTTTCAGTGCTCTACAGACCTAGTATAAGCTACGCTACCTCTCCAAGTACACGATCGCTCTCCGGGGGGAGGTGGAGGTGGAGGTGGGAGCGACATAGGCGGATCCAGGGGGGACAAGGGGGGCACGTGCCCCCCGATCGACCCTCGGCGCCCCCTGAAAGGTCGATGGCGCCCCCCTGAAATGTCGCTTCCCACCCCCCCCAGGATGCGAAACTCGGCGCCCACCGATAGGATTTGGCGCCCACCTGATAGCTTTTGCCGGTCATAAGTGGCGCCCCCTGGTCCGGATGGCGCCCCCCTCCCGATCGGCAATCCTGGATCCGCCTATGGGGAGCGAATATTTTGTTTGCTATACAGACCTAGTGTAAACACCTTCTTTCAAAAATTTCTCCGGCGTTTATGGGAGGCCAAAAGATAGTTTGGCGCCCCTCCAGCGCTTTGGGGGGAGCCATGGCCGGAATGGCCCCCCCCTGCGTCCGCCAATGCTTGAACAACTCCAGTAGGTGCGGGGCAGCCTGTACATTAAACAGTAGGTGCGGGCCGGGTCATTAAAACCCGTCCGCTCTTGCTGTCCTCACACTTTCCTTGAAGCCTGTGTAATCCCCAACAGAACCTGTTGTCCGGACCGGCCTCATTTTGGCATTCGCCCTTTCAGCCCATTCGGGAGAATTTAGCGTGTGTCGTAGTGAGTATCGTCGATATATTTGTAGCGCGCCATGAGAGCTGCGCTTGTTGAAGCTGCGCCCCAGCACTCCGATCCCGCCTTTGAAGGCGATCAAAGCCGTCGGAATTAGCACAAACTGCGGAGACTATGGAACACCAGTCTGGCAAACTGCCGAGGCTGATCAAGCCATTGAGGGGAGGGTCTCGCTCATGCCTGGGGTCAACAGGTGCAGCCACCGACAATGTTCATAGCTACTCATTACGTTTTTTGCGTGTGCTACTCTCGCGTTACTTTTGCTCTTGAGTTCCTCTGAGGATACCTGTGTGATGTTGTCCTCGGCTACGAAAAGAAACAAAGTTGTAGGAAAGTACTTTTGGAATGTTCCTAGGTCCTCCTTTCTTTTTGTGACGCGAAAATCTTAAAATTACAATCCTACTCCCGGCGTAGGCCCCTCCCCCCTCCATATGACAGAGTGGTGATAGTACACCGGTTAAGTAATCGGCATGAATAATTTCGTCCAGTTTAATTGAGCTGACGAGAGGATGCGCCATTTTAATTCAATTTGCAGCTGGCAGTCACCTGCCAACTCAATGGGCAATGTGACCTTTGCGTCTGCGGGGAGAAATGACGCCTCAGGGCTGTATCAGGTGACTAAGGGCGAGTGTCGGCGGCGCGGCTGCCAGCCGTCTGTGACGTCAGCAGTAGCACTGTTGGCTCCGGTCTGCGCCGGCAGCGGGTAAACAGAGCAGCCTGTTCCTACCTGGTCTCTGGCGGCGCCACCAAACACCGGCCAGTTGATCGGGGTAGAGGATGATACCGTCCGATAGCCAAGCGCCAGGCAATGTCAGCTTGTGGCATATTCGGAGAGAGATGCAGCTTGTAAAAGTGTGCGGTGAGACAAAAATACACTTAGTTCAGATGCACATTGACATATCAAGTTCGCATTCAATACCGTGTTTCTATTTTTGTGAAGGAAGCAGTCTGTGAATCCTGGCAGGGCGAGGTTTCTTATGGTTTGAAGACGCTCTTATGCTGTCGCTTCCGTATCAGAAGCTTATTTTAGAGTCCGTTGGATTTAAAAGCTTATGCGCGGGAAACACCATCGGTAAGACTCGGGAATGCCACAGTGTATGGATGACGGCGAGTTCGATCCCCACAGTGGAAGACCGCCTCCCATGTCTGA
The DNA here is from genome assembly GCA_034440635.1 of Lepas anatifera. Lineage (NCBI taxonomy): Eukaryota > Metazoa > Arthropoda > Thecostraca > Lepadidae > Lepas > Lepas anatifera. The sequence continues at coordinate 245,071 of JAOTON010001200.1, read as the reverse complement.
TCTGGCGCGGTGAAGGCGATCCTTACACGCCCGCATCAATACTCGCCGTGACCAGGGGCGGACGCAGACTCGAGTTTTGGGGGGGCCAAGCCCATGTCTGCCTCTCCTCCTGGGGGGGGGGTGGGAGCGAAGATTTTTTGCTCTACAGACCTAGTGTAACCACCTTTTTAAAAAATTTCCGGCGTTTGGGGGCCAAAAGATAGTTTGGCCCCCCTCCAGCGCTTTGGGGGGCCATGGCCGGAATGCCCCCCCCCTGCGTCCGCCAATGGCCGTGACTGAGCAGGTGTGCCTGTTAGAAATGGCACGGGTAAAATGTACGTGACCTACCGAACACGTGAAAACCTCTCCTTTAAACTGATCTGAAGAGTAGTGACCCCGCCCTGCAGGAATGCTGTGGGCAGTTGTGAACATGTCTGTGGCATTTGCGAGGTGGCATTGCTGAGGGTAGGGAGCCGGCGCTGTTCTCAGCTCCCTAATCGGGGCGCGTGACGCGGCCGTGGTGAGCCACGTACTCCAAATGTCCCTGCATAGTGCCGGCCGATAAAGCGCACGGCTCGTGATAAGATACCTTGCAAAGAGCTGAGGTCATGTGACCGATGCAAATGGCGGATTAGACATAGAGTATAACGGTTTGCCTTTTGGTGCAGAGTATGTTCGTTCGACTTGAAGGATCATTGAACATATCTAAGAATCTCGATAATATTCCGTGTCAGTTCTGCTGTAATGTAAAATTGTTCAAATACATGTTTCCACTGCTCTCACTCCCTCAAATGTGTTCTCGGGTGTAAGGTGTATGCTTCCTGGCCACGGAACTCCAGAGGCGTGGTATCAAGTGGGACGGGGCTCCCGGGCCTACCCAGACCCTGCCAGCATTTTGGCTCCTCCAAAGCACATAAGAAATCGTGATTTGTTTCATCAGGGAAACCCGGGGCTACGTTTCTACATCATGGTGAGAGCTCTCTTCTTTTAAACCAGGACTGCAGTCGTCACTTTTAAATACATCACACAAATGTCATCTATTTTTGGCGGCCTAAATTCAAAGTGTTAATGCAGCAAATATTCATTGGCATGTTTACCCAGTATGATAATTAGGCTGATTGGCAAGCAATTTTCCAGGCCTAGAGTATCTGATAAATATGTTGAGAAGGGCAGTTTAGGACTGGCTCTCACTCGTGCGCAGACTAGCCTCAGCGGGGTTCCCTAAAGGGCTGTAAAGGGGTTGCCAAGTATGCGTTGCCCTCCTCCCACAATTATGTCCCACATGTTGTCTCCTCCCACAGCGGTAATTCTTACCACAGAAAGTTGGGAGCTGTTACCAACTTTACCCGACTTGATGCTTGCAAGACGGGCTCTAAACTCGCTTCCCTTGTTTTACAACTACGGGTGCACTGTTGCTCGTGATTTAAGACAGGCATTTTCTGAACTGTTAAAGTTTTGATATATTTCAATGTTTCGTTTAAATTGTTAAACATGATATTAGAATATTCAGGCCATGGTAGGGAAGCTTTTTGCTTTTGTAAGTAATGTCATAGATGGATAGTTCCACCACCGCCGTGGCGCAGTTGGTTGAGGCGCCTCAGTTCAGTGTGGGAGGTCCTTGGATCAAAGCTGACCTCTGGCAGCCGTTTCTCAGGAGATGACAGTACACTGGGTAGTGCCCGCCTTGACTAGGGGCTTCCGCTGAACAACCAGCGCCCTTATTATTGGGAGCATGGGCTTGATCTACCTTTAAATAGATCCACCGGTCCTGGGCACAGCCTCGCCGCGTGTCACCGGAGCAGTCTTCTGTTCCGCCGGGCCCGAGAACTCGGGATAGCCCCACCGCCTGGTACGGTGGGGCGTGTGATGGAGCGTGCGGACACGACTGTCCCGCAAGTGTGCCGATAAGCGTAAGCCCCGCTGCCGTGTACATAGTGTGTCTGCATGTTTGTGGTGCAGATGCGTAAAAGTTCTCGCGTTGGGCACGCAAAAATATTTAAAGAATGATAGGTAAGTCCAAAAGTATACTTTAGTGCTCAGGATTGGAAGGGGCCTTGCATGCATTATAAAATAATTATCACTCAATATGGATGGCACCCGTTCTTTTTGGGATGGAAAGATCAGGTGAATGGCTCAATGAAGCATATCTTTATTTTGAGTGATTCTTTTTATTTTCCTTCGTGGCTTAGGTGTTCCCTATTGGCTGAGTGCAGCAGACTCTGGAACCGCACTCGGAACCTCAGTCTGGTGTAACTGTTTCACCAAACGTCGTTTTACGCGGAGACTTCAACTACAAACAGACGAAAACCGCCACCTTCGCACCACCAGTGATCAATCAGCTTTTGGATATCAGAACCAAACCGTTACAGATAGTCTGAGAATCTTTGAGTGTTATCGTGAAAATGGAAACATTTTTTATTTCAAATTTTGTAATTTCTTAAGAGTCTAAGGTTCCCGTTCATAACGTCACGCTCCGAGGGGGTCGACCGAAACATAACGTGCCGTGACGTGGGGGAGGGGGTTGACCAAATGTGACGTGCCATTACACAGGGTGGTCTTTTCCGGCTGGTATTTTTTTTGGGAGTTTTGTTTTTACTGCTAAGTTGTGGTTCATAAATTATCCGCATTCATTTGAAAAAGGCGCACTGCACCTGTTGTATAGTGAGATCCCTTAATGTCTGAAATACAAACTGATCACCGCGCGCCATCTTTTTACATCGCAACATCCAAAACATACATAAATACATACAGGGTGGTGAGACAGATTGGTAAACAGGTGGTTACAATGGGATTCTTGTATTAATTTTTTAGTTTACTTTTGTTAAAACTTAAACTTAATACAAAAATCCCATTGTAAGGTAAACTTAAGCCTAGTACAAAAATCCCATTGTAAGCACCTGTTTACCATACATAAATACGTTTTTTTTTGCTTCCCATTTCAGCCACTCGTTGAGGAGGTGGATCTCGAAAAGTAAAAAGTGGACGTCTCGGACGTCAAAAAGTGACGGTACATGCACGGGGGGGGTTCGTAGGCACATCGAAAAATATGGGCCGTAATTTGTATTCATAACATTACGTCATCCTCTGGGGGGCTGACCGAAACGTGATGTGCTGTGACGTGGGGGAAGGGGATGGGGTCGAAAACACTTCGAAAAAACGTGACGTAATTGATGAAGTGCCCCTAATTCTCATTTAGACATCCAGATTTCAAATAGCATTTGGAGACATCCATAAAACCGACTAAAAGCCAATTGATGGATCACAAACGTCTGTGAAGTGTGCGATTGGCTCCTCCTTCAGGTGGTTACATTTGTAGAATGGTGATAACATGAAAGACCACAAAATTACATCCTCCAGAACAGTGACTGCTATTAAGAATGACCTCGGACCTGTATGGAGGCAAGTTGTCTGCAATAACTTGAACAAAAATGATAAAAAGTCATAAATGCGATTGAAGATGTCTCTGTTTTTGGATAACGTTCAGGCTAAAAATGCGTTGCCCTCTCTGAATAATTTTGTGGGTTTGCCGACGCATCAAGTGCCATGGTCCTATGGCGTTGCCAACTCCCATCCTGTTGGGAGGGATTTGTGGCAGATCGACTTTGCAGAGGCTCCAACGTCCTGGGACTTGAACCCAGGACTGTTGGGTTGGCAGACTTTGATGCTATCCACTAGGCCGCCCATCCCCCGCCCCTCTTGTAGAATGTGGTAATCCAGGTAAGCCATTAAAGTTTTGGTACGAAATGCCTCAGATTTAGCGAATTTGCCACGGAATCTTCCACGAAAATTTAGGGAGCAATTATGCCCAAATTGTTTCGAACCTTATGTTTCCAGGAAAACTTTTCGTCACTGTTTACCTGGATGTAAACAAACAGCATGATCGCTGGTGTCGCTGAAATTTTTGGCCACCCAGGAATCCCCATTTGCGAACAAAGTGTGCCCGCGAAGGCAGAGAGACAAAAATTGCTTTCTGTTACGTTTTTTCCAGGCTTAGACTTCTGTCATCTGTAAACAAACGATCAGTGGTCATAACAGGCAACACACAATCAAAGCGAGCATAAATATGACAAATAGTCATGCTTTTTAGATTGCACACATAACCAATATAAATAGTTTTAAATCAGCCGATAATCTGATTGCCTTATCAGCTGTCTAAAAAGAAGGTTGACCAGAAATCTTAGAACACGGTTGGTCGCTTCTCTGATCGGAGTAAGTTCGCCACAAAGGCTGTATGTATCCCAAGGACGGAGGTAAGTCAATGGCGAACGTTGTTTCGTTGAAAGTTGTTTTCCATGAATAAAGTAACAGTTTTGAAGAGTTTTGTAGGCCATTCGGTATGCGCCCGCACCACCGCCCTCCCTATCCAGCCATCGGTGGTGGCTATAGATGATCAGGACCGTCCCCCCCCCTCCTCAAATCCCGAGGCTGCGGCGGTCCCTGTCGAAATCTTCATCAACCATTCATAACAGATTGAACTTTCTTTGATAGCTGAAAACATAAAAAACGCGATCCTGTTTTTTGGTAGTGAATTTGTTGCACTGGTGCCGGAGCTTCTCTGGAAGCCGTGCAGAGATCAGCGCCACCTAAAGGCTTCTTCGCATGTGGCACCCTCTTCACGTTTGCGGACGCGTCTTCCTGATTAAAGGGCTTCTTCCCAGCGACGCCCACCTAGCATGTCCGAGCATACCTTCCAGTTGCGACCTGGTCCTTTTAAAGCGAATGCACCATTTTGTCGAAATTTTTTAAAAAGAATAATGTAAGAACAAAAGAGGTCTGAAAATAAGGTGACAACATTTTCCCTACTTGCATGTGCTAAAACAGAAATTTCTCCTCTTTTCTAACAATATGTGACGTCATCATCAAGATAACACTTCTAACAATCAGTGAAATCTCAAACCTTGATCACAGCCTCGCTGTAGAGGCCCATTCACGGCGTGTTTGCATGCGAAAATTGCATACAGGGGCTATTCAAATATATGGTAAAACAATCGCAGAACCTGCAGCCGATTTTCCGCTGAGGACGTCTGCTCTCATCATCAATATCATGTTTGTTCACTAGTCACGGCAATCGTACTCTCGGTCCGCCCGTCCATTCTCGATCTTGTTAAACACTGATGCAAAAACTGAGCGGCAGATGGCGTTACGGCGACCGTGTTTATTCACTGGTGGAAAGATAATGCATGTGCCTGATGTAAACAATAATTTCAGAGTTTGATTTTGAAAAAAAACATAAATGATATATGTTTTGGCAAGAACAGGGGAGAGAGAGGATGTGTTGTGTGTTGCGGCCACTGGGCGCACTTCTGCCCAGTGACGCTAAGTTTTCGGTCGACGGCACATTGCCTGCTGGCTCACTTGTGCATGGTATTTTCAGCGAGTGGGCGAGGCTTAGGGCTTACAACCAACCAGATTACTTCAACCATATGGAAGGTATTCCTTCAGTGTTTCAAATAAGTCATTGAGTTCCTTCACGTTGAACTTTAAAGCTGCCAGAAATTTTATACCGAGGGCTTTGGGTGAAATTAAATATGCCAATAGTACTTTCTCAAAAGGCTGATCAAAACTGTTATCTCAGTTCAAAAGCCATTATGAAATTAGGATTCTTTCTTTAATGGTGTGTGCCTGGGTGCAATATTTTCTGTGAGATATGCACTGCGGAATCGGTGTTACCACAATCCAACGACATGCATAAGCGGTTTCTTGCACATATTTTGTATTCTTTATACTTTGTACCAGAAACCGCTGATCCATGAACGGGTTGGTCAACATGGCTAGGTGTGGGACTTGACAAACCAGGACAAGTGGCAAACAAAGGTAGACCTGGCGAATCCGAGGCAGTGTGGCATTGGTTTTATGCACCACGGCAAAAACCTGCAAGTCTCATCGTATGACAGCAGCCACAGCCAAATCCAACTACAAGGCTGCTGGCCATGACACTTTGCCTGACATCACGGTTAATTATAGAACTTATGAATGCACGGCAGCAATCAGGCTGTGCTGGAAAGGTGCACTCTGTAGCGTTGCCTAACCAGACCGTCAAGCCCGGGCGCACCGGCGGCGGCGCCGGCCGGGCGTGTCTTTTCTGTTAATTATCGCCGCAATATCAGCGTGCCTTGCAACGAGGGAGCACCGAATCGTGACTTGCGTCTGTAGCCTCCTCTCACGACTGTGAGAGACGGTAAGGAGCTTGAAGACAGAGCGTTGGCAAGAGTGCCACAGTTGTTTATACGCTGTGACGGCATCTATGGGCAGCGGTGTCTAGTCAGGTGACCTCCGGTCACACCGGAAGCACGGCCTGAGCGAACAGCATGTACTAGCGCCACGCGCTGGGTAGCTGATTTCTTATTCTCAGATGTCACGGTGATCCTATCGTTCAAGAAAGGAAATTGGAAACTCTTTTCGCCTCCATAGATATCATTTACGTTGGCGAAGAAAGCTCCTGTAAGATGTTGCAAGAGAATCGTGGCTGGCTGATTAACTAATAAGTTAATCGATGAAGTAGTCTGTTCGTAAAAGCTTTCCTGTCGCTTCCAAAATGTTCCTCACCTTGCTTCATTAACGTTTTGAAACATCAGCTCTGACTGACAAAAGCCAGACACAATTGCAGTCTATCGGGAAATGCCAGGATGCAGGGATTGGTAGCGAAAACCCACCAGATCTAAAATGAGCAGTAAAATTGTTATGGATTGGGACCAAAGCTGGACCTTAGCTAAATGAATCGTGATCATTTGTGATCGAAGATCTGCTTTGGTTTACGTACGTATATGCTACTAATAGCAGAAGATAAGACAAACAGAAATGAAAACACGCCACTCCAGTACTATGTAAAAAATTTAGCGTCTCATAAAGACGTTTAGCCATCCAACTGTCACTTGACCCGGATACATGAGTCATTTCAGTATGTATTAATCACGTACCACCCACCACTTAACCAGGACGGGATCGGACGTTTTGCCACTCGTCCAGTCCTTTCGAGGAAAGGGCGGGAGGAATAACGCGAAGAAAACAATAGAATTATACTCTACTATTTATTCCTAATATTTTGGAATAAAATCGGTATCGCTAATTGGATTTAGTTTTCAGAATCATGCAAAACTTAAATCAAAACATGTCGATAATTTGCTACTCACCAAGACATTTTTAAAAAAAGAATATTTCGTGTTTATCCTGGTGTGTTGAGAGCAGCCATGTTTTTCTGGTTCTGCACTGTGTGTAACCCTACATAGGTTATGATGGCTGCTTCTCCACGGTACGATCCCTGGGTATTTACGTTTTTGGCACGAATTTGATAGATGGGGGATTTAAGGACAGATCGACCAAGACTGGACACCACCATCTCTAGAAAAAAATTTGAAACTTTATCTCTGGGGTAGTTTTTGGCACTGAACACAGCTGTGGGAATCTTGGGTCCCTCCATCCAACGGTGACCGGGTTATGGCCCGAGACATTTTCGAGAACAGAAAGTTTCAAATATAACCAAAGTAATTTTAACTTTTAATTGTTTTGACCTTTTATTTTGTGACCTAGCTTGACCTTTTGATAATTGAAATTCACCTTTCAGACGCCTAAAAAATTGCTTTATAAATTAACCTACGATAAGAAACAAACGTTTTCGCTATAAATTCAAAATTTTTAGCACCTAAATGGGCATGCAGACGGTCTGCAAACCACTGCAGTAGCACAGCATTATGTTAACACCGCAAACAAAGCGACTGCTTTTGGAATCGGTTGCTTGCAATGATACTGCATTGTCTTCAGGAATTTTCATCGTGCAAGTGTCAGAGTTTATGAAGATTAACACGCGCCTACACGAGGGGGTGGGTAACCGGCATTCTCAGGTTTCCACAGGTATTAAAAAAAACACCATTGCGCAGCGCCACCGTACTTCATCTACCTCTTACCCGACATTTTTGCAACTTCTGGCAACATTTTAGGTTTGGGTCATATCAGGTCAGATCGCCAGTCCTGGTCAAGAGACCTAACCTCGAAAAAATGTTTAGAGATGCTTAAGTAAGATCAACCTTAACCTATCGACCTTAGATTGACATCACATAGTAAGGTCATCGAGCAAGATAATTGTTGCATGTTTTCCATATCGATAACCTGGGACAAGGTCAAGGTCACGATCTTTCCATTAGAAATGCATGGGGCAATTGGCATATTTTGATAACTTTCGATAATTGAAAATTGCTGAGAATTGCGATTGGAGCTACTATTTTTACGTTATCGTGTCTGGCTTGCCACTGCAGTTTAATTAATATTCTTTTTAACCATACAGACCTAAGCCTGACTCTAGGTCAAAGCAGGTCAATTTTGAAATTTGACTAGAGAAGATTATAAGATAAATCTTCCGATCAGGCTCAACACGAGCATTCCAATGGTGATGACAATTTTTTCTACGGATTTGCTCTGTCAGCTATTATGCCACAAAATTTAGGTTTCAACTGTGTTCCTATAAGGAATACTTTGACCTCGAGCGACCTCAAAGGTGACCCGATCTAACGGTCTCCTGACGGAGAGCTGCGCTGCACAATAAACACATACTCAACTTGATCAAATGTTGCCGCCATGCACACAATTTTAAAGCGATGCAAATGTTTAATTCCAGTGCAAATGTTGTATCGAAGCAACATTCAATTATGCGAATGTGGCGTTTTCCCTACTTCTTATAGCAAGTGCGCGTACGACTGTATCGAGAGCACGGCCAAACCGGCAGCATATCACGATGGTTTAAAAAGTCCATTGAAAAATTATATATTGGAAATTAAATAAAAATTTCCGTAGAACACCAGCGGTAGATAAGACATCCATTACCATTCATGAAATCTCTACAAAGAAAGGACGAGAGTTTTGGGTTTCGTATGCCTATGTTTGAACCAAACAGTGTCGCGCTGTGCAAGCAGATTGTCTTTTATGGGTGCTTCGTGAATGGTCGCAAATTTAGTCATGGCGAATGTCCAATTCAAAGTTTAGAGTTAAAATACGGTTATAAATTATTTGGCTTAAGCAATGAGTGATTTGACGGCCATCATTACAGGTGAATAAAGGCGTTTATTTAGGCCAAAGTCAGTGTCAGTGTTGAAGTCATCTAAGTGTATTGCGTTATTCTTCAATGATTATACAAGGCACCAGAAGTGTGGAATTGTATCTATTTGTGGGTGCCCGACCACCTCCAATAAAACGTGGACACAGTGGTAAAATTTTGAATGTTTGAATGTTTAAATGTTTTCTTTTTTCATTTCAAGCACTACTTCTTTGTGAAATCCAGTTCAACCGGCCTGTGGAAGGGCTAAAACAAATGATACGTTATGCTATTTATTTTAACGTGGTGGTTCTCGATATTGTTTAAAATTTTCCAACCCCTAATCATTAAAAAAACACACCAATCATAAGACTTTCGAAGTGACGTTTGAACTGGGATCTGTATCCGCTATGAAATGTTCACCTTTTAAACATATTATGTGAGACGACCTGTTCAAGTGACCCAAGTCGAATACGTTATGATTTCAGGATAACATTTCTTTGCATACATGAGCAGATTCAAATTAACCCCTGGGATCGAAAGCCTTTTATACATGTTTTTATATTATATAAATCCTTCCAAGTCTATGCTGTGTTGCACTTAGTCACCTGGTATCTATACTATTATTCCATCTCCGGAAATGGCCTAATTGTATGAGTCAGTGGTGCTTATGGGCTAAGTTATGCTTATTTCAATTGTTGATAAATTCGCTACATTTTGGAAAATATTCGTTTAAGGGTGCAATGCTAAATAACCCATCACTAATAAGTTTCTTTTTCCCTGGTCACCCACGAAACAAGGGATCTTTTTCCTATCACTTTTAATGGCTGCTATATTTTCTTTTGATAAGTCTTGTCCAAGTAGTTCCCAGTTCTGTTTCAGGAGTCAGAGTCTCACTATAGTCATCAAGGGATTTGTCACGGAGAGCCCGACCCCACCGCCTGCACGAGCGACTCCAACTGTGAAAGATTAAAAGAAGCCAAAGTTGAACGTACCACAAAGCACAAAGATGGCCGCCTACCTCAGTTCACCCTCTCACCAGTCAGTTGCCAGCTGACCTACGGTATTTACGGTACCTACCAGCCGCCAGCTGAGCCAAATTTTTCCAGAAGCTGCAAAAATGTCGGTAAGAGGTAGATAGAGTACAGTGGCGCTGCGCGATGGTGTTTTTACTACCTGTGGAAACCTGAGCAGGCCCGTTACCCCCCCTCGTGTGGGCGTGTGCTAATTCTCATAAACTCTGACACTTGCACAATGAAAATTTTGTGAAAACAATGCAATATCATTGCAAGCAACCGATTCCAAAAGCAACCGCTTTGTTTGCGGTGTTAAACATAAGGCTGTGCCACTGCAGTGGTGTGCAGACCGTCTGCTACCTTAGGTGTTTAAAAATTTGGAACTCATAGCAAAAACGTTTTTTTAATCGAAGGATAATTTATTAAGCACATTTTTTAGGCGTCTGAAAGGTCAATTCCAACTACCAAAAAGTCAGGCTAGGTCACAAAAGAAAAGGTCAATCCAGTTGCAAGTCATAATGTTTAAAAGTTTAATTTTTTGCAAAATAATCTGTGGTTCAAGACCAGTGCAATGATATACAAAAATGGTTAATCAGGAAATGCGTGTTTTTAGTTATTAAGCGTCAAATATGAGTCTACGAGGTGACCTCCCGAAAATGCCTCGGGCTATAACTCGGTTACCGTTGGTTGGAAAGGTCTAAGACTCCCACAGGTGTGTTCAGTGCCCGAAACTACCCCGGAGACGAAGTTTCAGATTTTTTCTAGACATGGTGGTGTCAAATTGAAATATTTTTGGCCGTTTTGTCCTGGAATGCCCCAGATAGTACGTACCACTGAAGTCTGTTAATCGTCGGACCACTGCTACCATGTATGCGGGCTGGCTGTCGAGCCGTAGCTGTGCCATGTCAGCTCTGACGCCCACCTGCGCGCCAGCAGCAGTGCCAGGGGCGTGTTTTACCATTATCCGGCTGACCCAGATCGGACTTGCCTGTGGTTTTATCTTATCTGCGGCGCGGCATCCTTGCACGTTGTTGGCTACTGCCGACCCGCCCCCGGGCACTCCTAACGACACGGCGCCGCGTGGTGACGCCTTAGTCCCACTTCTCTGCTGGAGATAACACCGCTGTCCAGCGGGGCTAGGCTTGTAGGCCCAGGTCCATAGTCAGACCTTTGGGCCTTTTTTACCCTTATTTAGCTTATATTTGGCTAAATGTTTTAGGTATGTTTTATTGCTCGACTTCAGCTGTAATTGGGTTTCCACATACCTGTTGCTGATGAACCTGAATAAATGAAATGAAATGACCAGGTTTAATACTATTTATTTTACTTTTTGTTTGAAATATTATTAACTATTTTCCAACCAACGTCAGGTAAAACACTTTTTGTTTGTTGCTGCTGCTGTGTTACCAGCAGCCAGCAGTCCTAACCGTCACTGCAACAGTCATAGGTTGCACAACAGGTGCACTGGAAGACGACTGAGAAGCAGGAGGGAGCGTTAGCCGCGGCAGCCGGGCAGGGAGATCAACTACCAGGCCCATAATGGTGTTTCTTACTAAGTCTTCTGACTTAGTTTTGTTACCGGTAGTTTTTTTTCAAAATTATATTATCTTTTAGCTTAGAAGACTACTGGATATCTGAAACGAGATGCCCAGGGCTCAGACAATAATATAAAATAGATTAATCCAAAAAATGATTTTAGAGCTGGGTCTGTATTTTCTTTCCTTCAGTGGCCCCATGTTTACGTTCATGTTGGGTCCATACGTTCACGTTGGGTCCATACGTTCACGTTGGGTGCATACATCCATGTTGGGTCCATACCTTGATGTTGGGTCCAGACGTTCACGTTGGGTCCATACATCTATGTTAGGTCCATACATTCATGTTGGGTCCATACGTTTACGTTGGGTCCATACATCCATGTTGGGTCCATACGTGGTCTAGGTCGCTAACGTCGGCTGTATGAATATAATTGTGTGCGGGGAGATATATTGTTCGAGCTTTTGATTCGGGCTTTAGAGGTGATGTTAAAAATGGAAACGTAGAGCTTTAAAGGGGATGTGGCACCTTTATAACGTGATGTTAACTGAGATAGTCAAGTTGTAAAGCATGCCGGAAAACCTGGTACTCAACATATCATTTGTTTTGGAAATATAAATTTCCGTAGAGAAAAGCGAAAAACTTACCCAAAATGTACCGAAGGAGCCAGCCGCAGCTGTGTGTGCCCAAATGTCCAATGTGTGCCCCAAATCCTGTGTGCCCTCCCCCACAATTCTCTAGCTCCAGTAGATATGCATGCCTGCCAAATAGCCTGTATGTGCCCATAATATAGAAGGTGTGGCCGCCATTCTCTTTGTTATAATAACATATATTTTTAGCCTTTGATGCGTAAAGTCTGCAATCTTGTTTTGAATATTTTTTCCTCAAAGTGTGCTCCCTTGGCCACTCCAAAATTTCGGGGGGGCATGGCCCCCTGCTTCCCCTTGGTTGAGCTACTGCAGAACAGGAATGTCGGTGATACTTTTTGTCACAAGGCTAATTCATGTTTCCTTAGATATCCACCTATCCTGACTTGGATTTCACGCACGCATTTTCAAACTTGAGCAAATGTTTTGCATTGTCCCATTTCCTGGCTATCCAGTACAAAGTGAAGTGGGGCTGGATGTGGCCTCTGAGGAGAAGGAGGCTCTTCTGTCGGGGGACAGCCAAGTAATACAGCACCTGGCTGCATTGTGTTTGAACTAAAAAGGTCAGCAGGTCTGATGCAGAGTCAAATCGATTGCTGACGTGAATGCTGACGTGCACGGCCTTTGAACAGCTAATGCGCAGTTGGATGTGACAATTAAAGTAGAACAGCAAGGGGAAAACAAAAAAACTGACCGTCTGGAGAGCATGGCCGGCGCCTCCACGAGGAAGGGGGTGCAAAAGGAAAGAAGGTGAACTGCTCTCCTGCTTAAACGGTACATTTTAGCATTAAGGCTATGGTATTCACCGGGAAGAAATTAATTGAAAAATCCATCCTACCCTCCCCCTGTAATCAATGCACAACCACCGCTGCTGGAGAGGAGGGTTTCTGCTTTCTAAATTCAGAAAATACTTCAGACTTCTCCTGAGCAGAACGCTGATACCTCGAGAAAAATTGTCGTCTAGCATGAAAACAAAATTGAAGAAAAAACTTTCAGGCCTAAGTTGAGTGGCGTGATGCTTGGCAAGTCACCATTGGGAAATGGAAGATTAAATCCCTGCCTAGTTATATAATTTGATTCATCTAGTAATACACCTTTGGGCGTGGTAAGGGGCTTCCGTTTTAACATTCCGCGCAAGTAAGTTATCGGCGGCGGATTAATGACCCGCGAGTGGGTAGAGAAGCGTTGCATTCATACTTACTGGTCCCTAGGCGATTGCCTTCCTAGTCAGTGGAAACCAGTTTCTGTGCACTTCGAAGCACATGCCCCAAATATCTCTCTGTCAGCTTTTCATTTGTAAGAGTGCTGTGTTGTGGTAGGTTTATCTGGGAGAAAATCCACATGATCTGTGAGGTATTGTGCTCAATAATGTGATGTAATGCGCAGTAGCGCGTCCTTCACAGCATCCATTTGATGAGTGCAGCGGATGCGATGCGGCTGAGTGCAATTCTTTAGATTGGTACCACCATTAGCTAAGTGCAGGCTAACTCAATAGACGTGGTATCTTCTTAGCTTCATGCATATTAGATAAGCCCCAACACTGCAGGGCTTTTCACATCAAGAGTGATTGCGTTGCATATTCTCGGAAAGCTCACGTTACGAACCAGAGGGAATCTAACCTTATTTGTGGGGATGCGAGGCACAGTGGGAGAGAGCTTGCATTCTGAGCCGCAGGTCCGGGCTCAAGACCCGGAGATTTCTTTGAATAAGTACAACCTGATCCCAGAAACGTTTCCCAACATTATATGGTTGTCTGCGCAGTATATTCGTGATAGTTGATGTGTCAATATCACCCGCCCTGGAGAGGGGTCTGACACTAACGCGCACTGAATGGGGGCCTGGTAGGCCCCCTGAGATCTCAGAAACTAAGAGACTTAGAAAAACGCCAGATGGCGAGAGGTTGGGGCTATAATGATCTACATTATGGTCAATTTTTATTCCCCTAGGCTAATATCTTCAAGGTCAAACGATATCAAGGTCAAATATTGGCCGTGCTAGGGACGCATTTGGAAATTCCGTGATTAAGCGCGAACAAATCCGGAATGTACCAACAATGGACCAAGGTTATAGCGAGAAGGTCCCAAAAAATTCTAAATTTTGGTGCTAAGGTCATTAACATGGACCTATGACGTCACAATATTATACATTCCCTATAATTACACTATTACTAGCACATTCAGTCACTAAGGCCATTAAAGGTCATTCTCTGACCACCTGGGAACAAATTGGGGGGGGGGCTCCGAGGCCCCCTACCCAAGTGCCCGTGTTAAACCTCGTCATTATTTGTTTGCGCCCCATTTGTGCTCGCTTCTGATAGTTAGGAAACTTGACATTTAATTCAACGACAAAAGGGACATTTTTCGTACAGGAACACAACACACATATGCACACACATACATGCAGGAACACAACAGAAAGTCATAGATGAAACAAATTGAGTAAGGTATTTCCTGCAGAACATCATTTATTTCAAACTTCTTAGAGTAATCATTACATCCGGTCATTTTACGACGTCCGTGGTACCTCCTATTCCAGTCACCTGCCAAGTCAAGGGTCAGCATGTGGTGCTACAAAGAGAAAAATGTATCTGCGGAATCACTTGCCAGGTTTCTTTTACGACAATACAGCAGTACTCCAAGGCCAGGAGCAGGTCTGGCACCAGGTACGCTCTAGCGCCGGGAAAGAATCGCAGCTTTCGGCTAGATTTTACAAACATTCATGAGCCTTCACACCAACCTCCTGGTGTGAAGAAACTCTCCATTCTAGAACCAAAACCCTTTGTATTTGGGCTCAGTTTTGCATTGCACACTCGCTGGTTACTATTGCTGTCGATTTTCCCCAATTTGGCTAAAATCTGTTGTTTAACGACAAGTGCGGGGACCCTCTTCCGACGCACCCTCCCTCGCCTGGCGCTAACAGCAGACCAAGGATGCGCCGTCTCCACTGCGCTGTAACCTGTGGTGACCCGAGGCATCTCTGACCCGGCGGTGTCACCGTTCCCCCACGCCGAGGTCGCGCGGCACCCTCTGGTCCACTGTCGGCTCCCTTTGGTCTGACCGCCGTGTACCCTGGCCGCCCACTTTACGATCCCGGCGAATGTCTCCTACCGACACCAAGCTAAATACCGGCAGCGGCCTTGAGCGTAGTTGTGAGAGGGAGTGGACTCGCCACTGAGTGGCCGCGGCCGGCCAAAACTGCCCCCGTTGGCACTATATTGAAGGACAGGCGCGGCGTTATTTCCAGAGCTGCCCAGCGTATTTATAGCTTGGTTGGACGGTCAGGTACCAGTGAGCGAGATCTTGGCGGGCAAGTTGTAAATGTGGAGCAGTGTGTTGATATTCGGTGCATTCGATGCTGGAAAATCTGCCCACTTGCACCCCGTTGTTTTGTGCGTGCCGGGACTGGAGCATGCCCCCAGAGGTCAAAAGAGATTCAAACTTACCAACGCTGATGGGACAAGTTTCGGGGGACCAACACATTTAAACCATCATTGGGCACCGTTTCACTATAATTTTAAGGGCAAGAGGGCATTGACACGTGAAAGATATGCATTAGCATTGTTTCGTAGTATTTTGTACCATTGTTTGTGCTCGTCCCATGCTTTTAGCTCCCCCACACCTTCTTTTCCTATCACAGGTATTTTTCTGGATTTCAGGGTTGAAAATTGGGAAAATGGTGGCGCATGCGTTTGGGATACACGGTTTGTCTGACGTTAACTCGCACTCCGCACTGACTTGGTGCCATTTTCTTCTTGCTGCCACACCGTGTTGCTAACTCCCAGGTGCATTTGACTGCTTTACGCCATTCATTATGGTGCAATTGGGCGTGCAACATTTGCAACTGGTGTCAACGCGGTCGGCCAAGCGTGTTTTATAGTAGTCATTTATCGTAGCGCCTGTCTGCAATTCATAAACTGATATTTGGCGCTGGCTGGACGGTGAATGGTTGCAACAGAGCAAGCCCGGCTACTGATTCCGTTATAGCGATGATCCAGCACTCACATCAACCACTGTGCAAATTGCACTCAGGTTTAATGGGCAGTTTCTAGCCTGAAGGGAAAATCTTGACTTGAAATTCCCAGCCATAGAATACGGTGTGGAAATTCAAAGCTACAGTTCTCCACAGAAATAATTTATAGTTCCGCGGGCATTGGCGGATACGAGGGGGCTAGGAGGCTCAAGCCCCCTCCCCCGACATGTCAGAGTGCCCATAGTTAATGCATAGTCCAAGGCTTATCCGAGGCAATGGCGGGGAGGCTCAAGTCCCTTAGCCCCCATCCCCGAAATGTTGTGCTGGATCCGCCGCTACCCGCAGATGATAGTGCTAACTCTAGCCCTATTCGGCTCATGATGGAGTCACTAATGCATAAAGCTATACTGACAAAATCTTAAATTGTTCATTGTCGTCGCTGGTGGTACCACTCCACTCTTCGCCTTGACGGTCAGTAAAAATTTCATTCCTTTTGTTCAATGTGGTAAAAAAGTGTGTTCTGATAAAAAATCCCGGGGGAAAATAGCCAGCGATGACGGAATTTACATGCTCAGGATTTTAAGGTGCCAGGAATTAGTAGATAGGGATAGGTAGGGATAATTAGTAGATAGGGTCAGATATTAGATAGATCGTCGCATCGAGATGATCACAAGCGTCGCCATCGACAAAAAAGTGAGGGACTAGTCGGTACTTAGCCTCTTGCTAACAAGAACGACCCCTTCGAGCATGGGTGGAAATCCCGGGGAGTGGGTTTGGGGGCCAGGTCTCCTTGGATTTTGGGTTTCCCATAGGCTTTGAATAGGGCTTGTATTGCCGTGCCAACGGTTACCCACTGGAACCCCCTGAATCGAGAAGAGATTTCCAGCCATGCCCTCGAGAACCAACAAAAAGTGAAGGGGCTAGTCGGCACTCAGCCTCTTGCTGACAAGAAACCTCCCCTCGAGAACCAACATAACCCCCTGAGAACCAACCATATCAAAATTGTTTTTGTATTATCTTCCGCACTAAGCTATCTTTCGTTACCCAGCTTATTGTTCAGTTGGGCTGAAATTGGGAAATACGTAGACTAAGATTGGGTTCCTCCCTTTGCGCTCTTCCCTATTCCGACACGTACGTTATGATAGAAAAAAACAGTATAGTCATATACGTCATTCCTTCCTTTATAAAAATGTCCGACATCAGAGGCCGCGGCGCATATAGTTTCCGGCAGCGCCAGGGGGTAGATCTGACTGCTCACTTCAGGTGGAGGGCAGCTCGCCCCTTCTCCAGCCCCCCCTCCCCATAGCGCTGTTCAGGATTGACATGTCTCGTGCACGCCGCATCACTGGCACCATCTGACGGGAGCGTTTCTGCTGCGTTGCTAGGTGACGGAGTCAGCTGCCAGTTTTGTCAGCTGATGCTCGGCCAGTGCGTCTGCACGGAGGTGCCGGACTGCGAGCTGCCGGACGTCTCGGAGGACCCAACTTCATTCACCAGTCGTGCTGCTTGTGAGAGTGCCGTCCAGAGGTCATCGCAGGTCACCGTGGCACCCACTGGTGAGTACAGGTGCCAGCCAACAATATAGGAGAGCATATTCGAAAGTTGGGCTCTGCGATCTGGAGAGACAGCTTTAGAGACTCGCTTCCTCTTATCCTAAGATGAAGATACAAGAAGTTGGTGGAAATTGTCAGCTCACGAGGAACTTGTTTTGTGATCAACGTGAATAAAATATTAATTAAGACGGTCTTCAAAGCAATAATCATAGACCCATGGACGGATATGTCTTAAATTTAATCTCTTGACATATAAATCCGAAGCCATATTGATATCTGCCTGATTGGAATATGCCCGTGGACTGTAATAAGAAATGACTTGCCCAATTTATAACTTCACAATTACATGTTGTACAATTCAGAAAAAGATATACAGATGTTTTTAACACAGACTTGTCGTTATTAGAAGACATCAAACATTTGCTTTTACGCACAGTATGTAGGCAGTGGCGGCGGCGGATCCGACCCAGTCAGCGAGTTGCGAGGGCTAAGCTTAGCTTCAGAGACTCGCTAACACGCGCCCCGATGGGGTACCTGGCATGACGCGCCCCGCTGGGAGGGGAGTTTTTCGCCCCCTCCCTCCGTATCTCATTTCCCACCAAAGCTAAAGAAAAATTACGGGCGGCGTTCGTAAGCTCTTGACAATACAAAGAGATTTTATACGAATAATTTTTATGTTAGGTCAATATTGAGGTCAGCATAGGTCAAAGAAGGCTCCATACGCTGACAAACAGAGCAGTGTACATCTCTCTCTCTCTCTCTCTTCCTCTCTCTCTCTCTTCCTCTCTCTCTCTCTCTTCCTCTCTCTCTCTCTCTCTCTCTCTCTCTCTCTCTCTCTCTCTCTCTCTCTCTCTCTCTCTCTCTCTCTTCCTCTCTCTCTCTCTCTCTTCCTTTCTCTCTCTCTTCCTCTCTCTCTCTCTCTCTCTCTCTCTCTCTCTCTTCCTCTCTCTCTCTTCCTCTCTCTCTCTTCCTCTCTCTCTCTCTCTCTCTCTCTCTCTCTCTCTCTCTCTCTCTCTCTCTCTCTCTCTCTCTCTCTCTCTCTCTCCCTCCCTCTCTCTCTCTCTCTCTCTCTCTCTCTCTCCAGTGGAGCTAGAGCAAGTATTTATGCATCATTGGATTCATCTCATCGCGGCCAATCTAATGATTCATAATATGACCTTGCTTGGTCAATTTGTGAAAATGAGCTGACCTTGAGCTAGGTTAGGGTCACATAGTAACCTGGTATGGTCATGTTGCATATCAATCGACTCTCCGTGGCAATATAAGCTTAATGCAAGCAAAATGGGAGCTTTATCTCAATTCAGTGAGAAGTTATTGGCAAAACAATCACTATATGCTCCTGTGACCTGACGTGACCTTTGAGAGGTCAGATGCTCAACAACTCAAATTTCTGGTCAAGATCATGGTAAGAATAGATGGTTTTGAGGATTTGCAGCTTTATTTATCCAGTATTTACTGAAAATGAGCGCATGCTATTTTTCATCATATACTTATTATAATGGGGTGGCCAAAAATTGACCCCACCTTAGGCCAACAATATCGAAATTCTTAGATAGTAGATTTGTAGACTCTGATGGCCTTATCATATTGTGAAAGTTTCAAACTGATCGGTTGGCCGATGTTCCCTGGGCGCCGTTTCAAACTAATGATTTTAGGTTTTGAGGTCGGGTCACTTGACCTTGAATAGCTCCTTGACCTGACATGACCTTACCTCAAAAATTTTGTCAGATGTGTCAAATTGATCAGGGATAAGGTACTGTAAGTTTCGTTGTTCTGCGTCTCTTCGTTTTTGCGTTATCTTGGGAAATCAGGAGGGGGCGAATTTCGCCCCTCCCAGCGTGTTAAGTGAGTATCAAAAGCTAACGCGCCTGGTAAACCGCGTTACCCCATGTTGAGTCCAAGTGTTACGGGGACATAGTCACGGAAATTGAAGTTAGTGTTTGTTTGGGCTAACACTGGCTTAACCACGGCAGTTCTCTGCCTCTGGCTAAGCCACTGCTGGCTTGGGTTATCACCGTTGAGAAAGTCTGCAAAGCTTGGGCTCAAGCAAAAATGTAGAAAACTCGTACTCCACCCAGACTTGTTGATGACTCAAATTGTCTTGAGTCAACTTAACTCTGACTCACAGCTTAAAAAGCTGACTCTGATTCCGACTCGACTCACTGTGTTGAAAATGGTGAGCCGACTCGACTCAGCCCAAATTCAGAAGTGAGTCGACTCAACTCTGACTCAAATAAGTGTTGAGTCGGAGTCGACTCCGACTCAGAATGGTGGCCAAGTATGCGCTCAAAGAATGCACATTTCCTTTAATAATATGCAAATTACAGTACATTCATTCATGCCATTAACTATTTACTAACTGCACATTTCCTTTAATAAAATGTAAATTGCAATGCATTAATTCATGAAATGAATTATATCTGCATAGGAATGAAGAAAGGTGCTAAAAGCGAACAGGTGAGTGAGATGAAGAGCCTGAGGGCTTTTCATTTTGAAGGTATGTCCTTCATGAGTAAAGTCATAATTGAGGCAATAGGCGACGTTTCAAACGCAAGGAACAGGAATCAATGCTATGACATAAGAAATTTTGAGTGACAATTCCTGCCCCAGTGCATTCTGAACAATCCTGTGACAAATTTAGCTTAGAAATGAATATTACAGTGTCGCATTGACCGACCCTATGCAGCACCAAAAAACAAAACAAACAATGAACGCTCGCCTCGTCATCCCCAGAAAGCTGTAGTAATACTACAGATGGTGCACTGAAGACATTACGCGAAACTAGCCTCGGATGTTGCCAAAGATAACGATAAAGGCTGCTAAAGCATAAATCGCTAATATTCTGTCGCGCACAATGATGTTTTTATGACTGGCGTGGCGCGCAGTGACGGATCTAGGATTTCGTTAAGGGGGGCCAGGCTCGGAGGGCGCCGAACCTGGGGGCGCCGAACCTGAGGGGCGCCAATTTCAGTGGCGGATCTAGCCGGTCGGTTTGGGAGGGGCAAACCAAAGTCGAAAAGCAAAAAAAAAAAACGTCACGCAGTAAAAAGCTGCGCTACCAATATCACTTGCCCGTAGAATTTTGGGTATTTGAGGCGAAAAGCCAAAAAAACTTCACGGGGTGAAAAATATGGGCTCGAGATACTTCTTCCTATCCAAGGCTGGCTGTACTATGCCTTGCTATACTATGGAGGTCTGGCTATACTACACTGAGAATTATTGATATTTACTCCATGATTCTGATGAAGGGCTGTGCCCGAATATATAATCTTCAGTGTTTTTTACATTTCTGGATTCGAGTGGACAGGTCAGGGAACATCTTATCAACTTATGTTCTGTTTGAAGTTGAGAGTTGGAACACCAAAATCTTGCTTATAAACTAAGAAGGAGTAGGGGAAAAAAGGAGGTTGATCGCTTTGGGGGCGAAAACGCAGTTTTGCCCCGAGCTTTTCGTTTGGGGGAATGCCTTTTTTCCCCTCCCCCTTTGGATCCACCACTGGCCAATTTACCACCAAAAAGGCGGCCAGTGTCAATGAAGAACGCGTTTAAAAAAGGATTTGTAAATGCTTATTTTCATGAAAGCTTCCTCTTAGTGAGGACATGTTCACGTTTACCATGAAGCATATTTCGGGCCAGCTAACGACTGGCACCTTGGTAGAAAATGCTGAAAGCACCCACTGACACTAAATGAAGCGCGATGAGCAAATAATACAGTTATATTCGGTCATGGCAAAAACTGAGGTGTCGGATCCACCACCTCCACTTATCACAGTTGTCCTGGCCAACTGCTCCATACTGAAATAGCCGATTGACGCTAACCTGAGCCTCATAGGCCGCAGAACCTCTGCAGGCCTGGGCCCCTGAGTTTTTTTTTTGGTGACTTTCCCTGAGTTTATATCGAGTCCCCTCAGCTAATCTGGGACTGCTTTAGTTAACCAGGTCCTCACACTGAAATTGAAACCTATGATGTCTTATCATAACGGACTCTGCTAGCTCACTGACAGCACTCCAATCTCATCACCCACAGCAAAACTGGCTTATACCATCTATAAGAAGGCTTCTGTCAGCGATCTCCTCCAGAGGGACTGATGTGCGCTTTCTTTGGGTACCGAGCCATATTGGAATTTCAGGGAACGAAAAAGTCGATAAGGTTGCGAAAGAGGCGTCCGTACTACCCCCTTCGCGTCAGTTTAGGATTCCGGCTTCAGACCTCAAAGCATCGTTCAGAACACTACAGGAGACTGAATGGCAGTCAAGGTGGGCTGCAGAGCCAGAGTGCTTTATGAAACGCCTGCGCACCTCCATTGAGAGATGGGAGTCGAGCAACAGAAAAGCAGAAGAGAGGAGGTGGCCCTCTCTAGACTCCGCATCGGGCACTGTTATGCCACTCATGCCTACCACCTGAATAGCTCTACTCCTAACCTGTGTTTACATTGTGGCAACCGCCTTACTGTCCAGCATGTTTTATCCGAGGTAGACTGCTGTGACAATCTCAAAAGGCAAATGCGTCGATTCTTCCCATCGGTCTCTTTAGAGCAGTGTCTTGGAAACGATCCCGTCGTAGACATCAAAGACGTTTTATCTTACCTGAAAGAAATAAAGTTTGACATCGTTTATAGCCCTCACAGCACTTTTTAGCGGTGACACCTCCGGCATAGAAAATTCATAGCTAACCAAGATCATTTTGAACTGACCTAACCTGACAATGCTGGGCACATATAGCCAAAGAAGCTGAAGTGCCCTTAAACACCAATAATCATCAAATTGAAACCTATGTGTCGCCGCTGAAGCCTATTAAGCTTTTCGGGGCCCTTTTATTGATATAGGGCCCTCTCAACAGGTCCTGGGCCCTCTGAGCTAAAAGTTGGAGCTCTGAGCTCTGAGCCCCAAGCTGGATTAGTGTCCCTTAAGCTGGTCAGGGTCCCCTGGGCTGGTACCGTTTTCGTTTAACTGATATAGATCCCTTCAGCTTGTTTGGGGCCCGTTGTGCGTATCTGGGCACTAGTTCGTCGAGGCACCCAGCTAGTCTGGCCCTATTAGTTTTATGGGCCTTCTGAGCTGCTGTAGGGTCCCCTCAGAGTGTCTGGGCCCCATGAGTTGAAAATTGGACCCCTGGGTTAATTTTGTGTCCCTGAGCGTATTTAGAAACCGTTTAAATAGGTAGGCACCCCCACGCTGGTCTTGAGAATCCTGTGTTGGCACTGAGGTCAAATGAGCTCGTTGGGGGCCCTTATCTGGGCCCCCCTAACTGGCACGGGCCCCTCAGCTGATTTTGGAGACCCAAAATCCCTCCTACCGGATTCCACCCATGCCAGATTTCCTGACTCCCTGAGGGCCCCTGGGGGCCATTGGGGATTTTTCCCGCGATCAACGCTGGGGTCCCTCCCCCGAGACAAAGCTTACAACATGTCTCTGTCTCTATACTCTAGCGTCTGCCAGAGTTGAGCTAGAATCATTTTAGGCACAACTCGCTTCCTCTCGTTACGGCGAATCATCAAATAATGTATAACATGACTATACTAGGTTAAAACATAAAAATTACCTGACCTAATGTTAGGTCATGGCCACCATCTAGCCTAGCATAGTCAGTATGCATATCAATCAACTCACAGTAACAATAAAAAATGGTATCAAAAGACGGGTTTTATCGATATTTCCTGCAAAGCCATTGATCCAAGTCTTAAAACCTGCTTAGGAAGCCCCAGATGAACTCTCAGAGGTAACATGTCTAAACTTGCAACATGAACCGATAAAGAGGCCTAGGGTACTATGATTTGGGGAATCCGAAGGTATTTCAAGCGGCGTCTGCAGACATAGAGCAATTGTTCGGCAAATTTCCGTTTTACCCCATGCATTTTCAATGGAGAGGTCATGATTCGTACCTGTCCCTAGGTCATCGATGGGAAAAATCCCGGAATAAATTTATTAGTGCTTTTTGGGCCCATTATATGGTACAAGTTTGAATTCGATAGATTCACCCTTTTCTTACTTACGCCAACTTAAACATTTTTTGGGGTGAGGTCACTTGACCTGCACTGGTGACCTGACCTGAGATGATACAACCTTAAATTTTGAGGGAAAGTTGCGGAAGTGATCAATGATAAGGTGTGACAAGTACTGTGTCGCTTCGCGCCGACGCTTTTTCGTGTCACTGGGAGACCTCGAGGGGGTGTTCAAGCACACCCCAACGGGCCGGAACGGGGCGCGAATACTCTAGAACAGGGCTGAGGCGAAAAGGGAAGGCTCTAAACAATGTCTGAAATTTTGGGATCAAGGTCCTTCAAGGTCATTGACCTATTACGGCACAACCCAACATATTATGCCTAATTTACGCTATAACTAGCGCTGCGCCCAAGCTTACCAATGACTTTTGATCAAGCCTTGATCATCAAGGCCAGTCACCTTTAAAATTGACCTGTGACCTTGATCTAAGCACTGAATAACCTTTACTTTGATGTAATAGCATACGTTATAATAGGTGTCTTAATATTATGCAACGTCATTTAGGTGCTGTCCAGGAGTACCTGTGCTCATCAGGGACACCTATGCTCTCTGGAGGGGCCTTTGCTTCGATGAGACACCTGTGCCACCCAGGGGCGCCTTTGCTCCCCAATGGACGCAACCTAGCTATCCAGGGGCATCTTTGCTGTTCCGGGGGTGCCTTTGATACCCAGTGCCCAAGGGGAGCTTTTCTTATCCAGGTTCACCTTGGTATTGAGGGGCGTATTTTTATTCAAGGTCACCTATACTACCCAGTGGCGCCTACCCTATGCAAGGGGTGCTTAGGCTATCCAAGGGGCGGCACTTTGCTATGCATAGGGCGCCCTTATGCTCTCCATGGGCACCTCATTCAGAGGGTGCCTCTGATATTCAGGGGCGCTTTTCCTATCAACAGGGTACCTGTGCCATCTTGGGGCTATTCTTATCAAGGGACGCTGCTGTTATTCAGGAATACCTACACCACTGTCGAGGGTCGCCTTTGCTACCCAGAGGCGCCTTTACTTCTTAGGGAATTTGGCGCCCGTGCTTTAAGGAGTGCTTCGGCATCGATTGATTGCTCTATTATTGGGCTTAGGTGCGCGTGAACCTTGAGCTCATGTACCGCCCATATTGTTGCTAAGGAACGCTTATGCTATCAAAGGGCGCCTTTACTTTCCAGGGCCTCTGTTTTATTCAAGGCAATCTGTTCTATCCATGGACGTCTGATATTTCGGGGGCGGTGCCTAGGTTATTCAGGAGGCGGCTTTTTTCTCCACAGGGGCGCACTATTGCTTTCCAGGGGCGCCGTTACTGCCCAGGGGTGTTTTTCTATCCAGGGGCGCATATGCTGTCTAGGTGTATTTTTCAATCACAGACATGATTGAAATACATGCCCCTACGTTGTCCTGGGGTGCTTTTTGTCTCCGGTGAGGCGCTATTTTTCTCTTCCGGGCACCAGTTTATCCAAGGGCACCTATGCTGTCCAGAGAACCTTTGTTATCTAGGGCTGCCTTCGCTGTTAAGGGGTACCTTTGCTACCCAAAGGGAGCATTTTACTTTCCTGGAGTGCCTATTTCCATCTAAGGGGAACATATGCTATCTTGGAGCGCCTTTGCAAACATGGGGCGCACTTTTCTATCTAGGTGCTCCTTTGCACTTGAGGGGGCGCCTCTGCAATCCAGGAGGAGCCCAAAATAGATGGAGAATAAAAATTCTGAAATAAGGCGCTCGAACACTGAAATAAAATGCCTAGTTATCAGAAAGAGGCGCTCATCTGCTGAGCGGGGAGGACTGCTGGTTGGTGAGGGCAGCGTTCTCGGAAACGGGGCGCACATACTGAAAAAGGCACCCGGTTGCAGCAATGGAGCACTAAGCCTTCAGTTATGGGTTAATGAAATGTGGTTAATAAAGGCAGTCCATGCTCAAATTGAGCACTCGAGCCCTGTAACAGAGCGCGCAACTGTCGGACAGGTGTGCCAAACCATAGACAGAAGGGCAGCTGAAGATGGAAAGGGACACCTATGATATCCTGGGGGCGCCTGTACTCTCAGGTGAGGCGCTTGTTTTCTTTCTCAGGCGCCTAGTTTATCCATGGCCGCCAATGCTGTCCAGATCATCTATTTCAAGAAGGGTTAACTTTGCTGTCCAGGGGCGCCTTTGCTATCCAAGGGCGCATGATATATGTAGGGCGCTTTATGCAGAGGGCGCCTAGGCTGTCCATGGGCGCCGTCATAACCAAAGGCCGCCTTTCGCTTCCCTGAAGTGACTATTTCTATGCAAGGAGTGCATATATTATCTAGGAGTGCCCTTGATATACGGAGACGCCTTTTGTCCAGCGGCGCCTTTGCTCTTGAGGGGCGCTGCTCCAATCCAGGGTAGCTGAAAATGGATAAGGGACGTCTATGTTATACAGGGGGAGCCTGTACTTTCCAATGGGGCGCTCATTCTCCTTCTCAGGCACATAAATTATCTAGGGAGCGCATAGGCTATCCAAAGGCGCCTTTGCTTTCGAAGGGGTGCCTTCCTAGGGGGCCTTTGCTATCCAGAGGCGCCTTTGCTGTACAAAGCTCTTGTGTTATCCAGGGTTGTCTTTGCTGTCCAGTGGCGCCTTTGCTATCTAAAAGTGCATATGATACCCATCGGCGCTTTATCCAGTGGGCGCTTGGACTATCAAATGACACTTTTTCTATCCAAGGGCTGCATTTATTTTCCTGAAGTGCCTATTTCTATCTAAGGGGCTCCTATTCTGTCCAGGGCACCTATGTTTCCCAGATTTGCCTTTGCTGTCCAGGGACGCCTTTGCTATCCAAGGGCACCTTTCTTAACCAAGGGGCGCATTTTGCTTTCCTGGAGCGCCTATTCCTATCTAAGGGGCGCATATGTTATCTAGGAGCGCCTTTGATACCAAGAGGCGTCTTTTTTGTCCAGGGGCGCCTTTGCTCTTGGGGGCGCTGCTCCAATGCAGGGCAGCTGAAGGTGGATAAGGGACATCTATGTTATACAGAGGGCGCCTGTACTTCCCAGTGGGGCGCTCGTTTTCCTTCTCGGGCTCCTAGTTTATCCAGGGGCGTCAAGGCTATCCAAAGGCGGCTTTTCTATCGAAGCGGTGCCTTCCTAGGGGCGCCTTTGCTACCCAGGGGCGCCTTTGCTGTCCACGGCACTTGTGTTATCCAGGGTTGTATTTGCTGTCCAGGGGCGCCTTTGCTGTCCAAGGGTGCATATGACATCCGTAGGCGCTTTTCCAGTGGGCGCCTAGGCTATCAAAGGGCGCCTTTTCTACCCAAGGTGAGCATTTTATTTTCCTAGAGCGCCTATTTCTATCTAAGGGGCGCTTATGCTGCCCAGGGCACCTATTTTACCAAGATTTGCCTTTACTGCCCAGGGGCGCCTTTCCTAGCCAAGGGCGCATATGATATCCGTAGGGCGCTTCATCCAGGGGGCGCCTAGGCCATCCAAAGGCGGATTTTCTATCGAAGGGGTGCCTTCCTAGGGGCGCCTTTGCTACCCAGGGGTGCCTTTGCTGTCCACTAGCACTTGTATTTTCTAGGGTTTTCTTTGCTATCCAGGGGCGCCTTTGCTATCCAAGGGTGCATATGACATCCTTAGGGCGCTTTTTCCAGTGGGCGCCTAGGCTATCAAAGGGCGCCTTTTTCTACCCAAGGAGCATTTTATTTTCCTAAAGCGCCTACTTCTATCTAAGGGGCGCTTATGCTGTCCGGGGTACCTATGTTACCAAGATTTGCCTTTGCTGCCCAGGGGCGCCTTTCCTAGCCAACGGCGCATATGATATCCGTAGTTCGCTTCATCCAGGGGGCGCCTAGGCTATCCAAAGGCGGGTTTCTATCGAAGGGGTGCCTTCCTATGGGCGCCTTTGCTACCCAGGGGCGCCTTTGCTGTCCAGGGGCGCCTTTGCTATCCAAGGGTGCATATGAAAAATGACATCCGTAGGGCGCTTTTTCCAGTGGGCGCCTAGGCTATCAAAGGGCACCTTTTTCTACCAAAGGTGAGAATTTTATTTTCCTAAAGCGCCTATTTCTATCTAAGGGGCGCTTATGCTGTCCAGTTCACCTATGTTACCAAGATTTGCCTTTGCTGCCCAGGGGCGCCTTTCCTAGCCAAGGGCGCATATGGTATCCGTAGGGCGCTTCATCCAGGGGGCGCCTAGGCTACCCAGGGGCGCTTCATCCAGGGGGCGCCTAGGCTACTCAGGGGTGCATTAGTTTCCCATGGCGCAATCTTGCTATCTAGTGGCGCCTTTTCTTTGCCGGGGCGCTTTTGTTAGCTTTCTAAATTTCATCTTCAACATTTTACTGGGGCGCAAAAGACCAGTAAAGGCGTCTAGCGTTTGGGCAGGGGCGCTTTGCCATGGTTTTAAGGAGTATGTGTTCATTCAAGTGGAATAAGTGGTATCTGCCACCTTGGCGCACGAAATAGGTACAGGCGCGCCGCTCATATCGGGCGCATTCGGCGCCTGATATGAGCTGAGCTTTACTGGGGCGCTTCGGAGCTAAGGGGGGGGCCGGGCCCCTGGGCCCCCTTGGATCCGTCACTGGTGGCGGTCAGTGGGAGGTAAGTAGGTAATTATCATCATAATTTAAAGAGTGGTGGTTTGTGGGAAACTTGATATATTTTTCTGTCAGTTTCACAGTGTGAAATTACTAAGGGAATGCCAGAGATAGGACTGAGCTTTATTTTCCGTGTACAGAGGACAGTAGGCACAGTGCTGTGTCGTCGGTGTTGATATTATATACCAGGGGATGCCCTCACTCCTCAAACCCCGACAAATAAAGAAAGTGCTTTGAAAAAGCAGCTTATTAAAGCCTTTAGTTTCCTTTTACTTCAAGGCTTATGCGCAAAACAATATTTTTGGTGCCCTCTATCTGGCGCTTATATTAGTTCATTCAGTTAGCTGAAAAAATAGAAAATGAAGATGTTCCCTCATAATGAATTATTGCATGAAAATCAGCTTATGACTTAGTATGGTGTGCATCCTCAAAGAGAAAAAGTCTGATTTTGTGCCAAATCGCATTTTGCTGTATTATTTTGCATGATTTTGTTAATATAAATGGCAAATAACTAGCAAACGTGTGTGCTTTTGAAACTGCAGATTTTTACATAACGTATTTTTGTCAATGACTGATCCTGGCATGGGCGTAGTGTGGATATGAAAATAATATTATCTACTATTATTACTAAATACCAATATGAAATCTTCCAAAATTAGTAACAAACATTTCTAAAACGTCAGCCATGTTATCACATATGTTAAGAAAATAGAGTGCTGAGTCGACTCAACTCCCGACTCACAGCTTAGAGGCTGACTCTGATTCTGACTCGACTCAACTGCTCAACCAGTTGAGTCGACTCCAGACTCAACCCAAATCTGGAAGTGAGTCGACTCAACTCTGACTTGAGGAAAATTTGAGTCGACTCTGAGTCGACTCCGAAGCTGATTCGCGACTAAACAAGTCTGACTCTACCGCGGAATTTTGCCAGAGTAAGCCAGACTATATCTTGGTCTCGGACAGAGCAAAATCGCTGACTGGGAATGGGGGCTAGGGGGACACAAGCACTCCCGAAATGCCCCCCCCCAGTGCCTCTAGTAAATGCATAGCCGGAGGCTGTTCCGAGGCATTGGCGGGAGAGACTCAAGCCCCCCAGCCCCCCCAAATGCTGTCCAGGATCCGCCACTGCGTGTGAGGTACCTTTGTATCCACAAAAGTTCCTTTTGAATTGAGTCAGCCAAGTTTAGAAAAACCAGAGCCAAGCTGCGGCTGAACTATTCACTGCAGAACGTTGGCGCGTGGCCTTGCCAAGTTCGTAGGACGCTGGGCGGCGGCCGCATCTGATCCTTATCACACTATCAGCGAAATGGCACTGGTTCAACGGCGCCACTTCTGCCACTACCGCGCCAACGGCGTGTTGGCCGCGCCACTCTCACTGCAGTTACCTCATTTGTGACGCGTCAACAAAACATCCAGAAACATAATCTCTTGGTAGGCTTCATATTTGACGCTGTGCCTGCTTGGATAGCATAAGCGTAGGACCAAGCGAGACCAGGGTCCGTGCTCGCCAATGCACCGCCAAAAGCCTTATTATTCGGATTCGTAAGTTCAAAAATATTGCTGTTTTATGGGTGTCATCAGTGTGAAATGAATGAGAATACGATGGCATTCTTATTTTTCTAAACGACTACAAAACTCTGTGCAGAAACAGTCTGAAGACGAGGTTTCCACCGAAAGCGTTTCGGAGCGCACTTATCGCCCGAATTTCCTTATTTGTTCACAAGTGTTTTCAACGTTTCAAAGGCTTAGAAATTAGTTTTATGGCTTTTGTTTCTAGGAACGGGTGTTCCAAATATGTTAGTACATGTTTTAACGTGATTTCGTGTATTGGTCAGGTATGGGGAGCAAATTTACCAAGTAATGTTACTGACGGAGATAGATTGATCAAACTATATTTGAAATAGAGTTTTAAAAAATATATCACCTTGTGCCGCAGTGAAACTTGGTCCACAAAGTAGCTGAAGGTGTTTAATTTCATGCCTTATAATTACTTTTGCCCGATTTTGCCCGAATTCGTATTATGAGCATATTTGTTGTTCAGTGCAATGCACGGGTGCGGTCATAGTATTACACTATTACAAGCCAAATGGTAGAAATTGTTAATTTTAAGGCAGGTGTCGGCAAGTTTTCCCTTTAGGATTCGTCTCGAGTCCCGGTTAACACAGTTCTGAGCTATTTTGTAGACCTGCAGGTTACGCAATCTTTCCAGGTCACATTGGGTCAAATGCTTTACACAAAATATGGGTATTGTCTAAACACCGCTCGGGACATAAGATAATGTCAGATTGGCCTGGTTTGCCACTCGCTTTACACTAAATGCATCAGATGATTCCCTCGCTTCGCACGAGAACTGATCACGAGAGCTCAAATCTGATACGAGACGAAATATAAGACGGTCGTCTCCTTGAGTCAGAAGTGGCCTGGTACAGAGGAACAATAGGCCCCGACTCAGTTAGAGAGGGCCTGCTCAGCGAACTGTGGTTTTGTAGTGGGAAAAAGATCTCACGAAGGGATGTGTTTAACTTTGTGCGTGGCAATATTGTTATCAACAGAGTGGCAGCGGATGACGAAGTGTCATATGTTAAGGACACATTACAGGGCGGATTCAGTGAGCATAAAAGGACACGTGCGATCGGAAATTACAATTTTATTGCAAGGCTGAAGCAAATGGCAAGCAAGTCACAGGACCCTAAACCGCTTCGGAGGAAGAGAAACAGTGGCTGAATGAGTGTTCCATCGCAGCAGATTCACCGAGGGTATTGGAGCCTGTTGACCTTGACCAGCCACGTACAAGCCGGGGTCCTTGTCGGCCTGTGGGTTTATGGAACACTTCTGGTAGCTCCAAACGTCGTCGAACCTCCGCTTTCATGGCGGTTACTCCTCTGCAGAGCTTTGAATGTCACACGCTCCAAAGCGCTAGGGCCTTCTGGTTTTCTCAAAGACGTGACCGTGGCTCCCACAAGACCTACTAAGGTAAGAAAAATGCTAAAAAACCAGCAAATACCCAATACGATACACAGACGAAGAAGCACTCTGTTCATTGAAGGGCAGCATACGAAGCAAACCTGGCAGTTTACCAGAGGTCGGCCAAGAGTCAGAATCAGGGGCGTAGCCAGGATTTCGCTCAGGGGAGGGCAGCGCCCCGAAAAGGCAGCGACAGCGCCAAAAGGGCCCTGATGGGTAAAGGTTTCTGCTTGTTACAGAATAAGTGCTGAAGAGGGCTTAAGAGGGCCCTGTTTGGTATGAAATTTCATATTTGACCACAGAGCATAGTGGGCGAGCCGCCTTCGCGCGACCCGTGTCCTCAGGGGCCCTCAGGGGCCCTCAGGGGGTGGCTGTCCCTGCCCCCCTGGCACGCCCCTGGTCAGAATGTCAGAATGCCGACATATGTCCTCCATACGACATCCCGAAGGCAAAAAAATTGTTATCCGGAGGTATATTACTATGTATATTATCCTAGTAATATTATGCCAATACTAACATAGGCTGCAGATACACAAAACAGCCTCAAAACTACCGGGGCATTTAAAACCCTAGATATAAAATATCGCTGATAGCCCAATAGTTCGACGGTAATTAATTTTAAGCGCTTTTGAGCGCCCGCCGCCCACTGTGCAATGTTTAGATTCCTACCCATCAAGCCAATGGCGTTGCAGGGAAAACATGATCTAGAAATACGCTTTATTCCCATCGCATGACTTTGGGTGTTTGTAGGTTTATAATAGAGAGTGTCAAACCAGTAATTATTTGCCTCATCGAAACCAGTTGTTGAGCCTGTAAGCTGGTTTTAAGGCTAAGAATTTGGTGAAGTAGTGTTTCCTCCATAATTGTGACAGTTGTAATAAGAAATGCTTTATTTATCAATTCAGACACATTTACTCCAAGGTGCACGTATAGGTCAAAAAATTAGTCAGCACTTCTCATCGTCAGTGACAGCTCACAGCAGGGCTGGGGATCTCTTCTGGATCCATTGGGTTCTGGGTGGGTTAACGCCTGCACAGCAATACAAGCCCTAGAGAAAGCCAATGGGAGACCCAAAAATTCAGGGGGGATGCCGACCCCCCTTCCCTCAGGATGTCCACCCCTGAGTGACAGCAAATAATGTACATTAGGATCATGTTCGATGCTCGAGCCTCGATCGGTGACTTGCACTTACCGAGGCGAGGTTCTTGAGCGGCGGGGCGGCGCCTCAGACGTGTGCTGCAGTGAGTTCGGTGGCTTGCACTTACCGAGACGAGGTTCTTGAGCGGCGGGCGGCGCCTCAGACGGATACCGTGGTGAGTTCGGTGGCTTACACTTACCGAGGCGAGGTTCTTGAGCGGCGGGGCGGCGCCTCAGACGTGTGCCGCAGTGAGTTCGGTGACTTGCACTTACCGAGGCGAGGTTGTTGAGCGGCGGGCGGCGCCTCAGACGGGTACCGCGGTGAGTTCGGGGCGGATCGGTTAGGTGCTCAGCCTGCGGAGTAGATCGGGCGGCAGATCTCACCAGTGAGTGCCACAGCGCCATGATACAGACGCCTGACCCTGTCCTGCTGCTACCATCGTCACCCACCGTCATACACAGGAAGCGGCAGGCAGGCTCACTAATGCCGGTCGCCAGACAGCTGGTATCGGGTCCACGGACGCCTAGTGCTGTTCGCCAGACAGCTGGTATCGGGTCCACGGACGCCTAGTGCCGGTCGCCAGACAGCTGGTATCGGGTCCACGGACGCCTAATGCTGTTTGCCAGACAGCTGGTATCGGGTCCACGGACGCCTAGTGCCGGTCGCCAGACAGCTGGTATCGGGTCCACGGACGCCTAGTGCTGGTCGCCAGACAGCTGGTATCGGGTCCACGGACGCCTAATGCTGGTCGCCAGACAGCTGGTATCGGGTCCACGGACGCCTAGTGCTGTTCGCCAGACAGCTGGTATCGGGTCCACGGACGCCTAGTGCTGTTCGCCAGACAGCTGGTATCGGGTCCACGGACGCCTAATGCTGGTCGCCAGACAGCTGGTATCGGGTCCACGGACGCCTAGTGCTGTTCGCCAGACAGCTGGTATCGGGTCCACGGACGCCTAGTGCTGTTCGCCAGACAGCTGGTATCGGGTCCACGGACGCCTAGTGCTGGTCGCCAGACAGCTGGTATCGGGTCCACGGACGCCTAATGCTGTTTGCCAGACAGCTGGTATCGGGTCCACGGACCCCGGAGGATCGGCTCTACTAAGTCAGTGGGACAGGTGCGAACCGGATAGCCAGTAGGCTGGTAATTCGCAGCCACCAGCCGCCTCATTTGCTGCAGGCCCATGTTTTGCTACAACGAAAAGGGTGAGCTATTGCCAGTGTGTTGTGTTTCTCGCTGGAGCAGCCAGGTGGAGCCGCCGCTGACGGCAGGAAGAGCAGAGTTCGTTGCACCCGGCACCAAATGGGCGTATTTGATGTAGATGCCCGGGACCGACCGCATGCCGGTTACATCCCCGCACGTCGCGGAGGAGCTATTAAAACTCACGAATAGATGGCGAGGTAAAGTGTTAAAACTAGCATTTTCAAATCGAATGTCACGAGCATCGCATCAATACTTTTTGTGACCTTGTTCATTAACTTGTTTGTAATTATTTCGTGATGTGTACAATCCACGTAATATAGCACATTGCTGTTGTTTTAGCCAACACATCTCTGCATACATGAGGTGGTTTCTCATACCGTCACACCGTTTCAATCTCGATTTCAGCTGGTCGGAATTTCAGCTAGCGTCTCGAGGACCGCGGAGTCGATTTTCAGCGGCGCTGGGCGGCCATTTCAGCGCGTGGTGCTCGTCGGTAGCTCGTGGTCCCCAACGCCACCCGCTTTACAGGCAGGCCCGCTGTGTCATCTATTGTGCAGAGCCTTTATGGCAGGCTTGTTATGCGGGGAAATGTGGCAGGATGGCCGGCCTCAGCTACCGGACTGGCGCGACTCACCAGGCCCTAAAGCGAGCGGAAATCGCCGGCCTGCCGTCAACCAGGCCTGGCTCTGCCGCTGCAGCCAAATGATGCAATAGCTTCTGGGACTCCGACTCGGTTGTCTGTTGCAAAGCTATGGGAGACGGAGCGCTTGTTGAATCCGATAATGATTTTCAAAAGGATGCCGAGACTGGTTATTTGTTTATGTGACCGAGATGTGCCGGACCTGAATTTCTCTTCACGGGAAAGCATTGCCAATAAGTTCTGTTTGAATGGAAAATATGTTTGAATCATTTGGACCAGAGGTTTTGTGAAGTCGACAACAGTTGGCAAGATATCAGCCAGTAGCTGTGCCTCGGGGCAGGTCATTTCCTCGAATCACCATTACAGCAGGCCTGCCTGTGAGGCAAACGACCAGAGGGGGGCCGCTGAGGCCTGTTTTTGTCCAGCGGCGGCGCTGGCCCATACATCGGGTCAGCCTGCCCCTGTCAATTAGAGGACCGCGTCTGACGCCCTTAGCCAGAAACAACAGCGCTGTTTGTTCTGTCAGGTGAGAAAGCCGATGGCGGCCAGGCATTGCGGCCGGCTGCACGCTCTCAATGCGGCTGACCTGAGCAGGCGGAAGACCACTGCGCGGCCCCCGCACTCCCGGTCACGCTCGGGTGGCAACCAGGCCACTCCGTCCCAATTCACTCAGCTGTCCGATTGGGAGTGGCTGTTTGTTGACCCGAGCACGCTTGTTGACAGCTCGAGAGTGCATTTCTTTGTTTTGTTTGGAAACTTCGGTTTTTTGGGCTAGAATACGGGGAGCACTGGTTGCAGTCAATAGCTTCAATGCTTCACTCTATCTGGTCAAAACTTGATTATGCGCGTGGCTAAGTACATTTTGGCCAAAAAAGTAAATTTTGGCACTTTTTGATGCTTCCATAGGCGGATCCAGGGGAGTCAAGTGGGGTATTTACCTTCCCCGACCGACTCTCGGCGCCCTCCTGTATGGTCGACAGTGTGTCCTGAAGTTTCGCCTGCCGCTCCTTCTCCATCCCCTTCCCCACCAAGGATGCGAGAATCCGCGCCCCCGCAATAGGATTTAAACAACAGCAAAAAAATAGAATTTTCATGAAATCAAAAAGATCGATCAGAATACACCCGCAAGTGAATAGAATTGAAACACCCTTGGAAACACGATCGATAGGCACCTTATAACACTTAAAACGTCAATTATAAAAATTCATTAATCCAGTGGCGGATCAAGGATTTTAGTTCGAATTGGGGGGGCGGGGCTAGGGGATGGGAGCTTGCCTCACCAGCACCTGGACAGCCTCCGGCTATTCATTTACTAAAGCACATAGCTCGAAAATTTAGAGGGGCCTAAGTCCCACAAGCCCTCCCTGCGAATTCCTCTGTCTGTATTTCAGGATCCAATGCCCAAACATAGCTAGAATAAGATGTTTTTATTTTTATCTACATTTAGGATATTCAAAATATGCATAAGCTTGAAGACACACGTATATATGAAGTTGTTTCTTCACAAACAACAGCTATATATCGAGACACAGTTCAGCGTCGGGGTGCCAAGGCAACAGCGGAGCGCCGTGGTGGCAACAAAAAACTGCGATAATTGAACATGGCGCAAGTTTGCGAAGCTAAATATTTCCATTCCCGATAGAGAAAGCATTAGAGAATGAGTGGATACCAAAATCACCGTGGGACCTCGTGGGACTTTTAGTTTCACTCTATGTTTATGATGAAGCCATATCCCATTTTCTACAGACCTGACGTTGGTAAAACAATTGATTATATGTTTCCATTAGACACTTTACACATCTTACAAAGTGTAGTGGACATTAGATGCCTTGTACAGGCTTTACACTGTTATCTAAGGTCCATGGGTATTTCTTATTTTATCCCTAACTATGCATTATTTCATCATTATTTTGCAGTATGATATCTGTCAGATCTGGCAAACTATTCGATCTTCATTCAAGACCTATGTTCACGGCGGTATATATGCTGCCTGCGACATTATGGCCCAAAATAAATGCCAGACCCGAAAAATATGGGCAATTATCTCCCGTTTCAGCGATATTTTGGGGCAATTGAAGGAAGTGTCCAAAAGGAGTTTTGGCGTGCTAGATACCGGATCGGGCTCATAGTGCATCGGCCTGTTTGAAACATATTGTAATAGAATTGGCCTCATTGCTTTTCACGGATCTGAAAAGTGCAACAAAAAATCACTTTTTTCGTCCTGGTTCATTTTGCAGGTCTGGATGACACGAAGCTCGTTGTTGCAGCCGTGTTGTATTCGTACGATTACTGGGGTATACAGATATTTGCGGTATTGTAACTTCGAAATACTCCGTTTTTTGCCATCTTTACTCTCAGAATACTGCCGCGTTCGACCTCGAGTTTAGACCCAGCTGTGCACTTAAGAAATCTTCCGTGTTGGCCGGTCCCGCGATGTGTCCGTGTTGGCCGGTCCCGCGATGTGTCCGTGTTGGCCGTTCCCACGATGTGTCCGTGTTGGCCGGTCCCGCGATGTGTCCGTGTTGGCCGTTCCCACGATGTGTCCGTGTTGGCCGGTCCCGCGATGTGTCCGTGTTGGCCGGTCCCGCGATGTGTCCGTATTGGCCGGTCCCGCGATATGTCCGTGTTGACCGGTCCCGCGATGTGTCCGTATTTGCCGGTCCCGCGATATGTCCGTGTTGACCGGTCCCGCGATGTGTCCGTATTGGCCGGTCCCGCGATGTGTCCGTATTGGCCGGTCCCGCGATGTGTCCGTGTTGGCCGGTCCCGCGATGTGTCCGTGTTGGCCGTTCCCACATGTGTCCGTGTTGGCCGGTCCCGCGATGTGTCCGTATTGGCCGGTCCCGCGATGTGTCCGTGTTGGCCGGTCCCGCGATGTGTCCGTGTTGGCCGTTCCCACGATGTGTCCGTGTTGGCCGGTCCCGCGATGTGTCCGTGTTGGCCGGTCCCGCGATGTGTCCGTGTTGGCCGGTCCCACGATGTGTCCGTGTTGGCCGGTCCCGCGATGTGTCCGTGTTGGCCGGTCCCGCGATGTGTCCGTGGTGATCGTTTGTATTCCACAGTGTTCCTGCTGTGGGACAACAGAGCCTGCGTGCTCGCCAGCCCAGTGGCGAGACTCCTCCCACGCTCACTGTGTCGCGGCGGTTCAGGTTGGGGGCGAACGCGTTCTGAAACGTTCAGAATGTCTGTGGAAGCATGGTGTGGGGTAGAATGAAGACTGTGACTGCAGTTGCAGTTAGTGCGTGCTGCAGCTCAGTACCCCGCTCTGGGCAGTCCCCGGCGTCGCCTCTGTAGGGCTGCGTTGCACGCTGTTGCACGCCATGGATGCGGCTGCGTTCCACGCGAGGGCTGGCCACACTCGGACGCCTCCCGGGCGACTATCGCATTTCACGCGTCCTCCTCACGCCGCGCCGCCGCGCCGGAGCAGCGCCGCGGACGTAATGTGCCGGCATGACCAGGCTCGCAGCCTTTCACCGGCCGGACCGCCTGGTTACGTGCGTGACAGCCGTTGGAGCTCCTGCAGTCAGGGACGGCTTGTACTCGGACAGGCTTTGAGGTGGCAACGCGTGACTAATATGATAACAGGCTTAAGGCAATGTGCTTTTCGTTATAAAGATGTTAACGCTACATGCGTTAGCATGCGTGAAGGTTCGCCCGGCAGATGTCCTTGGACAATTGTCGGCGATGAATCCTCGCTCATTCGTCGGCCGGTCTTCCACTAGCGAGGATCGTGACCCCAGAAACCGGCATCCATCTGTGATGTATTTGCTTTTAATGTGGCGTAATGCATTCTATTCATCGGACAAAGCCCACCCATGGAGGCGATGATTGTGTAAATAGGCTGACAATTCCCGAATCGGAGGGATCTCGCGCGCTTTCCATTGGCGTTGGCGCGCATCGGTCGGACATCAGTCGCATCTGTCTGGCCCGGCCCCGTGCGATGACGTCAGGTGTGGAAAATGCCATCCAGCTGCGTATCGGCTGGTCTCGTTGGTCTCGGTAGCCCCGAGGCCAACGTTTCTTGAAGACACCAAGGCGATCAAAATCATGGGTCTACCTTGTACCAACACCACACGGGCTGGGCGTACAAACACACCGGTAGCATTCTTTGTTTATCCCTATATTTCACAGGGCAACCACACTCCACGCGCGTACTTCTTTTGGAGTGCACTGCTCACGAAACGCCCCTTAAAGTACTAAGCCTCCTATTTCAGTTTGATATTCTATGTCGTTCGCCAGTCTTGTGACGCCGGGGCATGCGTGTGAGGCCGCCCGTGACGGCAGCGTAGCTGCGTGGTCACGTCCGACCGACCTGTCGGCACCAGAAATTGGACAGGCGCGGACGCGATCGCTCCGCGGCGGGGCGGCGTCTGCTTGTTCCCAGGTCACACCACTCGCACAGCCGAGGTCAGGTCCTGGCCCCGGAGCCAGGTCCTGGACCCGGAGTCAGGTCCTGCACCCGGAGCCAGGTCCAGGTGCCCGAGACTTGTGATGAAGCGCCTGCTGCTGACTCATGCCGATCCATGCATGCTGTAATTCCCGTAACGACAAGGAAAGGTGTAGGGGAAAATTTATACTCTTCAAAGATGATTTATGGCTTGAAATTTAAAAGATTTTCTGTTTTTAACACAACGAATATTTTGATCAAAAAAGAATAATTTGCGTTTTATTCGCAGAATGTGTCATTTACTCATATCTCCAGCTTTGCAAGAGAGACATGCATACAGTATCGTGACAGCATACATAGGATCTTTGGTGACGACACAACAGAAATGAATGCACCTGGTCCAGTGTTAATCAGGGACCAGCAGGATGTTTGGCTGGACATGAAAGGTTCTCGGAATTGCAGTAACAGTTATCAGAAATACGAAAAATGTTATGCTATAGTCTGGTTTCTTTGATGTGCCCTTTGCTTGTTTCGGTCGTAAACGGTTGGGTATCCAGTTGAAAGTTCAATCGGTTTATTTTTCGGGCAGAAAACCGTAAATACCGCCGTGATAATGTTTTCTAGATTTCAAACGCTCCCTGCGAGCGGGGCAAAGTCCGCTGACTCCGGCCCAAAAATAAAGCGGGCTAAAGCTGCTCTCAGACCCCGGAATTTTGATCTGTTGATCAGGCCTGGTCTTGTGATTTCTGACTATATTTTTACGATGACTGTATATCTGAGTGAGGAAACCGGTCTCCTGGCTTGTTCTTAAGTTTTTTTAATTTTAACCCACTACCCATTTAAAAGGTAGGCAGGGTGCCCTTCCGTACCCATGCGACCAAACACACTTTGTGGAAATATAGGTCCTAGATGTTTCATATTTACACTGTTTTTAGTTGCGTTTCTCCCAACAACTTTTAGAGAAACTTTGCATGAACTTTGTCATTGCTGGAATATAGAAAATATAGCACCTTTACAATGGATGTTTGTTGCGACAGCCAGATGATACAGCATACCGAAGAAGGGTTAGCATGTCGTTTGGTAGCAAGAGCATGTCGTTTGGTCACCATTTGCGGGATGAGTAAGAGCGGACTCCGTCCCCACCGTCCCCACCGGCCGCAGTCCCCACCGTCCCCACCGTCCCCACCGGCCCCACCGGCCGCACGTCCCCACCGGCCCCACCGGCCGCAGTCCCCACCGTCCCCACCGGCCGCAGTCCCCGACCAACAGCTCCACGCGGCCGCCAGGGAGGCGGCAGAGCAGTGCGCCCCAAAAGAAGTACGTGCGTCAAGTGCGGTTGCTCTGTGAAATGTAGGGATAAACAAAGAATGCTACTGAAGTGTCTTGGTATGCCCGGCCCGTCTGATGGCTGAGGTTGAGATCCATGAAGGTGGCATGTTCCTTTTAAACGGATCATTCCGTCATCCTTCCTCGATGAAAGTCAAACTTTTCACTTGAACGAGCCCGTAATCATAGAATGCTTATTTTTCGATATCAAGCTGAAAGGGAATGTGGCACCTTTACAACGTGATTTTGACTGATATATCCAAGTTTTAAGCATGCAGAAAGAGCCCGTACTCAATATATCATTTGTATGGAACTCAAAATTTCCGCAGAGAAAATCTAAAACCTACCTACCTACTTCAAATGTACCCAAATGTACCCAAGCAGCCGGCCACAGTTTTCAGCTGTTGGCGTGACGACATATTGGCGTCACGGTGAGTTGTCAGCCTATTGAAGCCCATTGAATATGGAAGTAGTTGCCAGATCGTGACGTCACCCACAGGCAAAGGTTTATTTCTTGCCATAGAAGAACATTTTAAATATAAAAGTATTGAGCTTATTGTACATTTCCAGACAAATCATGTACATTTTCATGATTTTCGGCTTAAAATACCCCTAATGACACTCAATTCCGGGATTCGGCCAAGGTGCCATATTCCCTTTGAATTTGACCTTGTTTGTCGTCACTGATTCAGGCTGGGCGCCGTGCTTACAGTGTTGAGTCGTTTCACGCCTCTTCGTGTACCCGTGCCATGCCGCCGCCCGCTCCAGACTATCGCCACAGCGCAGCGGGACCGCGAGGGCGGGCAGTCTAGGAGGTGTACCCCTGCCCCGTCCCATGCCGCCGCCCGCTCCAGACTATCGCCACAGTGCAGCGGGACCGCGAGGGCGGGCAGAGTAGGAGGTGTACCCCTGCCCCGTCCCGTGCCGCCGCCCGCTCCTGACTATCGCCACAGTGCAGCGGGTCCGCGAGGGCGGGCAGAGTAGGAGGTGTACCCCTGCCCCGTCCCATGCCGCCGCCCGCTCCAGACTATCGCCACAGTGCAGCGGGACCGCGAGGGCGGGCAGAGTAGGAGGTGTACCCCTGCCCCGTCCCGTGCCGCCGCCCGCTCCTGACTATCGCCACAGTGCAGCGGGTCCGCGAGGGCGGGCAGAGTAGGAGGCCCGCCCGTCGTGCCGCCGCTCGCCCGACTATCGCCACAGTGCAGCGGGACCGCGAGGGCGGGCAGAGTAGGAGGTGTACCCCTGCCCCGTCCCGTGCCGCCGCCCGCTCCTGACTATCGCCACAGTGCAGCGGGTCCGCGAGGGCGGGCAGAGTAGGAGGTGTACCGCCCCGTCCCGTGCCCCGCTCGCTCCTGACTATCGCCACAGTGCAGCGGGACCGCGAGGGCGGGCAGAGTAGGAGGTGTACCCCTGCCCCGTCCCGTGCCGCCGCCCGCTCCTGACTATCGCCACAGTGCAGCGGGTCCGCGAGGGCAGTATGGAGCCGGCTGTACCTATAAACAACTTTTTGAGCGTTCCAAATTCAAGCAGAGGTCTATAGAAAGTCCATAGCAGATAACAAATCAAAGGATATACACAGGAGCTGAACGAAGTGCATTTTTCTCACGAAATTTTGAGTACGGCACATATTTGAAACCAGCAAAACACTCCGGCATGATGTGGATCTTAGTCTCTGGCGCCAGGTGTTCTCACACATGTGCAGTTATACTGATATGCAATTATACGTAAGGTACGTACTGTCTAATACTGATAAGCAGCGTCTTTCTGGTTGGTGGTTGCTAGCCAAAACCCTGACATGAAATTACCCAGTCTGAGGGCCAACTCGTGTACTAAGAGGCGATGGTATTACCAGAACTACGAAGTGGAGATGCTGGTTGCATGAATATTCATTGCACCACTCACCAAGTACAAATTCAGAATCCAAGATTGCGAGCATAAAACACTGGCTCATTATAGCTCAATACTAACCCGGCTGCACCTGAAAAAGACGTCATAACCCTCCCGACACCCTTCCTTTGAAGTCCTTGAGTAACTCAATTTCACCTCCATGATTCAGAAACTGCTGGACTTTCCAGCAAGCTTTATCACCTGCTCCTGTAATGTTCCGGAGCAGTCATTGTCCTTTCCCTCTGTTGTCGTCGGCTACCGCCTAAGTTGTTAAAGGCTTTTTGAGCGACGATTTCACCGAGGCAACACGTTGCATTTAGTAAAAATTAAATAACGCAGGATGGGTAGAACAAGCATCCATGTCACAATACAAATGCTGCATTTAATTTAGCGTGAACATGGCAAATGTCTGTGAAAGTGACGCCGCTGCCACGCTGGCTGACTGGGCTGTGGCTGGCGGTGGGCGGGGCTTCGCATGGCATTCTGCAAGCTTATCGACCACCAGCCATCGCTACCTGTTATATTTACGTATCAAGTAGTTGCGCGCCTTAAATCACTTCTTACGGGCTCTTTATCACCGTTCGCGTTTTCCCGTCATCTCGCATTGGGGCGCGCTATATGACCTCGCGGGTTGGCACGCCTCTAAACCCAAATAATCGATCAAGATCAATGACATTGGGGCCAATATCGAGGGGTATCTCCCTCCCGTCACACACACAGTGGCAAAGGTGGACCAAAAGCCTTTAGAACGGGGTTTTATAAAAAATGACTTAATTTGAAAGTACAACCCAAGAGGCACCATATGTAGGGCAATATATATATATATAGATGTGCCATCCGAATGTCATTATACATGATAATTTGAATGCTGACATTGCTGCCATATATGGCATGGTCTGCCATGTTGGGCCAAGTTATGCGTACAGGCGTGGCTCTACACATGTGGGGGCTCAGAGCGCGACTATAGCCATTGACGGTAAGCCGCGATGTACAAGTACGTGGCGTGCTCACAAAGAAGGGAGGCGGGCGCCGGTGTGTCTGCGTCGCCTGACATTATCACTCTGATCAGCTCCAGCCAGCTGGCCTGGCCTCGCATCCTATTAAAACCAGGTTTCCGTGTCACGTCTCATAACTCGTCACTGATTCAGACCTGCATCCGGATAGTGGCATGTTTTTCCATGTACTTATCCTCTTTACTCTCCACGCGTGTACCGACCCCCGCAGGGAGCGCTAGTTAGCGCTAGTTTTTGGTGCGAGTTGTGGAGAGAAAGCGCTACAAGTCACACTGCCTCTCTCTCTCTCTCTCTCTCTCTCTCTCTCTCTCTCTCTCTCTCTCTCTCCCTCTCCCTCTCTCTCTCTCTCTCTCTCTCTCTCTCTCTCTCTCTCTCTCTCTCTCTCTCTCTCTCTCTCTCTCTCTCTCTCTCTCTCTCTCTCTCTCTCTCTCTCTCTCTCTCTCTCTCTCTCTCTCTCTCTCGCGTTGATTGCACACTGTCACGTTCACGTTAGGCCCGCCCCGGGAGGTAATCTCGTGATTTCGCCTGACCGGGTTAATCCGCCATTATTTTAATTAGTGACCTCTATCAGATGGTCGGTTGTCACGGTACCGCAGTGGGCACTGTAGTTTCGTGTGGTGGTCTGCCTATTTTAACTCGCGCATTGACGGGGGTCTGAGCCACCTTCGCTTTGACGGGGGTGGGGGGGAGGGTAGCCCCGCTTTAGATCTCGAGACCCACGCTAGATAACGAAAGACGGTAAACGGTGTTGGATAGCCAATTGCATTTTCTCTAGAAAAAATTTCGAACCATTTTTTGGTCCCGTCACATCTGAGGTCACTACAGGTCAAGGCATGCCACCATATGGAT
Organism: Lepas anatifera; assembly: GCA_034440635.1. Taxonomy (NCBI): domain Eukaryota; kingdom Metazoa; phylum Arthropoda; class Thecostraca; family Lepadidae; genus Lepas; species Lepas anatifera. Next base: position 201,400 of record JAOTON010001200.1, on the reverse strand, counting down.
AACATGTAAATGAAGGCATTATGTGAGCCATTTCATCTAAACTAATAAAGATAGATAAAAATCTAGACCATTGGAATCATCGCCGCAAGCCAAATCGAATGATATATGATATGACCTTGCTGTGTCAAATCTAGGATTTGATCTGACCTGAGGTAAGGTGAAGGTCAAATTAGGTCAAAATGCATATCATTGAACTGCAAGGATGAGGCAAAGCTAATGCCGTTAAAATAAATGCCCATCCACCATTCATTACTAAGTTATTCAGTTTAAACAATTTTTCCCATGTATTTCCAATGAGAGGTCATGGCTCGTACCTGGCCTTAGGTCATCGATATAAAAAATCACGGAATAAATTGTTTACTTCGTGGGGCCATTATGTGATACGAGTTTCAATCGGATAGGTTTGCCCTGTTCTGACTTATGCTATCTTAAACTTTGTTTGAGGTGAGGTCACTTGACCTGCACTGGTGACCTGACCTGACATGACCCAACCGTAAAATTTGGCCAAAATGGTAAAAATGATCAGAGAGAAGGAATACTAAGCAGGTACGGTGCGCTTCGCGCCGCCGTTCTTATTCTACCTCTAAAAAAACCCGAGAGGGGCGGGTGCCAACCCTCCCGTCAATGTGCGTGTAAAATATGTTTTTGTGCGAATTCTTTCCACATCAGGTAACGCAAAGGTTGGAAAATAAAAGACGATGGGGAGGGTAGGGGAGGGACAAAACCAATATACCACCGAAGGGTCGGTTTTCCAGTGTATGAAAGCCCGTTATTTCCACAAAATTGGAACAGATTTCAATCGCGTTGCAAGCCGCAAGCAGATGCCACGGTGTAGAAATCTCGTGTCCGGTCGTCTTCACACTCCAGCCTGTTGTTTGACAAACAGCGACTGCTGTCTGCCAGCACTGGCGCGTGAATGCCGCCACCTTTCAGTGGGGCGTGAGCCGCCGTGCGGCCCGGCGCCGGCGGCCTCTCCCGCCGTCGCAGACCGGCGTGTCGCAAACGACGTGCGAGTCGGCACATTGGCGAGACTCGACCGTAACAAAGCGTCAAAGAACCGACAAGATGAGAGGGCTGGCAAACAAAGTGGAATTGGTAGGAGGACGGAGTCTTGGTTAGAGCCGTCCGACGAAACGCTTCTGAAAAAAACCGTGTCTTGATGTGCTGGAGTAGCGTGAAGCTCTCAGGGCGTGTATGGAACTCAGATGTTTGCGATGCAATCGTGAGCAAATTAACAGCTTGTTCTCATAGCCAGAATCCCTTTTATTGATTCAGAAACCACTCGTGAATGAGATACAAAATCCACCTGTCATACCCAGCGAAGGCGGCTCTGCTTGTGACAGCCCAGCGCGAGCCCGGGACAGATGCCCTCGCTTTCACACGTCGGTGCCGTCGGTGAAGGTTTGCGCTGTAACTGAAGCTTGACAGGCCGTACCACCGCTGATGGTCTGACCTAACCAGCTGGTCGGGCGGACCTGCAATCCTGCAGGCTGCAGCGCTCTTGTGCGCGCGCTGGCGAGACTCGGTTGTGGATGGGCATTAGACAGCGGGCCCGTGGCTGTTCATTGTTTCTTTGTTTTTCACCCGCACGTCAGAAACCGGCACCTGGTGGCCCCTTTTCGCACCCATTACCTCGTGGGGGTCCGATTGGACCCACGGGCACCCCGCGATCTCGGGAAGCGGCGGTGATACGGGCAAAATGTGAATGTGCCGAAAGCACCCTTTCGTCTTTTACTCTTGGGCCATGTTTGAATCAGAGTTGTTGACCAGTGACGTCAGGGCCCAAATGTGTCAAATTTATGCTGATTTAGGAAATCCGGTATTTATGCCGATTTAGAAAATCCCATAACTCGGGCACCACAAGCCCTAGAGAAAAACTAGGACATCAATGTGTTCGTCTTGACCCAAACATTCGAATCATGTGCGGCATGACCTTGGCCTTAGGTCAAGATCAAGTAATGACCCTTCAATGTCGTGTTTCATTTCATTTGAGTTTTTTTAATCATGTTCGTCACTATCAAAATTATTGCTTTATCATAATTAATTAATAGTTATCACCCAAAACATGTTCGAAAAGCGTCTTCGGTAATTTCTGGTGACCTCGTTATTGATCTGACCTCAAAATAGGTGACGGTGTATAGGGTTTGAAATTATTATCAGGCACTTGATTTAGCTTTTCTAGGACCCATGATTTTTCCGTCTCCTTTTGGAGAACAAAATGGCCTTACGTGGGCTGAGAACTGACGACAAAACTTATCATGCCTTGACCTGACCGTATACGAATTTTGTTCATAAGTTGTCACATTGGTCACTCTAGGTATGCAAAGTGACGCGTATCTCATTTAAATCGGCTCAGAATCGTGCACAAAAAAGCCGAGAGTATCCGATCGGACCCCTGCCCGCCGCCCCCCCTCAGTCTCAGGTGGTGAAGGGTATCCCCCCCGCCCCTCAGTCTCAGGTGGTGAAGGATTGAAGACAAAGGAACAAAAAACTACTTTGAAATGTTTGGTGTGTATTAGTTTTTCCTCATATGTTTTGTTCTGGAATAAGCACATGCGTTTCAAGCAGCCGAGGATGAGAAATGCCAGAGGACAGTGCTGGTAATTCAGGCAGGTAACGCTCAGCCAGCCCGCGGGTCGCAGCAATTGAGCTGCTACCCACTGCTGAAACTCATCACTCTCATTGCCTTTGGTGTGAACTCACATCCTCCGATTCTGCTACCATGAGAATCGTACTTATCCAGACAAGATAAGCACGTACCTAACTATTGGAAAGGACAGGACCCCTGATCTTTGTCATATTTAAATCGCGCGGTTAACCCTCGCCTCGGTGGGGGTGCTTGAACATTTCCCTCGGGTTTTTCCTACGGCACGAAAAACCGGTGGCGCGAATCGCTGCTGTATTTTGACACCTTATCCTTGATCAATTCCACAGCTTTCCCCACAATTTTCAGGTTGGGGCATCTCTGGCCAGATTACCAGTACAGGTCAAATGGCTTCACCTAAAAAAATGTTTGATATGGCTTAAGTAAGAAAATAGTGAAACTATTGAATTCAAATTTATCTACACAATGGACTCACCAAGTACTGCAGAATATATTCCGGGATTTTTATTTCGATGACCAAGGGTCAGATACAGATCATGACATCTCCATTGGAAATACATGGGTAAACTGGGATTGGGCTGTATTTGTGTAGATACAGCTGAGAATACCTTCATATTCTCCAAATCGTAGTATCCTGGACTCCATTCTAGGCTCATGTTGCATTTTTTGGCCTGTGACCCCTGAGAGGTAATGTGGGCTACTTAAGCAGTTTTTCGGACTTGGGTTAAAACTTTGCAGGAAATGACGGAAAGCCTTTATTTTGATACAATTACGTTTAAATTGTTGTTGTGAGTCGATTGATGTGCATATTGACTATGCTAGATCAGATAGTGACTTTGACCTGATATGAGTTCAGGCCATTTTTGTGTTTTGACCCAGTTTAGTCATATTATACATCATTCAATTTTCCATGAGAAGAGGAAGCGAATGGTGTCTAAAAAAATTATGCTAACTCACAACTCTGTTAGACACCAGAGCCCAAGAACTCTAATCTAACATGCAACCTTCTTTGACCTGTCGTGACCTCAATATTGACCAAAGCGAAAAAGCCTCACTGTAACGTTGTCTCACAAACACCGCAGAGAAGCCTACTAAACATTGTCTCACAAACACCTGTCAAGATGGAAGCCTCACTGTAACGTTGTCTCACAAACACTGTGGAGACGGAAGCCTTACTATAGCATTGTCTCACAAACATCTGTGAAGACGGAAGCCTTGATGCCGCATTGTCGTACAAGCACCTATTGAGACGGAAGCCTCTTTGTAACATTATTGAGCCCATTTCAGTTTTAGGAAATCAGATTAGGAATATCGGATCAGATTTCAGGTTAGGAATATCGGTATTGCAGCAGTCTGATTATAAGAGAAAAATAATTTGTTTGTTGTCAGAAGTCCTATTTATGGCATTGGGTTAAATCCCAGCCAGCCTAATTGCCTCCGTAACCTGGGAACAAAACGTGTGGATTCTGATTGACCTGCGGATGCACGGGCACCTCCAATGAAGGGTCGGAAATAGTTTTAAAATATCCTTGGGATTATTGTGCTTGTCATTCAATTACAAATTGCTCTCATGCGGTCCAACAGGCCTGTGGGACGTCAAAAAAACGTTATATCTTACTATTACCATTTGGCATGGTGGTTAATGTTTCATATCTGAACACCCTCAATTATTTTTAAAAGTCCACGCATTTGCTGGGAAATTCAGTCATGAAGTCCGGCATGCCTAACACCTGACGCCTCATCTGTAATGAGAGCCAGGCTTGATTCTTTCTTCCTTGAGAATCTCATTACATCCAAAGCCCTGTCAGCTTATCCCGTAAAGAACTATTGATACGCTATTTAGAGCTGGCCTAATCTCGCATTGGGTGGTGATTCCAGCCTCTCGTGAGGAGGCTGGGATTAGCTCTGCCCTCTGCTCTGAACTCGTTCGTTTACTACTGTCGATTGGGTGAGTTCAGTGCTACGTGTTGGCAGGCCTTGCGTCGTTAAGCATGAGATACGGCTGGTAGGCACGAACCCAGTACGGTGCAGGCGCCGGCCGCTGGGAAACTTCCCAGCGCTGGCAGCCACCGCTCTGGCATGCCGACGTGTGGCATCCGGCATCGGCATTACCGATGCCCGTGCAGTCCGGATGGATGCGGGCTAGTAAACAGTGTGCGGACGGGCCGGCACCCTCCGGGCCAGAACACTGGTTCTTTGTAACGACATTTACCTTTTTCCTTTTTTGGTTCCAGTTCCCTTAGCTCTTTTTTGTAGCACGCACTAGGTAAATACTTCCCCGACTGCAAAGTATTTGGACCGGTCCGTTTTAGTGGCCACTAAACTGTTTTCTAAATCACAGCAGAAGTAGCCTTCCTCTGTCCCTGACCAAGCGGAAAAGTCATAACTTTCAGCATCCGTGTTCAGGCTATTTGAGAGCTGCTGATATGGGCCGACGTTCGCCACTGTTGTCTTGCGTTTTTCCAATGTTTGCCTCTGCTCTGAACGCAGTTTCGCTGAGGATACGTTATATACTGGTGTCACTCTTCTGAGTTCAGTCTCGCTGAGGATGCGATATACGCTGGTGTCACTTCTGAGTTCAGTCTCGCTGAGGATGCCGTATATGCTGGTGTCACTTCTGAGTTCAGTCTCGCTGAGGATGCGGTATACGCTGGTGTCACTCTTCTGAGTTCAGTCTCGCTGAGGGTCCGGTATACGCTGGTGTCACTCTTCTGAGTTCAGTCTCGCTGAGGGCCTGGTATATGCTGGTGTCACTCTTCTGAGTTCAGTCTCGCTGAGGGTCCGGTATACGCTGGTGTCACTCTTCTGAGTTCAGTCTCGCTGAGGGCCTGGTATATGCTGGTGTCACTCTTCTGAGTTCAGTCTCGCTGAGGATGCGGTATACGCTGGTGTCACTCTTCTGACTTCAGTCTCGCTGAGGATGCGGTATACGCTGGTGTCACTCTTCTGAGTTCAGTGTTGCTGAGGATGTGGTATATGCTGGTGTCACTCTTCTGAGTTCAGTGTTGCTGAGGATGCGGTAGACGCTGGTGTCACTCTTCTGAGTTCAGTGTTGCTGAGGATGCGGTAGACGCTGGTGTCACTCTTCTGAGTTCAGTGTTGCTGAGGATGCGGTAGACGCTGGTGTCACCGTCCCATTTATCGGCGCCAGCCGTCCAGCCCTGCGCTAGCCGCCGGCCTTGTAAGAGCCGGAGCCGGCCGATGGAGTGCACTAACGCTGCGGCGCTGACGGACCTTGGTGCTGATCCCCGAGCCGACTATTGATTGTGTTGCAATTATCTGCAATGCGCTGGATAATTGTCTGGAATTGGTGAAGTAGCTTCCTTGTAACGTTTTTGCTGATCATTCTTGTAAAGAGATCACAAGAGCAAGCAATGAGCTCAGATAAACCATGTCAAATTGTGTCAACTGGAAGGATTCTTCTGTGGCTTGTCCGAGGTCAAACTTTTGCACGGCAGGACTGTACATGCTATCAAGAGCAGTACTGGAACGGCTGTCTGGCCATTGCTCGCCTAGTTAACCCTTCTACCGTTTCACGCCGGGAAATTGTCCAATCACTGCGCTAAAACGTGGGCGCCGTTTGCTGGTTTGATTGCCCTGTTGTGGTGTAATTCACCGAACCTATTCAGTCGGCCGTTTCATTGGCTCGGTCTGTAGCCACAACACTGGCCCCTTCTTGTTCAGCGACTGCAACAACGGCCAGCGCCACGATTTCAGCCATCAAGGTGGTCCTCATCGCCAGACCGAGATTGCAACGCTGATAATCAATAGCGTCATGATTCGAGTGACTGAGAATGTGTGGAGAATCGTTGGTCGGTCTACCTGATTAAACTGCTGCCAGCACTCCAAACGCCGTTATCTGGAAGGTTACATTCTGCTAAGGTGAAACCCAAGGGAACGGTTAATTCATAGTTGTCAATTTCGTCAAAACCGAACAGATTGTAGGAGGGATGGACGCGAAGGAAGTTGGAGACAACTTTGTATCAGGAAAAATATATTTTACATCTTTTTACAAGCACTGTTGATTTTTGTTGATCAACTCGAACTTCGTTTGTTTTTTACTAGAACATGAACAATATTAACATTTTACGTCTAGATTTGCCACTCATTTGTATATTTCTTTGATCAGGCTGAATTACACAATAAATATTCTATTTGAAACTATTTCCTGCTTATCGCCGATCTGGACTTTGTAATTTTCCCGTATATTTTTGCGTCGTCAGCAAACATAAGAACCCGGGAGGATCCCAGCTGGCAGGTCATTGATATACAGTACAAAGCATAGTGCTGAAATTACCCCACCTTCAGGTGTCCCAGACTCGACCTGACACCACTCTGAGCACTTACCGCTTACATTAACACGCTGCTTTCTGTTGTACAGGTAGGATGAAAACTAATTTAGAGCTGGGCCCGAGAGATGATACGCAATTTTCAGTTGGTGAAGTAGGAGAGTATGGTCGACGGATTGGAATGCTGCCGAGAAATCTGTGTAAATGCAGTCCGTTTGGAGATTTTCATCGATGGATTTCCATGCCGTGCTCAGAAGTGATACCAGATTAGTCGCACAAGACCTGCCAGTTACAAAGCCGTGCTGATCTGGTGAAATAGCAGGTCTCACGTGAGAAAGGAGACTAAAGTCGGCAACATTCTCAAGAACTTTTCCTAACAGTGGAATCAAAGATACTGAGCGATAGCAGCTGAGGTCTTTCACATCTCCCTTTTTAAAAATTGGCACTACGTTTGCCCTTTTCCACAAGTCAGGGACAGTACCCTGTCGAAGCGAGAGCATACAGATTATCGTCATCGGTATGGATTAATGCTGGCTGCACTCGCGAATGATTCGGGTAGTGATTCCGTCTGGGCCACACGCCTTATTGATGGGTATAATCTCTAATATTGATTCTACAAGTTCCAGGTTACACTCTTTATGATTCAGTGGTAGGAAGTCATACGAAGGTGCATCAGGGAGCACGGAAACGGTGGATTTTGTAAACTTTTTTCGCAAAAGCCTTATTAAAAACATCGGTTTTTCCTTGGTCGTCGCTTTCTTCTATGCCATAACGACCAGAGTGCACAAGCTCCTGTTTCCACATCTGGCTGTTAAAAAAACGACCAGAAACGCTTGGGGTTTGCAGAAAAGTCATCTGTAAGTCTAATGAGGTACTCACTATACTTCGTCTTTGCACAATTCTTGAACGCTCTTCTCGTATCATGGAAGCTACGAACAGACTCATCGCACCGACATCGTTTCATTCTCCGAAATGCAGCCTCTTTCTCTTTCAGTAAGACCCTGAGTTCACGGTCCAACCAAGGGGGAGATTTCATTTTACCTCGACAGTGGGTATGCATTCAAGAATCGATGCATGCAGGAAATCGCAGAACATGTCAACAGCATCATTAACAGGCATTCTATCGAGAATGGTCCATGGTATGAGCCTCAGCATAGTCCGCAATTTCCCAAACTAGGCATCCTTGTAGTTAAAAGCAGTGCTGCGAGACAAAACGAGATCAAGAGTGGTGGTATCGCGGGTTGGATGCCAAACATACTGTTTGAAACTCAGCAGATCGCATGTATCAATAAAGTTCACAGCGCGCCTTGATGCGCGGATAATGCTAGACCTCGCTCATCCAGAAGGGTCACGAGCCCACTGAATCTCAGGAATATTGAAGTCACCAGTGACCGTTACGCAGCGATCTGGATAGCGATGGATGATGGCCTGCAGTGCTGTCATGGTGTTGTTCAGCATTCCATTGTCCTTGGGAGGGCAGTAGCTGACGCGTATGATGATTTTAGGACTGGTGTTGAGTTCTACTACCAGCAGCTCCGCTTCAGCCGGTTCCAGGGCTAACAAAAGTCAGACAGTGCGGGTGTGGGGGCATGACATTTTCGACCAAAATCTTTCCAGTCAGCGCCATATAGTTAATGTGAAAATGTATCATTTCCGGGGGATGTTGGGCAGCGCCCTCCAGTGGCGACGTCCATGGTTGCATGCACTTGCCCCTCATTGAAGCGTCCCGCGGTACTATTATGTGCCGTCATTTGAAGTGAACCCCTTATATCGCCTAGTTTATCTTACTCCCAGTTCACTTAAATATGCTCGAACTTTTAAGGAGATTCTTCAGGTTAGTGGTGGACCCAGGGCTTTATTTCTGGGGTGGTGGGGGGGGGGGGGGCTGGAACGTCCCCCGCCATTGCCTAGGAACGCCCTCCGACCACGCATTATCTATAGGCACTTGGACATTTCGGGGGAGGGGCGTGAGCCCCTTGCATCTGCCACTGTTTCAGGTGTTCAAGCTTTAGTTACATGAGGCTCAAAGCCTGTATCTATTGGTTGTCTGGCGAGGTTATGGGCTCTGATGTTTGAAAATGTTGCACACTTATGTAATGCAGTGAGCGCGTGTGATGGTATACAACAGTCTTAAATTAGCCGATGGGTGACGCGACGAACAATGCCGTTGTGCGAGATCGTAGCAACAGGTGCATACCTATGTGTGCGATTGTGCGTGTTTGTGTGCGTGACCGTGCGCTCGCACACATTGCGTGACCTGGCACGGACACGATCAGTCCATTCCAGACAGGCTGCCGAAGTTCAGCGATTCCATTGTTTCAGGGCATGTGAGAGCTGTTTGGACAGGTCGTCACTAGAAATCAGTGTTAGCCTGGTTATGAAGCAATGTCCAGCATGTGAGCTGGCGTAGATGCCCCAGCTGTATCGTCGGCTGTGTGAAGCCATCGGTGATTCTTCGCAATGTGTTGTTCTGAGATAAATGTACGATACATGATTGTATCTATGGGTGAAAGTCCAGCAGTTAACGAGCTGGGTCCGGAAATAGCCTGGAGCGTGCAACAGCCGTTGACAGCGCGGCCACAGACCTGCTGGGTCTGCCATTGCTTCGACAGGCTGCCGAAGCGTCGTTGGTGCGGGTGACAAGCGTAATTGCCGCATCGCTGTCAGTTGACGGTATTCGCCGGCCGGCTCCGCGTCCAGCCTCCGACACTGGGACCGGATTTAGCGACGACGCTCCCAACTGGTACCTGCCGGAGGCAAAATGCCCGTGGCGTTACAAGTGTTTTCTTTTGTTGGGCCTTGGAACGAGATAAAATGTGTTTACGACCACGGCGTCCAAAATGTTTTTATCAACTTGGGCATTGTGCCACTCTTTAAGATGTAGGGTTTTTGTGACCTTTGAAAACTATGACAAGATACAGATGTCAGAATGCCTGGATCCTGCCCGTTCAGGAAATTTGAGTCGAGATTACGATGCAAAGTCTTAATGCATGCGAAAACTACTTGCAATGCGTAGAAAGTTTTGGTAATTAGCATCGATTGAAATATCTGTTGCGTTATTCAGCTGTGAATCGGGTTAGGTCCACATCGAAAGTTGCGTAACAACAACAGTAATGCTGTCCCGACATGGTCCTGTATTTCCACCTCCATCCATGCTCCGTCATTAATCCATGTCACACAAAAGCAGAACTGGTGGTTAGCCCATTACCCGCCGACCCGAACAAGGCCTAGGTAGACGTTCTTACATTTTTTTTATAAATTTTGTTCAAGTTGTTCCTAGTAGGGCTGCTGGGGTGGGAGTCTCACTGAAGTCATCAAGGGACTTCTAACGGAGACCCCGACTCCACCCCCCGAACGAGCAACTCCCTGAATGGAGGGTTAATTTAGAAGCCAAAGTTTAACGTCCCACAAAGCACAGGGACGGCCGCCACGCTCAGGTCATCCTCTCAGCAGTCAGTTGCCAGGCCACCTACGTCGGGTAAACTATTGAGCGCCGGAGCTTCTCAGGGGAACCGATCCCAAGCCTGGACATGCACTACCGCTGCATGTTTCTGAGCAGCGGGCCGAAGCCCAGCGCTCTACCAACTGAGCTACCGGGGCGGCAATTGACTCCGGTCTTGCCCCGCAGACCCGCCGTATTATCAGGGCGGGGAGGCAGCCAGTCTGCTCTGTCGCCGAGATCGGCCCCCATAGGCAGCGGCAGCGCGATGGCCAGGCTGACGTAACCTCGGCCTGGACTAGCTGGGCGTCTGTGGTTTGCGTGCGTTAACACACAATGATAGGAAGCGATGGCGGCCTGACGTGTGTTGGCGGCCTGGCCCGCCTCGGGAATTAATGACGCGCGATAAGTTAATGAGTCGGCGGTGCGGGCAGCGACAACGTGACGCCATCCAGCCGACTCCGGCGCCGCTGCGCCAGATATGCGGCAAAAGTGTGCATGTGATGACAGGCATTGACCGGCCTGTTGCACAGGGGTGCTGCTACACCTGACACACGTGTCTGGTTCATGTCGCACACCCCGGCGTCCGTTCCGAGGCTTCATAGTGGTGCTGCTACACCTGACACACGTGTCTGGTTCATGTCGCACACCCCGGCGTCCGTTCCGAGGCTTCACAGTGGTGCTGCTACACCTGACACACGTGTCTGGTTCATGTCGCACACCCCGGCGTCCGTTCCGAGGCTTCATAGTGGTGCTGCTACACCTGACACACGTGTCTGGTTCATGTCACACACCCCGGCGTCCGTTCCGAGGCTTCACAGTGGTGCTGCTACACCTGACACACGTGTCTGGTTCATGCCACACACCCCGGCGTCCGTTCCGAGGCTTCTTCGAAATGTGCTTTATATGGGAAACACTTAACATTTCGTGAAAGTGTGCCGCAGTTGGAGGTCATTTAAGATAGAATGCCTGCTATTGTGTGGCATTCGGTGATGGTGACTGTACAGTGTGCAGATGAGGCACTCCATTGCTGGGGCGGGGAGATGCGCCTTCTGCGGAGCGGCTGCAGGGATAGAGGGATCCTGGGATCCCCCTGTGAAGAACTGCCGGGGGCTAATGGCTATTCAGAGCAGGCTTCCGCACCCTGGCAGAAATATCCATCATACAGTGGGCATGAATGAGTACCGAGCAGAATTATTCAAATCAGGCGTTGGCTGCGACGTTTGGGCTGGCTTTTGGATTGGGTAGCTGAACCTCTACAGTTGCACGGGCCTGGGAGAACAGTTTTAACTTATCCATTTATGTGAAAGCAGAAAGGCTGCCAATAGAGGCTGCCAGCATTGAACGATTATTGAACGAACGATTTACCTGATATTAGAAATTCAAAATTGGGATACCATCTCGCAATGGTTGGCAGCAAGCCGGGGAGGGGGGCAAAATGGCAAGATGCATTGGCAAGATGGCAAGATGCATAGGCTTGCTCCCGATGCATCGGGAGCAAGGCGTGGGAGGGGGTACTTCAACTGAGTCTCAAGCGCAGGCTGTCAGCTCCAACTTGCAGGCAAATCATCTGGAAATCTGAACCTGAGACGTTTTAAAGCTGTAATCGAGGCCGTGATACCTCCGAGTTACCCGTCCTCATTATTGTGAATACGTTACAGGCGTCACACTGGGGGAGGGGCCGTTCCACCCCGGTGACGACCTTTTTCCCATTAGGTCCCAGTACCGCCCCGGTGACTCCCTTTTCCCCATCAGGTCCCAGTACCGCCCCGGTGACTCCCTTTTCCCATCAGGTCCCAGTACCGCCCCGGTGACTCCCTTTTCCCATCAGGTCCCAGTACTGTCCCGATAGCTTCTCTCTTCCCACCTGGTCCCAGCTCCCCCCTCCAGGTACCTTCCCTCTTCCTATCAGGTCCCGTATGGTTCACGAGCTGTAGGGCCGCTGCTGGAGGCCTTTATTGGCGCTATTCTGATAAGCCGGAATTGACTATAACGGCACATCTGGTCCTTCATCAGCATAATTCGATAATTATTGGGTGGGATTAGCATTCCGGAGCGTATTTATAGCGGAGCGGTGGCGGCCGATCTGCGCAGGCCGTGCTGGCTCAGAGTTCGGCTCTGTGTTTGGTGGCGGTTGATGGTGTATCTGAGCAGCTGAATGCCTGAGCGTCAGTATCCTCACCAATGACCATGTGACAGACTCGGTTGTCTCCGTTACAGATGCGGGGTGCCTGACTCCGTGGCAGACACGGTTGTCTCCGGTACAGATGCGTTGGTGCCTGACTCCGTGGCAGACTCGGTTGTCTCCGGTACAGATGCGGGGGTGCCTGACTCCGTGGCAGATTCGGTTGTCTCCGGTGCAGATGCGGGGTGCCTGACTCCGTGGCAGACACGGTTGTCTCCGGTACAGATGCGGGGGTGCCTGACTCCGTGGCAGATTCGGTTGTCTCCGGTGCAGATGCGGGGTGCCTGACTCCGTGGCAGACACGGTTGTCTCCGGTACAGATGCGGGGGTGCCTGACTCCGCGGCAGACTCGGTTGTCTCCGGTGCAGATGCGGGGGTGCCTGACTCCGTGGCAGACACGGTTGTCTCCGGTACAGATGCGGGGGTGCCTGACTCCGCGGCAGACTCGGTTGTCTCCGGTGCAGATGCGGGGTGCCTGACTCCGTGGCAGATTCGGTTGTCTCCGGTGCAGATGTGGGGGTGCCTGACTCCGTGGCAGACACGGTTGTCTCCGGTACAGATGCGGGGGTGCCTGACTCCGTGGCAGACTCGGTTGTCTCCGGTACAGATGCGGGGGTGCCTGACTCCGCGGCAGATTCGGTTGTCTCCGGTGCAGATGTGGGGGTGCCTGACTCCGTGGCAGACACGGTTGTCTCCGGTACAGATGCGGGGGTGCCTGACTCCGCGGCAGACTCGGTTGTCTCCGGTACAGATGCGGGGGTGCCTGACTCCGTGGCAGACACGGTTGTCTCCGGTACCGATGCGGGGGTGCCTGGGGCAGAAGGTGCGCACTGATTTCTACCTTAGCTGCCGCGGTTTACGGGACGCTCAGTCCTGCGCACCACGGTCTGCTTCAAATACTGGCCGCTGATTGTTGCTGACATTGAGATCTCCCCCGGTGACTGGGGCAGATCATGCGGAATTGTTGCTGACATTGAGATCTGCCGCGCCCTGACCTGGTATCTCGGCTGAGAACTTCCGTTTGAGTCTCCAGGTAGCCCTGCCAAACCGCCCCAGCAACACCGCCTCCGCTTGGTCACGCTTTGTTGGCAGCTCGCCTAATTTATGCGCAGCGTATAAGTCCGGCTGCTAATTAAATGGGGCACGTGCAGGGTTTTTCAGCTGTTTTACCAACTTGCACTGCGCTGCTCACATTGATGCCCGTGGAAATCCTGGAATTGGTTTTTTAAAACACGGTCGTGGTCTCACAGGGCACATTGCAGACCGAGAGGAAATTGTTTTATTCTGTCTCTGTGTCACCGGAAGTACAAAGATTTTTTCGGACCAGCAGGGCTTAAAAACACTCGTCGACGAGATACCAGTATTATATATTAATCCGATATGGTATGCTAAAAAGTTCGAGGAAAGTCTTCCAGCTAGTTCCTTGTATCTACCTTCAGATAAACTACTGCTTTTGGTCCGCGGGACTGTGCATTGCATGAAGACTGCATGCGAATGAGACATCACAAACAAGTCTCATTGATGGCATATTTGTATAGGCAGTAATGTTAGTAGGGCCAAACACTCGCTTCCGTTCCGACGAGTGATGTGGTGCGTCCTTCTAGTCCACAAAAATTGTGCGTGTAAAGATTCTGCGGGTGGGCAGTGACTTGGTGGGTGGGCAGTAACGTGCTGACGAGAGAGGCTGGGAATGGACACAAGCAGATGATGTGAGAACTTGGAAATATCAGAGACATGTCTATTTCCCTTTCAATCCTGCGTTGGATTTCTCTCATCTTTCACTGACATTTGGTGGCTGCTGTAATCGCTTCTTGATTGCTGCACCGGGCCAGAGGATATTGAAGTGTCTTGAACTGCAGCCAATTATTTTACGCCAAAAGGTTTATTTTTGTGCGCTTTGCCACGCGCTGTCACTCATTTTTCTCTGTATGGCTTGCATATTTATAGTTAAATATTATGTGATGTTCGTAGCCTGTAAAAATGGCACACTCCGTTTGTTTCTAGCCGAGTACCAAACGTGTCAGTGGTCTCCTCGTTCCTCGTTCTGACTCAATGTATTCATCGCTCTACAACTCGCCGTAAACTGCTGGACTCCCTGCCGGAGCCTCTGGCCCCCTCCCTCCACGTGACCCCATGTCGGCAGCTGAGTACCTTCCCATGTAAGCCTGCGGGTGGCTGTCGCGACACCAACCTGGGCCGAATACGCCGCAATCTGGCATAATCGGCGCATGATCGCGGCTAATGCCCCATCTGCGGCGCGGCGGCGCGACGTTTGTGACGCGGCGGCAGCCGTGAATGGGTCTGACCTGATTCTGACCCCTGTCTTCACAGCCACCTGCTGAGAAGGCGTTGTCTTGGTGGCAAGGTCGAGATTGCAGTCGGTGTGGGACAGAGATAAGCCGGCGGAACCAGGCCACGAACTTGACACGGGGCACGGGTGGACCGAGATCAAGAGAGCTGGCAAGCCCATTATAATAGCGCGTCATGTTTCGTGGATTGTTTTTGCTCGAACCATGGACCATGGTGGATCAATCGTAAAGGGCTCAGTTTCTTAGCCCTAGCTTGGCTGGGCAGCAGAACTTCTCATTTGGTGGTGCATTGGACCGCCGTTTCGCAGCCACACAAATGGAGATGGCTGTAATGTGGCTGACATGATTGACCGTGATTGCCCTTATTATTGCTATGTTGTACTTTATTGGTCTTGATATCCAACGAATCCCGCATCACGGAATATGGCCGAAGGTCTTATTCACCGTGGGCAGAGGCGATTCCCCGGTCCTCTGTAACAGCGAAACTAGCATTGCATTGTTGTGTGGAGCCGGCTTCTGTTTGTGCATGCTGCAGATGCCGTCTCACGACAATATAAATATTACCGCGCCAACTGAAGGTGCTGCCGGGTGTAGGGACCTCTCGTGCCCTGTCATTTAATCTCACATGTGCTGGGTATTTCGGAGAAACGAAGCGTGCACACAGCCTATAGATTAGCTGGGACTCGAGCTGCAGGCATCGGGACGGCGTGGGAGTCCTGACATCGTGACGTCACGGTGGCAAATAAACAACCTTGTGACGCTGAAGCTCGGCTCTGTTCGCAATCAGCGTGTGGAATCCTTTGGCTGTGGAACGGCTCGAGTTTGTGGCGGCCCGTTTCTTGCGAGCGGAATGCTTGTGTTGGATCGGCGCGCTCACATTTGGCGGGCGACCGTTTATTTGGACGACCGCCGGAATGCGTGAAACGCCGATCCCAAACAGACGACACAATGGGATAAAAAGCGTTTGTCCCAGCTGAGTGAAATCTCGTCAAAACCATTTCCACAACCATTTGGGCCTATGTCGGCCCCCAAATGTTCTGACAAAATGTATGTGCGTCTATATTACAGCCACCGAAATTAGATTTAGCGATGTTTTTTTTGCGAGAAGGGATTAGACTGAATTAGGAAATGCAGACTGACAGCATATTACTGCATCGGGAAAAAGTGAAAAAAGCGGTGTTGTCTTTGAGGGCGTGATGAAACGAGCTTTCTGTGATTCCCGTGAATTATTGTACTTCCAATCGCTTTCGTCATCTAACCATAAATTGTTTCTTATCAAAGCCGCATTGAATCCAACCATCTAACTGGGCGACTAATCCGGAGGTTGACCGGTGCTCCGCGACGGAAACTGTCGCCGTACACTAGAGGCGCGGTGTATCCTCCGCGACGGAAACTGTCGCCGTACACTAGAGGCACGGTGTATCCTCCGCGACGGAAACTGTCGCCGTACACTAGAGGCGCGGTGTATCCTCCGCGACGGAAACTGTCGCCGTACACTAGAGGCGCGGTGGATCCTCCGCGACGGAAACTGTCGCCGTACACTAGAGGCGCGGTGGATCCTCCGCGACGGAAACTGTCGCCGTACACTAGAGGCGCGGTGGATCCTCCGCGACGGAAACTGTCGCCGTACACTAGAGGCGCGGTGGATCCTCCGCGACGGAAACTGTCGCCGTACACTAGAGGCGCGGTGGATCCTCCGCGACGGAAAGTCGCCGTACACTAGAGGTGCGGTGGATCCTCCGCGACGGAAACTGTCGCCGTACACTAGAGGCGCGGTGGATCCTCCGCGACGGAAACTGTCGCCGTACACTAGAGGTGCGGTGGATCCTCCGCGACGGAAACTGTCGCCGTACACTAGAGGTGCGGTGGATCCTCCGCGACGGAAACTGTCGCCGTACACTAGAGGCGCGGTTGAGCGCCACGGTGACCTTGCCTCGACAGTGGGCGTCCATTGTGTAGGCCGCGGGGCGGCTGCGGGCCGGGGCTGGGCTGTGCGTGCGAGTGCGTTTCCACCCACAGATCCATGTCGGCCTGTCGCTGCTACGTGTGATACCCGCCACAATCACTGCCGGTGAGAGCGTCACTGATAGCTGCGCGCACTGGTGACGAGCCGCGTCGGAGCTCGCGCAGTCTGGGGTAGACACGGCACTGATCATGGAAGGGAGCCTCAGCCCCTGGGATATTCATTTCAAACCAATTTACACCATAGTCACAGTTCATCAGGTTCGGAAAAGATGACTTTCAGGGATGGTAAATTTTCAGTTCTAGCCTGAAACGCGATGAGAAACCTTAAGCTAGGCTGGGCTGCGTGCTGGAATTGGATGACGGCGCGGCTGTGCTAGTGAGCAGGGGCATGGATTTGAGGAAATCATCGGGGCATCCGAATTATCAACTACATCAGCGTTCAGAGAGTCAGTGTACTAGAAATACTTTTCAAAAGACCACCACCCTCATCAATATGAAGCCAGCTTCTACTGTTTGAAATGAAAAAAATACTAGGTGACTGGGCAGTGGACTGCCCCCATCCAGACATAGAAATCTCACCCCAGCCCTGCACGCTTTCTTCAAGTTTAATTATATCAGTGTACCATGAAACTAAATCCTGAACACATGTGTTCTTACACATGTCTTTCTAAATCCTGAACACTCTGTTTTTACGCATGTGCCCGGCCGCAGATGTATTTTCAGAAACCTGGCAATCGTTTCTTGGAAAATCGAACCTCGTTGTAGTTGTGTATGAGCCAGTGATTGCATCTTATGTTGTGGATGGTTTTATGGATTTTTTATCGCTCTTAGGGTTCGTATCGCTTTTATGGTTTTAATTTTTGTGTCTGCTGCCACAATAGGTTTTCCTATTTTTATGTGGTGACCTTGTGCCTCTTTGGGCATTTTATTCACGTTTTGTGGCATCTTTACTCTTATGGTGTACATACATGTTTAATATTTTATTTCTTGTACTTTGCCTTTTATTGGGGTTATCCCTTTGGCAGTGATGCAGATAAATGTATTAAATAAATAAACACCTCAGGAAAGCATTTGCTTCTATTATTAAAAATAACAAAATAATTTAAAATAATCGACAGTGGAGGACTGATATGATACACCTAACCGCCAGCCGGATGACTCCGACAGTGGAGGACTGATGTGATATACCTAACCGCCAGCCGGATGACTCCGACAGTGGAGGACTGATGTGATATACCTAACCGCCAGCCGGATGACTCCGACAGTGGAGGACTGATGTGATATACCTAACCGCCAGCCGGATGACTCCGACAGTGGAGGACTGATATGATATACCTAACCGCCAGCCGGATGACTCCGACAGTGGAGGACTGATGTGATATACCTAACCGCCAGCCGGATGACTCCGACAGTGGAGGACTGATGTGATATACCTAACCGCCAGCCGGATGACTCCGACAGTGGAGGACTGATGTGATATACCTAACCGCCAGCCGGATGACTCCGACAGTGGAGGACTGATGTGATATACATAACCGCCAGCCGGATGACTCCGACAGTGGAGGACTGATGTGATATACCTAACCGCCAGCCGGATGACTCCGACAGTGGAGGACTGATAAACTTGAATTGTTGTCTTTGTAGTATCTGGAGTGCGCTGTTTGTCTGCGTAAATTGCTTAAATTCCGCAAAGAGTTGACCTTGGTAATATATGGCAAGGAAATTATTGTTTTTGTTAAAAAGAACCATAAATAAGAAAAACATTACAAAGCATTAGTGCTGGTGTTTGACATATTGTAGAGGACTTGGTGAAAAGTGTAAAATATACAATTAACTCTTGTTTGTTCTCAAATATGAAAAGGCTTATTTCATGCATCTTTGTTTCGTATTCCTCACTTATTTTCTATTTCAGTTGTTCAGGTTCCGTGCCTTTTTGTAGTGTGAACAGGGGACAAAGCGAAAGGACAGACAGTTTCTGCACCATCAGATGAGGTGGTGACGAGGTTTCTAGGAAGGTTAAGACAGGTTCTGGATCATTGGGTCAGAATCGGATTGTCCAAAGACTTCAAGGGTAGGTTATCGGATGGGCCATGCATTTTTCAAGTACAGATGGGTCCGTATTAGACTTTTAAACAGCCGGTGTTCTATATTTTGAGTAATGCTTTCTTGAATCTGAATTTTTACTTGAGGCGGATAATGAATATCCATGCAGCCATCGTCCCCGTTTTTTTTTGCAATCACATCGTATTTGTATGCAAAAGTAGTTCGTTGGACTGTGCCATGAGAAAACCTGGTACCATGGAATAGAACTTACCATAATGCTGGAGTGCTTAGTGGACTTCAAATACTTGTTCTTTTAATTTTTTAGTGCACTTACACATTGTACCCTCCTCACACCCCCCACCAAACACTCACATGCACGCACGTACATACACACCCCTGATAAAGCATTTATATTTCCTATTTTTGGCGCTCTTTGTTGAAGGGGGCCCCGCTTTTCCCTCGTTAGGCTCCACATAGAAAGCCAGAAGAGGCATATACTGCACACTCCACGGTAAGGTGCAAACACTCACCCATACGCACTCAAGCATACAAGCACAACTGGGGGCTCACACTCACACAGGCGCAGGCAACCTATGCTCAGCAACCCCGAAAATTGGCACTGGCTCGTCTAACTTTGTTTATGTGCTAGACTCCACTACTGTAGTGAATTAAGTCCATCCCCCCCACAAAAGGGAGCATGACAGAGATATGTCGCTTCAGATTAGCAGGAGATCGCGAAGCGATTTAGAGTCAAGTGTAAAGGAAATGACTGAAAGGATAGAAATGGTGGTATTTCAGCACATTTCGGGGCAGGGGAAGAGATTCGCGCACATAGAACAGACTCTATACACTATATACATAATTTACACCGATATGATACATTTTCCTCACTGTGCTGGCCTTATTGATACTAATTATTTAGTAGAGAGTATGCACTTTGTTCAGCTATTGCAGTGGCGTATCCAGGAAAACATTTCGGAGGAGGCTACGGGGCTGGAGCCTCCCCTGCTCTTGCCTCGGTACAGTCTCCGGCTATGCATTAACTATAGGCACTCTGACATTTCCAGGGGGAGGCTTGAGCCCGCTAGCCCCCCCCCTTGTATCCGTCACTGAACTATTGTATATAATTTTTGTTTCGTTGTGTCCAGTGGGCTTTGTAATTGCTTGAATTTGGAGTGCTGAATAAGTTGTCTCGAAGGTACATACATAGCTAATTATCTATCATGTCAAGGATATTGCATGCTAGGTGAGGATAATGTTGGTCACAATCAGGGGCGCAGCCAGTGCTTTGGTATGGGGGGCACACCACTTTTGAGGGGCACCTCGGGAGAAAAAAGGCACTTTTTAACGTAGCATAAAAAATTTACTATATCTTAGTCTTTATAAACTTTTGGATGACTTTCTTCCAAGGAAAATGCAAATCAAGCATTGACGGAAAAGGAAAACTTGATAAAACGGGAACAATTGAAAAAGTATCACCGAAATCTCATGAAAGCAGCCAAAACACGACTGTTTTGGATAGATTCAAGGACAAATCAGCCAACTCATGCAAATACTTAACATTAGAGAAATCAACGGAGCCTGTGACATGTGTCACTATGTGCAGGCTAAGACACATTGGAGTCGAAAATTCCTTTGCTATGCCCACTGGTTTTGTTATGACGAGTGAGCCATGGTTGAACGCGGATTAAGTTCCGCGGCTCCCACAAGGACCGTGGGAGGAGTGGCATAGTGACATTGGAAGAATAAGATTTTTGCTGCCGGAATAATTTGGGAGATACTTTTTAACACGTTTATAAAGTTTCATATTTTAAAGATCGGTCCCAGTTGTAGTAAAGAAAAGGTAAATAGGCTGGTGGTTTGGATGGGGATGGTGTGACAGGGCTGAAAATTGTGAAAAACTAGTTTTTTTATTTAAATTGATAAGTAGAAATCCTAGTTTAGGGGACTGTGGTCTGAGCTCAGGGTCACATGCCTCACCCATCCCCTGAATCCACCAGTATAATAAACAATTTATCTAATCACGGGTGCCTAGGCATCACAAGTCATTTTAGCAATGGCTCACTCCTCGTTTGCTCCATTATACAAGGGGAGTTTGCATTGTGTTCTTATTCCCCATTTATTCAGGACCAGCTCGAGGGGCCCCTAGTGTGGACCAGAGTCCTCCAGAGCAGTTCATGCTTCACCCAGGGACTAGACTAGCTCAGTGGTCCCAAAGATGGGGGTCATCAGACTAGCTCAAGGAGCTCCAGAACAATTTAAGGCGCCAGATCACATCTGGGGCCTCAGGCCAACTTAAGGAGCTCTCAAGCTCAGCTCCCCGGCCAGCTCAGGGTACCCCCAGGGCCCATATCAGCTCAGGGCACCCCCAGAACCCAGATCCACTCTTGGGCCAAAGATCAGTTCAGGGTCTCAAGTCAGGTCAGGGGGCCAAATCAAGTCAGGGGCACTAAATCAGCTCAGGCATCTCTCATCAGCTCGGGGCCCAATCAGTTCAGGAGCCCCACAACTGCTCAGGGACACCAGATCGGCCCATAGGCCACCAGATCAGCTTCGGGGACAAGGGATCAGCTCAGTGGTCCCCGACCAGCTCGGGGCCCAGATCAGCTCGGGGGTACCAGATTACGTCAGGTGGCACTTAATTAGCTCAGGAGCCCCATACCAGCTCAGAGTCCCTCATCAGCCTCTGTTGGGCCAGCTCAGCTCAGGGCTTTAGAGCTGCTCAGAAAACCACATTATCAACCCAGGAGGCCCAGGTCAGCTTAAGGGCACCATATTGGTTCAGGGGGCACCAGACTGGCCCAGAGGGCATCAGATGGGCTCAGGAGGCGCCAGATCAACTCAGGGAGCCTTAGCTCAGCTCAGGAAGAAATATATCTGCTCTGGGGGCACCAGATTGATCAGTTCGGGGGCCCAGATAGATTCCTAGTCCCCAGACCAGAGCGGGGGTCTAGATCTGCTCAGGGAGCACCATATCAGCTCAGAGGACAAGGGATCAGCTCAGAGGTCCCCGACCAGCTCGGGGCCCAGATCAACTTGGGGGTACTAGATCAAGTCAGGGGGCACATAATGAGCCCAGGGGCCCCATACCAGCTCAGGGGCCCTGATCAGCCTCAGTGGGCCCAGCTCAGCCCAGGGCCCCAGAGCTACTGAAGAAATTACTTAATCAACTCAGTGGGCCCAGATCAGCTTAAAAGGCACCAAATTGGCTCAGGGGGCACCAAGCTAGCTCAGGGGGCACCAGACTAGCTCAGAGGGCATGAGATGGGCTCCAGAGGCACCAGATCGACTCAGGGGACGTTAGTTTAGCTCAGGGAGCAACATATCTGCTCAGGGGGTACCAGATCGATCCGTCCAGGGGCCCAGATCAGCTCCTAGCTCCCCAGACCAGAGCAGGGCCGTAGACAAGCTTAGGGAACACAAGATCAGCTCAGTTTGCGCCAGACCAGCTCAGGGAGCACCATATCATCTAAGGAGACATTAATAACCAGCTCAGGGGCACCTGATCAGCTAAAGAGGCACCATATTGGCTCAGGGGACAGCAGATCAACTCTGGGAGGCATGAGATCAGCTCAGGGGCCCCAAGTCATCTCAAGGGCACTAAAACAGCTAACAAAGCACCAGGCAAACTCGGAGGCATGAAACTAACTCAGAGAACATTAGATAGGTTCAAGACGCACAATGATATACTCAGTGGGCACCAGATGAGCTCACTGGGCACCAGATTAGCTCCGCCCGTACGATTAGGCATTAGCTGGACACGGATTACGTGCCCATACTCTTCCCGGTTGCTTGGAAAGGCGACACAATGCCCTAAATGACCAAAAAGATACTAAATCGTCAAATAATAGTTTTAATCGCTAAATGCGCTATAGTTACATCTAGGTTCAACGGCGTAGGGCACTAAATTTCTAGCGGCACAGCCCAAACGGGGCACACCGCTTAGCGATCAAAAGGCCACTCCGACACCGATGGGAGGGGGCATGTACCCCTTGTCCCTCCTGGCTGCACCCCTGGTCACAATAAGAATATCACACTGGTATTTTGAACAGCGTATCTGCTCATCTCTATTTGCTATTTCGCAAACACTTAATTACACTTTTACTTTACATTTTGGTCAGGGGTGCCCAACTTACCATTGTGAGTGCCCAACACATAATTGAGGGTACCGGGGCACCCTCAAATAGATAGGAACCTATGCCGCTGGTCCTGGGCTTTTGCCTGCGTGCGATGTCCCACGGTTGCGGGTCCGTGAACCGGCGTGAAACTCGCGTGTGTCGGTGTGAACGATGCTGGCGCGGCACCGTTAATGCGTGATGATCGAACGAGGTCACGGCTGGGTTCCGGGTAACGCTCTTCTTTTTCGTGATTAGTCGCTTTCCTGTCTTAAATACCGTGCCAGCCGACGTTGATCCTTCTGCGGTCTGAGCAGGGTGTTCGTGTTCGGACTTCAAACCGTGACGTCACCAAAAGTAGCCATAGCGGGCGCGCTAGTTGGCGAGTAGTTTTGATCTGCAGTCTCGGATAAAAATATCATAAGTGGGCGTAAAACTCAGATAACTAAAGCAATCTCCAAGCATAAATCTCGAATCTCGAGGTATAAAGTGTGGTACGGGTTTTCTATTGTATATATACCTATTTGTATATACAGCCTATAGGTTTCACGAATATTTGATCGCCATCATCTTATATACTCCCAGAGATGTCTGGTTAAAAGCATTTCCTCTTGGCTTACTTCAATATTTCCTTCCTGTTGTTTAGGTATGCCAGTGGTAGCCAGCGAATGATTAAATGTTCACTGGCTTTCTGTGCTTGAAGCGGGTTAGAATTGTTTGATAATCCAAATTAAATTATGTCCCCAACAAGAGGAAGTCGGTGCAATTTTCCGCGGGCATGTGAAGACGCAGGGGTGAGCGGGTTTGGCTTCCACGCCGTTGACGCGGGTTCAAAGCCCCGGCGGGAGTACTGAATTAGGATTTCCTGGTCTCCAATATACCGTTCCAACAGGGTGGGAGTTGGTGACGCCATATGACCTCAGCAGTTGGTGCATCTTAAGGCGCCGATACTTTCCGTGATCCTCGTTCTGTGCTGGTGAGTGGCGATTCGTGTTGTCTCTGTATGTGGAGACGCTTGGGTGCAAAACTTCTGCTCGGGCCGTCGTGTGGAGCTTGGTCGGAGGCGCCGACGGATAATTATTTTCACCATCTGCTTGCGGCAGTCAGCTGAGCTCGTCCGTCCAGCTGTAGGGAGGCCGGCGGTAGTCAGCTGAGCTCGTCCGTCCAGCTGTATTGAGGCCGGCGGTAGTCAGCTGAGCTCGTCCGTCCAGCTGGATTGAGGCCGGCGGCAGTCAGCTGAGCTCGTCCGTCCAGCTGTATTGAGGCCGGCGGTAGTCAGCTGAGCTCGTCCGTCCAGCTGGATTGAGGCCGGCGGTAGTCAGCTGAGCTCGTCCGTCCAGCCGGATGGAGGCCGGCGGCAGTCAGCTGAGCTCGTCCATCCAGCTGATTGAGGCCGGCGGCAGTCAGCTGAGCTCGTCCGTCCAGCTGTAGGGAGGCCGGTGGTAGTTAGCTGAGCTCGTCCGTCCAGCTGGATGTAGGCCGGCGGCAGTCAGCTGAGCTCGTCCGTCCAGCCGGATGGAGGCGGGCGGCAGTCAGCTGAGCTCGTCCGTCCAGCTGGATGGAGGCAGGCGGCAGTCAGCTGTTGAGCGGGTGGCCCAGTTCCTCTCGGTCCGGCGCCGAAAAAGTGGCCTCATCTTTGGACGGGCGATGCGAGCCGATCCAACAATCCGTCAGTGTTGATGCTATCGGAAGGGTGGGGAGCCAGCTTGGCGAGCTGGAGCGGCGCCTGGGCTCAGGCCGATACGGACGGCTGGCGGCCTCTAGCAACGACTGAAGCTGTTATTCCCGACGAAACTGGGCAGATGAGTTGTTCTGCAGTATATTTGTAAAGCGCTGTGAATTCCCGTTTTTCCTGAGATTGGGGACTGGTAAGTTACTCCATTTTCTGCAATGGAGCGTAGAAAAGTGCCTGTATAAGTTACAAACTAGTAGCAGTAGTGAAACAGTAGTCGTTGTGTCGTTCTGTACAAATCGGACCGTGCTTTCCCGTGGACGCCACAATCGACGCATCCCACCGAACTGGAGATCAATGTTTCTTCATTTCTGAGCCGTCCCCGGCGGCGGCGCCCCGCCCCCGCGAGCGGTGGGGTGAGGGGGTGCCATTGACCTTGGCATTGGTGACCGGACGAACGGGAGATAACCGGCGGGTAACCGGTTCCCTGAGCAGCCTGTGTGTGCGTGTTTGTTTTAGAGGTGTCGTGTTTGTCTTGTTTATTCCGATCAGGAATCCCGTTTGTGAGCGATATATTTAGTTACGAGGCTCTGCACTCCACATGTGCGATACATTCGCCGTGCTGGTTAAATGATTTTCTTTTGGAGTTAGTTCGACACGAATGATATAACTGACAACACGAATTGTCCACAAATTGACGTCAATTTGTCAGAAACAATCTCGGTGGCCAGGCACTTCGAAGACCATGCAGTCCTTCAGCCGGACAGGGCAGTGCGTGCTGTTTGTCTGGAGTGTGAAGAGTGGGGAAGGATGTGGGCTTACCTACCATCGGGGTTTCCCGGGTAGCCCTTGTAAAGTGTCCGGGTAGCGTTGCAATATTCAGTTGCTTAATAAATTTAATAGTAATAACATATGTAATGAATGCAATTGTTTTTCAATTTCAGGAATTTTGTTCTTATGTTCTTCAAGATATACGTGTCAGGGCCGAAAGAAAGATAATATCGGGTTATCTTCTTCTAGATGATGGTCATTGGCATTGTTTCAAATTTGAGCAACCCCAATGATTTTCGTAACTCCGGACTCCTGGAGTGTAGTGTATAGCAGACCCCCTTCAAGTTGTTTGGCAGCATTACGTCATCATGGCTGGAGAGGCACTACAGTTACTATGCAAGACATAGGAGAAATTGCACTTTTTCGAAGCTCTAAATAACCTATTTTAGGACTGTATCAACAAAACTTATATGGTTGAACAGAAAGCTAAAAGATTTTTATTTTTGAAACCATCAGACGTTTTGCAAAAACTCCAGTGAAGAATATTATTTTTACAAATTTTCCAGAGCGTGTCAAAATAAGGACAGGTTCAGCACCAACAGCTGTTTGCAGTAAGACTAATCTCGATTTTGATTGGCTGTTGATTTCTGACCTTTGATTGGCTGTTGGTGGCACCTGCAGCAGAATATAATAAACACTAGTGATCTCTTGAGCGAAGGTAAACTTATTTCTCTCGGCTATTAAGTAGGTCTGAGTTGATAAAATAAATGCATGCCCTTTCAACAAATGCTTTGAAGTGTTATGATTTTTCATTAGATTTACGTAAAATACGTTGCTCGCCGTTGAGATCAAGGTTACTGTCAAATGGGTGAAACAAGTTGATTTCGATTTATACTAGATTGCTGCCAAATACGCCCGAACTTGGTATGTTCCAGCTGATACTTTCAAAAACTTAGTAGAATCTCCCAGAACTTAGTGGGAAAGGGCGGTGACGTCATCATGGGAGGACTATATTTAGTAGGAAACTTGGTTGTACCCGTAGTTAAAGTACCCTGGTGTATAGTGTCATAGGCGAACCCAGGATTGCCGATAGGGGGGGCGGGGGGCATGGCATGGTTGGGGAGGCGGCGTCCGGGCTAGAGGTGCCACTTTTGTATGGTAAGCCTATCAAGTGGGCGCATTTCAGGGGGTGTCATGGACCTTTTAGGGGCTCTGCGTGATTATTTGAGGGGGCGCCAAGGTTCGATTGGAGGATGAGTGCCCTCTTGTCCCCTGAATTAGTATTTAGAAGGGGTAATTAGTATCAGATTAGTACTTTTATTGAAAATGATAGTTAGTATAACACTAATTGAGGACAAGTGCCACTATTACCCTCAGTCTAGATCCGCCTATTTCTGAAATATGGAATATCCGTGTCATATGTGGATCGTGGTGTATTAAGTCTCTGAAAAGCTCTGGCGCATGAGGTGCACGAGGCTAGATGACCATTGGTTTACCGGGTTCCTGTTTCTGTCCACTTCTTATGTCCACTCCCTTTACCTTTTTCTTTCAATTCTCCTCGCTAGAATTCTGGGCGTGTTTCCGAATCGGCGTATCGGGGCATCTTGGAAATGTTTGGAGGTTTATTATGCGGTTGGAACGTGTGGGTTGTCGCTGAGGATGTTCCTATCTGGTGGTAATCGGCTACCATCTGGTAATGAGTATTTCCAAGCTGTGCTTAAATCCGAATGACTATCAGAATCGTGGAATAATTTCAGTTTAATCGTTAATTGCAGTTAATCGTGGATATAATTGCAGTTTGATGTAGTAAATGGTCTGTTGGGAGAGCCACGACCAGAACTGAACGGTCCTGCTGTGTGGGCCCGGCAGCTCTTGTTCGGACTTTGTGTCAAAGCTGCAGGTGCTGTAGATCGAAGACACGTTTTCGTCGCTAAAAATACACGCACCAAGTGGGGAGGAAAATGGGGTGACGGTGGCACCTGATGTTATCCCCGTGACAGGTACGGTGGCCCGACCATATAAGAGGGCACGCACTCCCGGCCAGGCTGACAGCAGGCGGGAGCACCCCTCACCTTCCTTCTTACAACACCGGCTCTGCCAGCAGCTGGCTACAGAAATACTCAGTTTGCACAATGCCCCTGGACTTGCAGTTCTTTATAGATTGTAATCACTCGATGTCCTCAGTCCTGATTTTAAGACAACGGTGGTTTTTATCCATTGTTCTATGGTAGTGCACAGTATTGTCATACTGTATGTACGATTGGTATAAACTAAGTTTATTATAGTTCTGCACTCTTTTCTAACTGATGATTTTTTGTTTAAATTACTGCTCTTATGAGTCTCGCAGGAACCGTCGGCAATACCTCTTTCAGTTACAGTAACTTAAAAGGTATTTTTAAATAAACCTTTGGTAGGTTTGTGGAGCCAGACCCCGTTCAAGTCGTTTGGCAGCATTACGTCATCAGGGCTGGACGGGCACAACGGTTACTATGCAGGGCATTGGAGAAATCACACTTTTTCGGAACTCTAAATAATCTATTTTAGAATTGTATCAACAAAATTAATATGGTTGAACAGAAAGCTGAAAGATTTTTATTTGTGAAACCATCAAGCGTTTTGCAAAAGCTCCAGCGAAGAATATTATTTGTACAAATTTTCTAGAGCGTGTCAAAAAAATAATAGCTTCAGCACTAACAGCTGTTTGCGGTAAGACTGATCTCGATTTTGATTGGCTGTTGATTGCTGACCTTTGATTGGCTGTTGATTGCCATGACACCTCCAGAAGACAATAAACACCGGTGATTTCTTGAGTAAATGTAAACTTATTTCTCTCGGCTGTTAATAAAGCGGACGGATTATAACAAGTTTGCAGGTAATATTTTTACGTTAGTGTTATTGTACTTCTCTTAATCTATGCAGATGGGCATGATTAGAAATTTCAGCGAGGTTTCGTAACATCAAGCTTCAGGTATTTGACTCCAATGGTCGCGTGTGCTGCAGCTTCAAACTTCTCAACGCTTCTGCATTTCTTTAGTAAGCAGTCATATGATCATCGTGTGGGTGCTGAAAATTTGAATTTACGTGACGGAAGGTTTCCAAATTAGCGATTGAGAAGCTAGAAATTGCTGATATTTGCATGTTGTTGCTGATTTATATGTGCCTGTATATTTGTCAAAATCACTTTTCATGGCTGTATAAATTAAAGTGGGCCTGAGTTGATCAAATAAATGCATTCAACAAATTCTTTGCATTGTTTTGATTTTTTTCATTAGATTCACGTGAAATACACCGCTCACCGTTGAGATCAAGGTTTCTGTTAAATGGTTGATGAAAGTTGCTTTCGATTTATACTAGATAGCTGCCAAATACGCCCAAACTTGGCATGTTCCAGCCGATCCTCCCAAAAACTTCAAAGAATCTCCTAGAACTTAGTAGGAAAGGGTGGTAACGTCATCAGATGAGGACTAGATTTAGTAGGAAACTTGGTTTAAAGTACCCTGGGTGGAACGCTTGAGGCTTGTCGATTTAGGTAGTACCTATGTATGTATGTACAGCTGGCCCCATACTGATTGATATGTATTAGAAAGCGGTCGTTTTTGCGAAATATCTCAAGTGATAGTCGCTGGCGACACCATTTTTGCCTCACCTGCTATGTTTTAGCCGGATGCATGAACTAACGTGCAAAAATGCTTTATCGGGTCCTAAATTCTAGAGTAATTGAGAAAATATAGAAAATCATTGGGATAGGCGAAAGTAGTTTTCTGTTCATAATTTTAAAAATTGACGTCTCACCCAGTTCGCAGGGTCCCAAATTTAAAGACATCGTCAAAATACACTACTAGAGACGTAAACTTTCGTGAGAAGTGTATCGCTTTTGAGATATTCATTAAAACAGCTGAGCCTGAGCCTACCAATCAATGTGGAACCGGCTGTACATCGTGCATATATACTTGGCCCACGACAACTGATGCGTTACGGGATGCAAGCCCCGAATTTTTTATCGCTAAATCACTATCATGGTTAAACTTTTACGCAGACTAGCTATTTCGAGAGATCACCTCGGTGATCATTGTTTTCAGACAGTGTGTAAAATAATTCCGCCCCTCGCCCCGTGCTCGCCTTGCTTTACGTTCTTTGCCAATGTACCAGTGTTCTGGTTCTTCGGGTGGCGTGTCCGACTTGTGACATGGCGTCCTGGTGTGATGTCCGTTGTCGGTGAGTTCAGCGGCAGTGCAGGCGGAATGGCTGGCGGGGTGTGACCCGGATAAAACGCCGGCGCACGGCACTCACCGACACTACTAATCCATGGCCGTGACGTCACGGGAAGGCGAAGCTGGTCTGGCGACGCACCCAAATGGTCTAAATCCAGTCTTCCGAAGGCTGCGAAATCCGGCGGTAGCCTACGGACCGAAGAGTATTCACTGAATAGTCCCTCCACAACACTGGCGCAGCCAGCATTTCAGTTGGGGAGTGTGTGCAACCTCCCATATTCTAAAAGTCTGCAAAAATCACTTATTTTGGGTGTGTGCCCCTCTTTTTTGTAGTACGAGTTTTAACTGTTCTAGATTTGAAGTTCCATTCATTTTAGCTCGATATCTAGAATGTATACTGTATCTGTAGGACTGCATCCAGCTTCAGATGGTCATAGTCGTTCTTCACCTGTATGCGCTTCCCCGGTTTTTCTTTAGGTAAAAACCCCGGGAGTCGTCACCGATTTTTTTGGGGAGGGGGAGCGGAACGGAGCGGAGCGAACCATAGATTGACACTGACAGAGGAAGCCAAATTTTGATTATTTTGGCTGCAGATAAAATACTAACGACGATTCACTTCACCAACACATTTATGTAGATTGTCGCTGGTAACAGGGATACAATGCAAAATATTTAAGGCAAGGTACAACTGATGCAATATTTCTACTCTGAGTAAAGTGAAAATAAAAATAAAACTCGGGAGGGACCTCCATGACCAGCTCCTTGGGCTCCACACCAAAACTTTAGGCCACTGAGACCAATTCTTGTGGGTCTCCCGAGACCAGGTTCTGGGGGCTCGAGACCAAATGTTACGCAAACCCCGGGAAAACTTGGGGCTCCCTGAGTCCAACTCTTGGGACCCCCAAAACAGCTTTTGAGGCCCCAACACCGACTATGGGGGCCTTCTGAGATCAACGTCTTGAGGACTGAGAAACTTTGGGACCCTGATACTTACTTTTGTGGGCTTCCCAAAAACCAATTAAGAGGAGCTGGAGACAAACTCTCAAGAGCCCCTGAGACAACCTCGAGGGCCCCCAAGACCATCGCTGAGGCCCTCCAAGACCAGCAACAAGACCAACCCTGGGAGTTCCAAGACCACCTCTCCCCCCCACCCCCGAGAACAAATCGTGCGGCTCTTGAGACCAACACTTAAGACCCGCAAAAACAGCTCATGGGGCCCCGACACCGTCTGTGAGACAAGCTTCTGGGGATACGAGACCAAAACTTTGGGCCCCTGAGACTCCTATTGGCCTCCCAGACCAACTTTGGGAGCCCCCGAGACAAATTATTGAGGGTCCTTCAAGACCAACTCTGGTAGACCGAGATCACCTCTTGCCTTCCCACCCCCCAGAACAACTCGGGGCCCCCGAGACCGAATTCTGCCCCTCCCCCCGAGGCTAACTCTTGAGGGGCTTCCGAGAGCAGCTCTGGAGGCCTCTTAAACACACCTTCTAAATCCTGTGCCTCACCCTCGATGTCAGTTAACGTGTCCGTAGTATACTGTGTGTCCTGAATAGGTATCTGTGTGTGCCCAAATGTTTAAATGTGTGTCCCTCCTAAAATTGTTCGGTAGATGCGCATGCTTGCGAAATATCCTGTATGTGCCCCTAATATTGAAAGTCTTATTCGAAGGCCCTTATTCTTTTTGCTATATAGCGACATATATTTTTGGCTTTAATGCGTAAAGATTACACATTTTGTTATTGGTGTATACATTATCTTTGCTTTTTGTCCCAAAGTGTGCCCTCTTATGGTCACGTGAAAAATTCCGGGGGTGCATGGCCCTCTGTCCCCCCTTGGTTGCACTACTGCTCCATTAAGGCTGAGTGCCTTTGGATTTTGGAGCCGTTTTAACAGGGCCATTCAAAGATTGATCGGTAAGACCTTATCCTTGGAACATAACTGACATATTTGGCATAATTGCTTAAACTTCCTAATATTGGTATTTTTATCAAGGAACAGGCATTTTAGAACTTAAGTAATCGTGAAGTCATACAAAATAGATAGAATATAAATGAAATATTAAGAACTGGTAAACTTTGATAAGATATTTGATGGCCTGCCTCCCCGAATGCTGGATGTTAAATGGAGCTCTTACACTGAGATTATACATTTAGACACAGCTCTTCATCAGAATCAGCATTGGGTGAAAACATGAATTTTTATCATAGTACGAAAAAACTTCGAATGCATTAGTTCCACTTTGCATCTAGGATTCGAGAAATCAGGCCATTAAACTTTCATAGTCATGCCCTGGGGTCAGCACTGCAAAATCTATAAACTTTTGAAACGTGTAAAAATATTTGACAGGTCATGGAATTTGAGGAAAAAATCGTTAACACTAAATTGTGTTTTGTCAATTTAATCTTAAAATTGGCATGGCAAGGATGCCGCCCAATGCAATCCAAAGTATGTTTCACCTCTGTGAACATTCAATAAACAATTGCAGCATACCGTGATTGGCGCAAAAGTCATTACAGGCTAAATCAGGGCCACGCACTGCAAAAAGTTCCGGTAAAACCATTTATTCTAGCACTGTTTTCTTTGAAGATAACTGGCGGTGACGGTATCCATTAAAGGCGAGGGGATCGAGTAGCTTTTTACCGGCTATGTTGTATGCGCCCTGCACGTTGCGTTTACTATAAATGGATATTGCGTGACCGGATGAGAGTTGCAGGGATCCCAGGCTGGATTGGACGTCACTGCAACACACGGCGTGCCGGGGCTGTGTCGCCGGTATTGGACATGGGCGTTGTACGTGAGCTGAATATGACAGCGTCACGATATGTTTGAAGACTTTATGATGGTGTTGAACCGTCCTCAGCGGCCAGATGGGTGTCACAGCGCAATTTCCACGTCACTGTGCGAGGCCGTGGCTGGTGATCGGGGCAGGTGGGGCGCGGGGAAAACACGCTGTAATGTCACCGCCCGCTTTAAACAACCCTCCTGCTCTGGGATCACCCCCTGGTAACAGCTTTAACAAGGCAGTAGCCACATGTGTGTTAATTGGCTTAATCAGAGTCATTTTTTGGGCATGCCTTATTCTGCGTCCAGGTGCCAGGAGACGCAGCATGAATAATTTAACAGCTGTGAGTTATCTACCGGGGCGTTAATCGAGCGAGAGAGCAGCTGCTAGCCGGAGCCACAACTGCCAAGTGTAATTGGCCTTCTCTGTGATAACAAAGAGCGTCTCTTCAATTATAGACTTAACTGCGCCCCCCCCAGAGGCTACGTATGCGGCATGCAGTTATGGATCCATATATGTGATTTAGCTCTTTTTGGACTGAAATCAATTCGACACAGATAACTCGGTCACAAGCACAATGTGCATGCGTTAACACGGTATTCTTGTGTACCTTGTACGCAAAACTTTTTGGTAGACAATTCGTGCGTCAGTTCAGCCCGGAATGATGTGCTCAATAAGTCAATCAAATTTCGTCGACAGATATCCTCAACACAAAAATAATGTGCTGACCCAAACTCGCAGCATAACAATAATGTGTGACACAATTGAAGAATTTAAAAAGAGTATGTTACACAAATGAACGGGGATGAATGTCATGTGTTGCTCATTATTTGGTCACTCCTTCATTTTGTGCAGCACACACTTTTTACACAATATCCTGGTGTTAGAAATTTGGTCAAAACACGTTGTAGGAGTGTTCATACAGCGTGGCTCCCCAGGGACCCGTTTTTAAACTGTGAGTTATTTAACCTATGAGCTCTGATTGGTCTTAACCTATGACTTCACCTATCAGTGGGTTCTAAGTCTGTTTTTGAATAAATTGATGAATAGTTAAATAATAAAAGGAATGTATTTGAATAAATAGATCATGTATAAATCGTTTATGCATGGTAAATGTCCACCAAGACGGGGGAATGGCCCAACATAGGTGGAGAAAGAGGAGGCCCTTGTCTTCCACCCCTCTGCCACCAATTTTCTGCATTGGGGCCCCCAGGGGTAACCACAGCTTTAACTGTAATATGAAACACGAAATAAACGGACCCCGATAACTTGTCTGAGGAACCTATTGCGTCGGTATGGAGGCTTCCTGAGCTAGTGTGGGTTCCTGAGCTGACCTGGGACCCTCTGAGCTGGCCTGAGACTCCCGGGTCGATCAGAGCATCCTGAGCTCGCGTTGGGCCCCTTAAGCTGCTTGCGGACCCTCAGCTGATCTGGGCCCCTGAGCTGTCTGATGTATTACTGTCTAACCCTCTTAGCTGATCTTGACCTCTCTGAGTTGGGCTGAGGGTCCTGAGCTGATATGGAGCTGGTGGTTTAGATCTCGGCTTTTTAGCCTTAGTGATACCGATGAGTGGTTTAAACTCATTCCAGTTTCCTATCATACTGCTTGCTTGTGTCATTGCTTCCGTCGTACGCGTCTTTGTTGTGTAGATGCCGGGTTAACACGCCGCATTTTTCCGTTCATTTTAGTGCACAAAATGTCTTAAATATTCATGACCATTTTACCAGGTGGTACTTACTTCTGAACTTGCGTACAAATCACTGGCTAAGCAAGCTTGTCCAATTCTCAAAATGCCCTAGTGAACGCACCATGGGTGGTTGCTGGGTCGTCTCCCCCATGGGGAAATCGGCAGCGATGCCCTAGCACTAACCCATGCCCGTCTGGTGGTGTGGATACAACCCTCTACGAATTTATCCCCTGACGTCTTACAATGGCACGTTGGTAGAGGAATTCAGTCCAACTGTGAATGAACTATCTATCCTCAATGAGTTATCCTTTGAAAGCCTCTCAGTTGACATGTGTTACCTATCCCAGAAAATTGAATAAGCATGCTTGGCTCATGAAGAATATACTTAAAGTCATTGACACAGCACGGAGTTTATTAAGGATTGATTTAGATCAGTTTTGGCCGCAGAGCCACAGATGATACTTACACCTCCTTCCGCCATGCGAACCAGCTGAGAAATGGCGTCGGAACATTTTCAAAAATGACGGACAGCATTAAATACTTGTGTACTTGTAGTTAGAAATGTTTTCGGGATATTAGTCTGGGTTATTTGATGAAAAGTTTAAACTTCCGAATATTTCGAGTTTATTGATAGCTCTTTTTCAACGGAATGTCGATCATGAACAGCCAAGTTTTTCAAACACAATATCATCTTCATCACTTGAGTTCCCTTCCTACATACCTCTCATTTAAATGAAGTATACATGGGCGGATCCAGGGGGACAAGGGGGGCACGTGCCCCCTCGATCGACCCTCGGCGCCCCCTGAAAGGTCGATGGCGCCCCCCTGAAATGTCGCTTCCCACCCCCCCAGGATGCGAAAGTCGGTGCCCACCGATAGGATTTGGCGCCCACCTGATAGCTTTTGCCGGTCATAAGTGGCGCCCCCCTGGTCCGGATGGCGCCCCCCGCCCGGATGGCGCCCCCCCCCCGGCCCGGATGGCGTCCCCCCGGCCCGGATGGCGCCCCCCCCCCCGGGAAGGTGCCCCCCGATCGGCAATCCTGGATCCGCCTATGGAAGTATATTACGTATTTTTGTAATTCCCGCCGAACCATTAAACGCCTCTTCGCTAAACGGCACAAATAATGACAAATAACACGTTTTTGCAATTCCCGTCAAACCATTAAACGCCTATTCACTAAAAGGCACAAATAAAGACAAGTAACCCGTTCCTTATATACACGTTTCACTAGCTCACAGCCCCTACTATTGATTTTGTTTTTTTCCCTGATTTTGTCCAATCCTGTTGAATTCTTGTTCACAATGATAATCCTAATACTACTACAATCCTGCAGCCATGACGATCCTCCTACAATGCTTCTAAAACGGGGTCCCAAATTGGGTTAAGTGTAACGTTTCCCCTATCCCGATTTATATCTGCTTCCCTTATTCTAATTTCTATCGCTTCCCTAACAGACCTTCTTACGGATTTTTGCTCTACTGCAACAATTTTAACATCACGAGGGTTCAGATCCTTCCGACAACTATATACATGACATGACACTGCTGATTTAGAAAACCTGCCGTTCCGAATATCCCCTATATGCTCCTCCACCCTTACCCCTAGCGGCCTACCTGATTCCATATATGTTGACCCACACTCGCATTTCATTTCATAAACTGCCCCCTTTTCTCTCCCTTACTCATAGGATCCTTAACATGCGTCAGTAAACTTTTGAAGGTAGTCTTAGAACTATGAGCAGCCTTTAAGCCATGATTACGTAATGCCCTACTGATACGCTCACTGACTCCTTTGATGTACGGTACTGACACATACTCATGTTTTTCAGCGTCCCGTGGCTCCGTCTCTCCTTGCTCCTGCGGTCTTTGCTGTCTTCGCTGCGGCTGCTCTTCGTCTCGCTCCTCCTGTTGATTGTTGCTCGTGGTCGTTTCGGCTCGCTCCTGCTCCTCCTGTTGACTGTTGTTCGTGGTCGTGTCGGCTCGCTCCTGCTCCTCCTGTCGGTTGGTTCTCGTGATCGCTTCGTCTTGCTCCTGTTTCTCCTGTTGGCGGGTGTGTGTAGCAGCTTCTTCTTGCTCCTGCTCCTCCCGTTGGTGACCTCGTTGGTTGGTACCCCCAGCTTCTTCAACCGTCTGCTTGAGGGCCTTATCGACGAACCGTTTTGGGTATCCGTTTTCTTTGAAGATTCCTTTAAGTGCAACCATCTCGTTTTTCAAGGACACTGGGTCTGTGCTTAGGTTCTTTGCCCTGGCACCAAGATATCTTAAAACGTATATAACTTGTGTACTTGACAGCCGATTACAATGCTAGTTACACAAGGCTTGCATAACAAACACACCGGCAGGTTTTATGCAAATCTCCGACACATTATTTCTGTGTGGGTCAAGACTTGACACATCTGACTTCTGTAGTTTCCGAAGCGTTACCAGTCAGATGTGCCAACTCTCACCCTGTTGGAAGGGATTTTGGGGATCAGATAAACTTATTCAGAGGCTCCGCCGGGACTTGAACCCGGGACCGGTGGCTATCCACTAAGCCACCTCATCCCCTTTCTCAATGTGTGATGTAAAAATGAACGGCCGGCTTATCTGGTGTGCGCCTAAATTGCTGATGCATCGGTAATGTAGCGCACACAGGATAACAGGCGCACAGGTACCGCGGTAGGCAGGCCATTCCTTCGTTGTTCAGGAAATGATTCGGGAAAATAGAAAGGTACCCTGATTAGGCGTAAATGCTCAAGAGGTCAATCGTACGAGGCTTGTCAGCAAATTGTCCAAGCTAAGTAAAGTGTCGTTAGTTCGTAGTGTATGTCATAATCTCAACTGGTGCTTTTCGAAGCAATATCCGGTAGATGCTTGTGTTGTCTGATGCTTGGAACTTTAAGGGAATACCAACGGAAGCAATCGGTCCAAGGAGTTTGTTGTCCTCTCGACGGGCCGCGAGTTCCAACGTCAGTTCCATCAGCATCCGCTCCGCTCCATCCCGACATACCGCACGTCATCGGCACGTCAGTCACATCACTGTCAAACGTCATCAGGCGACGCCCACCGTCAACGACAGCCGACAGGGTCGTCAGCAGGACGACGCCCGAAATACCTCGGCGGCGGGCTTTCCTGTGATGTTCCAACCAGGCGCAAGTTCAGGGTCGGCGCGTAGTTGGCGGAGTTTCCGCTAGGCGGCTGTTAGCGTCGACGGTACGGTTCTTGAGCCAGTGCGCGGGACAGTGGTGGACAGTGTGGTGGCCGGGGCGGGAGCGGGCAGGCGTCATGCCGCGGGGTGACGGGATGCGGGTGTGGCTGGTTAGCGTGCTGGTGTTCTGGCGGGCTGCTGAAGCCTCCGAATGTGAGTAGAGCACCAATGCCGAATCCCAGCGGCAACGACCATACTTCCATATCGTTTTGCTTTGGGCTACCGCATATAGGGGTGGTCGCAGCCTCGGGCTCTGGGGTGGGGAGAGAAATCGCCCCGGCCTCAGGGCCGACTAAAGTCGACCAGGCTTCCTGAGGGGTAATGCCTAGTTCCCACAACATGCTAAAAATATGCTTTAAAACGAGTGGGGAGACTGGGGGAGAATGCAAATTTCCTTCTGTCGTAGGATTTCTCTCGTAGGCGAAGAACAGGGCTGAAAACTATCATTGTGGTGAAAGCCCTAAATTTTTCGTGTTGCCTGAAAAGTTCCGAACTTGGAAAGGATCTCACCAGCCAATAGGTATTCATTCTCAGCTGGCTGCTACGTCATTCTCTAAATCATACAATTTCTCATCCCGTCCCTGAAGGATTAGTGAAACCTCGTAAAGCGAATGCCAGTATAATAGTAATGCTGCTATGACATATTCAACTCCTAAGGATTACTTCGGGACGAGGTATGACATGGAATTGTCCGGCGCTGCAAACTTGGGCTCTGATTCCCCGCGTGCGTATTTCTCTGTCATTAAGTCAGAGCATTTATAACATCACAGGCAAAGTCAGCGCTTGAAAACGTCCAAATTTTGCTTTCCACATGCTCCATGAAGGTCCCTTCATCAGCAGTGAAATTTTAAGACCTTGTGTTAACTCGCACATGGCAGACACTTGCACATCCGACTTCTAAAGCCTCCCTCAATCTTTGTAGTTTGCTTAATATCCGTCATAGGAATTATATGACACTGGGGTCGTCTCGTATTTTCGACATTGTTTGGCACAACATATTTTTTGCGAGAGACCAGCAACAAACTATTTTCACAAATCACTTTCAAAACGCAACGCTACCGGGCATCAGCATATATGGAACTTTATGGCCGGGGCGCTGCAAATGAGCGGTGATCGTCAGACATTTGTTCATCGTGCAATGCTACTAATACCCCCGGTTAGCCCGGTCATCTAGATTACATTTCACAGCTTCGGTACATATTTTTGGATGACCATAAATGTATTCAAGTGTCCCTCTCACACATTGCTGGCATGACACCTAGGCAGTTACAGACGTCGCCGGCTTCGATCTCGTGCGCGGTGCAACCGAGGACCGGTGAAATACAAGACATGGATTGTAAGGCAAAAACTGAGGAGCGGTGGTTAAGTCTATGTCTATGTCAAACCATGTCCATCAATTTACTTACATTGATAACTTGACCAGCAGGGTGGACGGTGGAGACTGGATGACAAGAATCTCCCCCTTGCAAACGCATACGCACAAAAGCATGTCCTTCAGAGAACTTAAAACGAAACCTAAGCAAGCACGGCAGTGATTTGATGTCACAAAATCCCTCCCATCTCCAAGCGCATGCGTACAAAATCATGGTCTCCAGAGCACTTAGAAGGGTAACTAAGCAACTACGACATTGATTTGATGCTACCAAATCCGTCCCATCTCCCAACGCATGAGTAAAAAGACAATGCACAGCCATACAGCCACTCTCTAACACCCCTGACACTACCATGCCTCCGCCCTCTAACACCCTTCACACGACCCTACAGCCGCTCTCTAACACCCCTGGAACTACCCTGCTTCCGCCCTCTAACACCCTTCACACGACCCTACAGCCGCTCCTTAACACCTCTCGCACTACCCTGCCTCCGCCCTCTAACACCCTTCTCATGACCCTACAGCTGCTCTCTAACACTCCTGGAACTACCCTGCCTCCGCCCTCTAACACCCTTCACACGACCCTACAGCCGCTCCTTAACACCTCTCGCACTACCCTGCCTCCGCCCTCTAAC
This sequence comes from Lepas anatifera, assembly GCA_034440635.1. Taxonomy (NCBI): domain Eukaryota; kingdom Metazoa; phylum Arthropoda; class Thecostraca; family Lepadidae; genus Lepas; species Lepas anatifera. The sequence goes on along the minus strand of JAOTON010001200.1, from coordinate 162,129 downwards.
ACCCTTCACATGACCCTACAGCCGCTCTCTAACACTCCTGGAACTACCCTGCCTCCGCCCTCTAACACCCTTCACACGACCCTACAGCCGCTCCTTAACACCTCTCGCACTACCCTGCCTCCGCCCTTTAACACCCTTCACATGACCCTACAGCCGCTCTCTAACACTCCTGGAACTACCCTGCCTCCGCCCTCTAACACCCTTCACACGACCCTACAGCCGCTCCTAACACCTCCAACCTGCCTCGCCCTCTAACACCCTTCACATGACCCTACAGCCGCTCTCTAACACTCCTGGAACTACCCTGCCTCCGCCCTCTAACACCCTTCACACGACCCTACAGCCGCTCCTTAACACCTCTCGCACTACCCTGCCTCCGCCCTCTAACACCCTTCACATGACCCTACAGCCGCTCTCTAACACTCCTGGAACTACCCTGCCTCCGCCCTCTAACACCCTTCACACGACCCTACAGCCGCTCCCTAACAACCCTCATACCACCCTTCAGCGGCTCCCAATACCCCTCACTCTACCCTACCCCACCACCGCTCTCAACATTCCTCACCCTACCCTTCCGCCATGAGCTGGTGGGTTCGACAAGTACACGGCCGAGTTTGCCTATTGTCGGGGCGTTTGACTATTTTCCTGGTCCTGATTGGATTCAATAGTGCTCATGTTGCATAAGTCGCGACTGTGTGATTTTCCGATAACGCCAAACCGCTAGGTGTGCCGTTACCGCTTATTTAAAAGTCTCGGGCTTCAGATGCCAATGCGGAACAAACAATAGCTGGCCACTAAGTAGTGCTGCTTTAATCAGTTGTATCTTGATCATTACTGGTAAAATATTGATTCACAAAGTTGCAATGCGCGTGCACTTATGATGTCCGATGTCAGTATGATTGATTCATCGGAACAAATCGAACAAGCTGTATAGATTAAGCTACCAATTTACAATACCAGAAATGTGAATTTCATTGTAAGTGGGTCGAACGTTAATCTCAGTCAACAGAAATAGGCCGGTTTGGCATTGCAGGGACCTCTGTCAGACCCTTAACAGACCTGCTCTGGGATTCGAGCGCTCCTCATTTTCCTGGTTCCTGGATAAAACCGCTCCACTCCACACCCACGGTACTATGAGGTAAGCATGCACAAGGGGAGGCCTGATTTTACCAAGCAGGCGCTCACTGAGGTGCTGACGTGGGTGCGTGCTCGACTTTACGTGACTGTAGACATGAGTATTTGAGTTCTTATGATGCCGACATTTTCCTTCTTCACGCAGCGGAAAAAATTATACGCACTTTAGTTATATCCGGCGCGTTAAACTAAGCCGAATAGCTCGCATGGCCATGAAAGGGCTTTCTGCAGGCGACTTGCTCCTGATCCGATTATGATGAATCCATAGAGTGGCGCCCATGTGACTGTTCACGTGGACTGGCAATTACCTGACCTTCCTGGGAAAGAAACCCCGTTCCCAACCGCGCGTGAAGCCTCCCAACACGACGCTGGGGTGGGGCCACTCTCCCTCTGCCAGTCGGCTCCCTCTACAATATTATGCTCCCCCTTCCAGCTCAACATCGCCATCCTCTTCGTTTCTGCACGCTTTGGTCACGAAACTGGTGTACAATCGGTTGGGCCTTGACCCGATGACCTTGACACAGAGACCCCGCGCTGGCGATCCTCGTGATCTCTGGCCACATAGCCCTCCCAGGCTGGCGCGGGGATGGGCTGCTCCATAATTATAGGGTGACGGAAAGTGGCCGCTGGGCGCCAGCCGCCATTAGTGGCATGCAAAATTATGCCATGCAGACATAAAGGGTGCCATTTGCCGGCTTTTTTTAGCAGAGGGGGGGAGATGATATGGAGACTATAGCTGCAGTTGTAAGACACCTGTGCGCTTGGGTGTGACCGTTGGGATACCTTTGGGCGAACGCTATTGGTGGGTAATAATTGCACTAGCGGATCCAGTACTCGAGTTTGACGGGGCCAGCTGTGCCGACCTTTTGGGGTGGAGGCGCGACAGACTTCCTGGGTAGAGCAACAGTTAACCAGCAGTACGAGGTGTGAGATGTGCGAGCTCTAGTAGTGAGCGGGTGATGTATCTGTTCGTGCCATTCTGCATGCATAATTTTGTTTTCTACCGAACTTTAAAGATAGATTGTGCGTTCGCTTATTTATTTTGTTCGAGCTTCTACCTTTTCTTTTCGGTCTATGAGTGAATACTTTTGGGGAATTGCCCATTTTCGGCTTTTAGGCATGGCCCCTTTTGGCCCTCTGTATCCATCAGAAATTGATTGTGTACAGTAGCGGATAAAAGGGGTGGGATAGGAGGCTCAAGATCACCCCCCCAAATATCAAAAAGCCTATGGTAAATGCATAGCCGGAGGCTGTTGCGAGGTAATGGCGAGAGAGACTCGAGCCCCCTAGCCCCCCCTAATGAAGTCCTTGATCTGCCACTGATTGTATAGCCCATCAGTTTGCATATCGCACGACATTGGACCTGCCTTATGGTCGGTGGTGGCAAACAGTGGCCACAGAAACATTTACACGACATGCGTTTATTCACAAACTGTACGGTCGACAAGTATGTGTGTCTTTCTCAGGTGATGGTCCTTAATGGCGCTATAATTCCTTGATGGCACATATATCCGCCGCCCACATGCTGCGGAGCGGTAAGGCGTGTGGTTAATCAACTCTCATGCTGTCCGTCCACGACTGCCGCACTCGATTTCCTCTCACTGAACTGGTCCTGACGCCAACATGTGGTGAAGCAAGATGCTGCCGCCCGACATCAGAGTATCATCGCATTGAGTTTCTCCAAGTCTTTGGTGACTATGGAGGCAACGCGTGGATGTTTAGCATGACCATAGCCTGCGGAGAAAACATGTGTGTCGCTTGCGATCTCGAAAATAACATACCAAGAAGACCCGGAGTGCAGCTTTTCGGACCCCACTACAGTGGCAATAAAAGGTATGCATGTACAGCCGGTTCCACACTAATTGACAGGTATAAGTCTCAGTCGTGTTAAAACTATCTTAAAAACGATTACACCTCTTACAAAAGGTTGCGTCTCTAATAATTTATTTTGACGAGTTCTTCAAATTTGGGACACTGCGAACTGGATGGGACATCGATTTGGAAAATTATTGGCAAAATAAAAACTGTTCTCGCAGATCCCGATGATTTCCTGTGTCTTTTCTCAATTACTTCCGAATTTGGGACCTGTTGAAGTATACTTGCACGTCAGTTCATGCATTCAGTTAAAACGCAGCAGGTGAGGCAACAATGGTGTCGGCAGGGACCATCACTTGAGAGATATCTCACAAAAACAACCGCGGCCTTATCCCTACCCATCGGTATGGAACCGGCTGTACAGACGTACATACGTCCACTAGTGGATTGGTGCACTCACAGAGTCCAACTAGAAAAACGTATACTCTCTAACTTCACGATAACTCAATCCAAAATTCTGACGGCCCCATAAAATAACTGACGAAGAGAAAAATTTTGCCCCAATGGCATATCGAAATGCTGTTAACCTAGCGACTTTTTTACGAAATCACGGAACGTCCGAAATCGCCTTGCATTTTTCGTTTCTTAAACAGCCAAAACTCTTGGGCATGGGAGGATGAGGTGTTTGACGAAAAGACAAAAATTTAGGTCCATTCCTTAGGAGGAATACCTTTAGAAGAAATAAAAGAAGGAACACGTCATTCCGTCTTCAGGACACTCGCTGTTAGCCATGGACTTGCCAATTGCAGACAATTACCTAAATGTAAAGTTTGGCTCAATGCTTACCTGCAAGAAAGTGGCACACACAGCCAGTTACATCACTCCAGCACAAACTATCAACTTGGTCCTCATTTTTACTTTTGACCCTCCTCATTAGCACTGCTGGATCCAAGGAGGGGCCAGAGGGGCCGTGGCCCTCTCCAAAGCCTGAAAGTGTCTTTTGCCCCCCCTTAGAAGGACCACATTTTTGTCGTTTTTTCTTTATACTATGTTTTCGCGATTTTTTGCTCAGTTTAGCCTCCCAAAACTTGTTCCTGGATCCACCAATGCTCAAAAGTGAGGAGGACCCAAGGTTCGGCTGGAGACGGGATGCGTATTTCACTTCATGAAGACAAGGGAAAGAGTAGAGCTCTGAGATGAAGTGCTGGGGCTAGCTTTATGCGGAATTCAGTGGAAGTCTGAGAGGATGACACCAAACCTGGCCATTGGTTCTCTACAATAAGTTGCGCTATGCTTACCACGGAGTACCTGACCGGAATGCTAGTGAATTGTTTCTTTTTACCTTTAGGTTTCCATCACGTGGAATCAATACGTGCATTGCTTTGTTTTCGGCAAGCATACCTTGTTTTCAGACCGTAGGGTTTTTTCTTCAAAGGTAAAAAAAGATTCGGCAAATATCTGAATACCATAACTAACCTGGGATAACGCATTTTTGTATGTAATTGGTGAATTATTTTGCTTGTTATCCGCGGCCATTTATGAAACTGTGATCATCTTGACGGGGCTAAGGTGAAATTGGAACACATGGCATTTTGCTAGGACCTATACTAGAGGTTTTTCCTGGGCCTGGCTCCAGCTGAAGAAGCACATCTCTCGGGCTGGCCGACCTACCAGAACTTGCCTGCTATCCAGTGGGTGAACCACCAAAGGCTGAGGTTCGGCTCCTAGTAAGGCGCGCCAGCAGCCGAATGAGGTGAGCCCCAAAGGCTGAGGTTCGGCTTCCAGTAAGGCGCGCCAGTAGCCGAATGAGGTGAGCCCCAAAGGCTGAGGTTCGGCTCCCATAAGGCGCGCCAGCAGCCGAATGAGGTGAACCCCAACATGCTAAGCTCCCAGTAAGGCGCGCCAGTAGCCGAATGCCTGGCACGGCCGCCTTCCAAATAGCTTGCCAAGAGCACGTGGGAAGCTAGCGACTTAAAAGAACAGTCACCCTTTAAGTGGTCCCCCATTTGAACTAGACGTTGGCCTCGCCTGATGAGGGTATCTGTGCAGTCCCAATAGCCCCCAGTCTGGCTGCGCCCCTGACGGTGGGTCTATTTCGGTCGCATTGCTGCAGGTTGCACCTCGTCCATCGCGCGCAGCCAGCGATGGCTTGTGCCAGGCGCGGTGGCATGGCCAGGCTGGAGCCCGATCGCTGTATCGGGCCGGCGAGATGAGGCCTACTTTTCGGCCATTGGCGCCAACACGGGCTGATTCTTGTGTGGATCTGTCCGCTCGTGCGCGCGGTTTATTTAGCCGTGTAGAATTCACCAGATTGATGACGTCACGATCGTCTGTGATGTCACAGGTGGTATTTGATTTGGCAAACTCCCCGTAGAGATCGTATGGGAAAACTGAGGTGTCTGCTTAGAGGCGATGTGATTGGTACACTCTGGTAGGTTTAACGTGGTCGAATGTGCGGTCATTAATTAGTCCGAATTTCCGTCTTGAAATATTCGCCGGGGAAAGGGCTTTCGTACGATCAGAATTAGGGACGATGACTGCGTGCCGTTTGAGCCGAACCAAAAATGTGATTGTCTCGGTGTTCGACTCATCACTAGCCATTTTCTTCATCCCTATAGTTCCTCAATGTGTTTAAATATTATGTTTCTGGTTCTTTTCAATTAAATCAAATTTTGCCGCTCCAGTAGCTCAGTTGGTAGAGCGTTGGGCTCCGGCCCGCTGCTCAGTGACATGCAGTGGCAGTGCATGTCCAGGCCTGGGATCGGTTCCCCTGAGAAGCTCCGGCGCTCAATTTTACTTTACGTAGGCCGACTGGCAACTGACTGGTGAGAAGGTGACCTGAGTCGGACCGCCGTTCCTTTGCTTTGTGGGACATAAAAATGTGGGTTCTAAATTAACCCTTCATTGTGGGAGCTGCTCGTTCGGGTGGTGGGGTTGGGGTCTCCGTGACAAGCCCCTTGATGATTTTAGTGAGACTCCAACTCCAAAAACCGAACTGGTAACAACTCGTACAAAGTTTCCTAAAAAAGTAAGTATTTCAGCCGAATTCATCCAACATTTGTTTACTTTTCGGTGATAGTGGGGCCCAATCTCTGCTTCATTGTCAGTGTCCGTGTTATTGCATCAGCATTCTATCGAAGAACGTCTCATTTCCATTCATTTAGGTGGATCTGCCCTGCCCGGGTTCAAATTAATCCTGATGATCCAATTATGATCTCCATGGGTATCACATTTAGGGGTGGGGGGGGTGAACTTGACGGCTAGTACTCGAGGTGTGTGCCGGTTCGTGACGGACTCTAGCGTCACGGCCAGTACTCGAGCCGTGTGCCGGTTCGTGACGGACTCCTTACGTCACGGCCAGTACTCGAGCCGTGTGACGAGTTTTGAGAGCAAGTCAGGAAGGCGTGGCCGTTTAGTCTGCGCGTGTCCAGTAAGGCAGGTGTTTCCAAGTCCACCCCCTACAGACCCGGACCTGCTGGTCATCTGGCGCCGGCGCCGTTGGTCAAAGGCACGTCTGTGCAACTGGAACATCCTCCAATTCCACACAGGCAGGAACAGCTGTTGGGGTTGGAAATGTATGAAGTTGTTAGAGTTGTTCCCCTGAGGAGTCGGTATCTGCGCCGCCATATTTCTCGTCGGGCGGTTCTTGTGGAGACGATGAGCCTATTTTGAGCCCGGGCACGCGCAACCCAGACACCTTGTGCCAGCTGCTGTGATATGACTAGCCTCAGCTAATGCTACAGTGCCTGGGTGTTTCAACAACTGCAGAACGTGGCGGCTGAAGAAACAGTTCTTCAGACTGCAACTGAGATCACATTCAAGGCGCAGGAAACATTTCAATTTTCATGAATGACAAGGAGCACTGATGTGGTCTAGATTTTAAGGCGTTCCATGTTCCCCCATTGCATTTTTAGCACGTTTTGCTTTCAAAGAGTGTTTTCAAAGGGTAGATGAGAGATCTACAGTTGTAATTATAATGGAAAATTGTATAACTAATTCCAATCGAGTCCGGGGTCGAAAGCGCAGTTTGGGCATTTCTTAATAGGAACTGAAAGCCCCACGAACGACCCAATGACGATGCGCAGCTTCAACTGACATAAATTGTGGCAACCCATTACTTTCTCTTCGCCTGTAGCAATCGTCATAAATTTATACATGTATTATTGTGTTTAAGTTATATACCAATATATCATAACTCTTACTGGTATCTTAAGACGTGTCACGCGGTATACCACCGTTGAGTTAGCATTATTGCAGCCCGGAAATAACCGGTTTGACGTGAAGAGATGCAGCGCCAGCATGAGCGGCGATAACGATGTTTGCTCTGGAATTGATTGCAGCTGAGAAATTTTAATCCGGTTTTCATAATATATCGAACAACATTCGTGACAATTCACCCCATAACGAGCTGTGACCAGCCGACGGGCGTGACTGGTGAGAACACGTCACGCCCGCTTCAAGTCAGCTGTGACACATCGGTGCAATTGAGCGTCACCCAGTCCAACCCACGCAGTCGACACACAAACACAATCACCGCTGACCCTGAAATCGGCGCCAAGTGTCACCCACACTGTGACCCCTGCACACGTCACCAGCCGCGCTGCCAAATGCTGCCAGACTGACGTCACGTGCCGTCCTTCCGGTGCACGGTCATCGCCAGACAGCACCGTCTTTGAAGTGCCTCGGAAGATGCAATTCGTTTTGGGTGGAACCATCTGAATTATCCAATGTAATAATTGGCATTTGTTCGGGTCGGAAAAGTCGGCCGCATTCCGCGACATATAAGATTGACCCCAAAGTTCATCTCGGGCTCCAATCCGGGGAATTTGCGTAACGGCATAGTTTACCTGGGCCTACCGAATTTCTACAAAGTCTAAGGAAACTGGTCACAAGCGTCCTTAGGCGGGTTCAGGATTTCCGATGGGCAGGGGGAGGGCACATGAAGGGGGGGTGCCAAAGGGACCAGGAAAACATTTTTGGCGGAAACCTATCAGGTGGGCGCCACAAAAAGTTTTTTTAGACCAAACAAAATGAATCAAATTGTGTATTTTATTGCTGTTCAAACTATTGGTAACAAGTCTGCAGTTTTCTTCCAACTCTGGCTGAAATCTGGACATTTTCTGATGAAAAATGGGGCCCATGTGCGCGGCCCACCCCCTACCCTGTTCTGAGACCTTTTTGCGTCGCTCCCAGAAGTGTCTTTTTCCATTCATTGTGGCACGGAATTATCCATAGGACTTGTTCGTCCGGTAGCCCTGTGATTGAGGTCCGAAGACTGGGTCTTTTCGTTGGGCGCCCTGTCTATGGTCCTCTTGGTCCGCTTCTCAAAGAGTGTGTTGGGAGAATCTCAATTCTTTGGAGGATGTGGCCTACTTTAGTTCATCTGCAGGCAATGGGGAATGTTATAATTCAGGTAGGTAGTGAATCGCAAGATTATTTGACTTGCGGATAACTGTTGGTCCGGAGCCGCGGGAACCGCCTCTGACCACTGCTCAGCCCCACCAGAGCTGTTGGTCCCAAGCCGCCGGAACCGCCTCTGACCACTGTTCAGCCCCACCAGAGCTGTTGGTGCGGAGCCGGCGGAACCGCATCTGACCGCTGCTCAGCCCCACCAGAGCTGTTGGTCCGGAGCCGCGGGAACCGCCTCTGACCGCTGCTCAGCCCCACCAGAGCTGTTGGTCCGGAGCCGCGGGAACCGCCTCTGACCGCTGCTCAGCCCCACCAGAGCTGTTGGTGCGGAGCCGGTGGAACCGCCTCTGACCGCTGCTCAGCCCCACCAGAGCTGTTGGTCCGGAGCCGCGGGAACCGCCTCTGACCGCTGCTCAGCCCCACCAGAGCTGTTGGTCCCAAGCCGGCGGAACCGCCTCTGACCACTGCTCAGCCCCACTAGAGCTGTTGGTGCGGAGCCGGCGGAACCGCCTCTGACCGCTGCTCAGCCCCACCAGAGCTGTTGGTCCGGAGCCGGCGGAACCGCCTCTGACCACTGCTCCGCCCCACCAGAGCTGTTGGTCTGGAGCCGGTGGAACCGCCTCTGACCGCTGCTCAGCCCCACCAGAGCTGTTGGTCCCAAGCCGGCGGAACCGCCTCTGACCGACCACTGCTCAGCCCCACCAGAGCTGTTGGTGCGGAGCCGTTGGAACCGCCTCTGACCGCTGCTCAGCCCCACCAGAGCTGTTGGTCTGGAGCCGGTGGAACCGCCTCTGACCGCTGCTCAGCCCCACCAGAGCTGTTGGTCCCAAGCCGCCGGAACCGCCCTCTGACCGACCACTGCTCAGCCCCACCAGAGCTGTTGGTGCGGAGCCGCCGGGAACCGCCTCTGACCGACCTGCTCAGCCCCACCAGAGCTGTTGGTCCGGAGCCGCGGGAACCGCCTCTGACCGCTGCTCAGCCCCACCGGACCAGGGCGGTGCTGAGAACGGCTCCGTTGCGGCGGCAAGTTCATTTCCCCTCTGTCGCTACATCTGCGGCGGGGCGGTGACATTTCCGGACCTGTCTCCGCGGCGGCGGCAGCAGAAGGCCTGACCCCGGCCTGACACTAATGAACGCCGTCTGAGACGAATGGGTCCTCCAGTCCACCGCACAGCAATTACGGCGGGCCGTGGGTGCCCCTGGCACAGTGGTGGATGGGCTCCTCCCGTGTCACTCACCATACTGAAACCTGTTGGTTGCAGGCGGCTCATGCAATGATAGTTGGACTGATATAGTGCAGTGCTAAAGGTACATACTAAAGGCTATTAAAGGGAATGTGGCACCTTCATAACATTATTTTAACTGAGATAGCCAACTTATAAAGCAAGTAGGAAAACCCGGTACTTCATATATCATTCGTCTTGGAACTCGATATTTCCGTAGAAAAAAGCTAAAACCTACCTGACACCAACCCCTCATCAACCCCTCGCCGGGCAGCCATTGTTGTGAGCTGCTGGTGTGATGACATATGCTGACGTCACGGTGAGCATCAGCCAATCGAAGCCCTTGAAGCGTTTTAAGTATGGTAGTGGTTGCCAGATCGTGACATCATCCAAAGGCTGATATAGATTTCTTTTTCTAGAGAAGTATTTTAAAAATAAACATATTGAGCTTATTGTACATTGTTCCGAGAAATCATAAGTGGTTTCATTATTTTCGGCTAAAAGTACGCCTAATTGCACTAAATTCCAGGATTCGAGCAAGGTGCCACATTCCCTTTAAGTTAGCGAAGGGTGCAGATACCTACAAGTATTATGATTATTATTCGACTTGCGATGGCTTTAATTGTTGAAACTGGAACCTACTTGTGCTAAGAAGGGCCGGACGGAAACCAAATTTTCAGACAGTTGTGTGCTTCATCTGAAATGTGAAAATGTTTGGTGTAAATGATATCGGTATGCTCAGTCGAGTACTGGGAGTTAAAGGTTAAGAAACAGGCTTTGCGGGGCACGTTTCTATAGTAAAATGTAAGCAAATATTTTTATTCATAGCTGATGAAAGGGAATGAACCACTTCTTCGAATCTCTGAAAATTACTTGATGAACAAAAAAGGTCTGAAAATCAGGAAGCCACATTCTGTTTGTACCTTCAACGGCTCCAAACTAAAATATCGTCTGTTGTCTCACTAGCCCTGGATTGACCCAAGCCTCGTGTTTAATTGCGAACCTGGCTGCTTGCGGCATATAACGTTGCGGGGGAAATGCCACTTTATGAACATCTATCACGTGGCATGCGCTGCCAGATGGAAAATGGTTTGGACTAGTAGAATAGCCCCCTTTATTCTGACTTGTAAAGCGTGCGGAGATTGTCTGCAGAGAGCTTTGGGTGAGATGAAATGTGTCAATGCTGGGGAATATGCCAATGCGCTCTACACGCTCTACAAAACTGTTATTTCAGTTCAAAATTCCATTGCAAAACTGGAACACTCCATTGAACTGGTTGCTTGGGCAAAGAAGGCGTAATGTATAGTGCAATGATTCATTTGTAAAATGCAGACATAGTCATTAAGCACGCATATTAGTCATACTCAATAAGCAGTGATATTCCCGACTTATAAACTACAAAATGAATTGATAGAGTCTGGAAATACATTACCTGTCTAAACTTTAGGCTTTGCATGGTCATATTCCACCCCACTGTAGGTACTTCATTATTTCCTGACGCCTAGTGCGCAAACACGCTTCCTTCACCTCGCGAGGGATAGCTGTATATTTCGCTGTCAAGGTGGACATTTGTGTTCGCTCACGCAGGCTGGAATGGCTGATGTTAGTGGGGTACATGTTCCCTGGACTTCACGGCACCTGTTGTGTGTGACCTATGGTGAAGGCAGTTCAGCAGCCTTGTGCCGCAGTTCGGGATGTGGTGCACCTGTCCGGCGGTAACCGTATGTGCTGCAATTCGGGATGTGGTGCACCTGTCCGGCGGTAACCGTATGTGCCGCAATTCGGGATGTGGTGCACCTGTCCGGCGGTAACCGTATGTGCCGCAATTCGGGATGTGGTGCACCTGTCCGGCGGTAACCGTATGTGCCGCAGTTCGGGATGTGGTGCACCTGTCCGGCGGTAACCGTATGTGCCGCAGTTCGGGATGTGGTGCACCTGTCTGGCGGTAACCGTATGTGCCGCAGTTCGGGATGTGGGTATATTTTGGCGGTAATCGGCGCCACACCGCTACCTAGGCCGTCTCCGCCACTTGGGCCGGCTCCGGCTCCGCCTCCTAGGCCGGTTCCGGCTCCGCCACCTGGGCCGGCTCCGGCACCGCCCCCTAGGTCGGCTCCGGCTCCGCCACCTGGGCCGGCTCCGGCTCCGCCCCTAGGCCGGCTCCGGCTCCGCCACCTGGGCCGGCTCTGGCACCGCCCCCTTGGCCGGCTCTGGCACCGCCCTCTTGGCCGGCTCCGGCTCCGCCACCTGGGTCGGCTCCGGCTCCGCCACCTGGGCCGGCTCCGGCTCCGCCCCTAGGCCGGCTCCGCCACCTGGGCCGGCTCCGGCTCCGCCCCCTAGGCCGGCTCCGGATCCGCCCCTAGGCCGGCTCCGGCTCCGCCACCTGGGCCGGCTCCGCGGCACCGGCAGCAGCCTTCAGCCTCACCTTGGGATATCTGCGTGGTGCTGTCATCACGCGCGTGAACGCCACTTTCTCTCAATGGGGGCCAACATCCAGGGAGGCCCCTCCTCTGGAGCGGGTCAGATGTTAAATGGACCTGGAAACATAACCTCGGACATGCATTCAAGGAAGGTGTGCGCGGAGGTACTAGACGGCTAGCTTAGGTGTTTATTGGGGGGTGCTGAAACCTGGAAGTGAACCATATATAATAGAATGTTTCAATCGTATTGTCCCGGGGTTGGCCGTAACTTGGGCTGCGGAGGTTGCGAGGAACGGGCTCCGAAGCTGGCTGAGCCCGATGGTAAACGCTGGACCGGGCGAGGGGAGACCGATCTACGCTGGACCGGGCGAGGGAGGCCGATCTACGCTGGACCGGGCGAGGGAGGCCGATCTACGCTGACCGGGCGAGGGAGACCGATCTACGCTGGACCGGGCGAGGGAGACCGATCTACGCTGGACCGGGCGAGGGAGGCCGATCTACGCTGACCGGGCGAGGGAGACCGATCTACGCTGGACCGGGCGAGGGAGGCCGATCTACGCTGGACCGGGCGAGGGAGGCCGATCTACGCTGGACCGGGCGAGGGGAGACCGATCTACGCTGGACCGGGCGAGGAGACCGATCTACGCTGACCGGGCGAGGGAGACCGATCTACGCTGGACCGGGCGAGGGGAGACCGATCTACGCTGGACCGGGCGAGGGGAGACCGATCTACGCTGGACCGGGCGAGGGAGGCCGATCTACGCTGGACCGGGCGAGGGGAGACCGATCTACGCTGGACCGGGCGAGGGGAGACCGATCTACGCTGGACCGGGCGAGGGGAGACCGATCTACGCTGGACCGGGCGAGGGGAGACCGATCTACGCTGGACCGGGCGAGGGGAGACCGATCTACGCTGGACCGGGCGAGGGGAGACCGATCTCGTCCCTTTGTCTCGGTCAGATGTCAACAAGAACAAAGACGAAACCAGGAAGAAATACTGGAAATACTGCTTTCAAGTGCCCACAAAGTTCTGTCTTTTATACCAATAGCTTATTTACAATTTTATTCATTTAGATTATAGCTATAAATATATCAAGATGGAATATCAGAAAAAAACATTAACTTCAAAATTTCCGTGTCATGTTAGGTGCCAGGCGGACCAGGTATAAATCAACAAACAATGAGGAAAGTACGTCTGTTCGTGGCGGTGGAGGTAAATTCAAGGACAAGAACAATTGCTGGTGGCGGGCGGGCGTGCAGTTCCCAGCAGGTCGGAGCGGGCGGGCGTGCAGTTCCCAGCAGGTCGGAGCGGGCGGGCGTGCAGTTCCCAGCAGGTCGGAGCGGGCGGGCGTGCAGTTCCCAGTAGGTCGGAGCGGGCGGGCGTGCAGTTCCCAGTAGGTCGGAGCGGGCGGGCGTGCAGTTCCCAGCAGGTCGGAGCAGGCGGGCGTGCAGTTCCCAGCAGGTCGGAGCGGGCGGGCGTGCAGTTCCCAGCAGGTCGGAGCAGGCGGGCGTGCAGTTCCCAGCAGGTCGGAGCGGGCGGGCGTGCAGTTCCCAGTAGGTCGGAGCGGGCGGGCGTGCAGTTCCCAGCAGGTCGGAGCGGGCGGGCGTGCAGTTCCCAGTAGGTCGGAGCGGGCGGGCGTGCAGTTCCCAGCAGGTCGGAGCAGGCGGGCGTGCAGTTCCCAGCAGGTCGGAGCGGGCGGGCGTGCAGTTCCCAGTAGGTCGGAGCGGGCGGGCGTGCAGTTCCCAGCAGGTCGGAGCGGGCGGGCGTGCAGTTCCCAGTAGGTCGGAGCGGGCGGGCGTGCAGTTCCCAGCAGTTCGGAGCGGGCGGGCGTGTCGTCGTGTGCCTGTTACCGAGGTCGGTACCTGCGCCTGTACGCAGCCCGACCGGCGGTCCCTGCTTACCGACAATGGGCAAGGAATCAGCGGTGGTGTCAGCCATCAGTGCCAACCTGTCGCACGGGTACCAATATGTCGCACCAGCACCGACCTGTTGCACCAGTACCCATCTGTCGCACTGGTACCAACCTGTCGCACCAGTACGAACCTGTCGCACCAGTACCAATCTGTCGCATGAAGCTGGTGACGGCAGCGGCGCGGCGGCGGGCCGCGGACTGGTCATACGTGGGTGCTGGGTGTCGGGATACAACTCTGTCGGCTGAGGCCTACTAACTGTTCAAATGAAGAGTAGCTGTGGTTTGTGAAGAGCAGAACTGTTGTGGCACATAGGCTGTGCTGGCGCCAGAATCGTTTTAAATGGCACATCGCGGTCGCTTCCAACCAAACAGTCTGGCTTTGAGACAAGCAATGCTAGGCTCAACCCGAAGAATTCCTCTGAACCCGAAGAAAAATGATCGATCCGCGCTCGTCCATAGCAAAAACTCGGCTAGCTCATTCATCCATCGTCTGGGGTCCGGATGTAAGAAGCGACGCGGGGGGAGATTCGCGGGGTGCTCGGAGGCCCTCTCAATCTGTTTCACTGAGAAACATCCGGGGCAGGCGCCCAGGCTCGTCTCAAACCCATCAGCGAGAAAAGCCGGATCGGCCAGAGCGCCACAAAAAGCCCGACCCACCTGCGACGTTGCCAGATTCAGCGGCCGCTGGGTGCGACATCTTAAACGGTCCCATGCTGGAAAAGACGGTCCTGATCTGTTCATTGCCGTCAGCGTTCGTAAATAAAGCTGAGTGGGCACTGATTGTTCCAGATTCAATGATATTTATTCATTGCAAACCTTTTTTGAAATAAACTTGTCACTAGGATCGCCAATAAAGCTTGTCTCAATGTTATTGTCGTTCTTTTATCTGCATTGTCATCAGTTTTCTGGATATCAGTAAGCACACCTTCCTAAGCATTGAGCTCGGCCCTGGCCCGCCATTGCCTTGGAACAGCCTCCGGCTATGCATTTACTAGATAAATTTAACATAGATAGCGATAAACAGCGCTAAATTTGCTTCACCACTGGTTCACAACAAATTCTATGAAACTCAATTCTAGCAAATCCCAACTCTTGGTTTTAGGCACAAATCAGGTGATTCGAGGTCTCAAAAAAATTCAATCTCGATAAACGGTTCTTCAATCGTAGAATGTGATTGGGTAAAAAATTTCGGCCTGATTATGGACAGAACCCTTTCGTTTGAACCTCACGAAAACCAGCTGGTTCGCCGGTGCACGGGTTTGCTCATTGGCCTGATGCACGCTCGACATCGCCTACCTCAGGACGTAATGAAGCCTGTCCTCTACTGTCGGGTTATCTCTACATTGCGATACTGCAAAGTGTCTACGGAACTGGAAGTAAGCAGTGTATGGCCCGGGTGCAGAAAATTATTAACTTCGCCGTGAGAGTGTGTGCTACAAACCGTCGCAAGCGCGACCACATCAGTGACGCCGTTCGCAGTTTGGGTTGGCTTCCTGCTCGCAAGCTTGCAATTTACCACCTACTCTGCCTCCTGAAGCGCATCTTGCTCAATGGAGAACCGATTGTTTTGCCCAGAATGTTTATGCAGCAGGGTCAAGCTAGGGAGCGTAGTGCCAGGCGTGATGCCGATCTGTTATTACCGCGAATCAGGACTGAATCCGGAAGACGGCGATTTAGCTACCGAGCTGCTTCGGAATTCAATGCGTTGTCTTCACTTTTAAGAGACGGTCCGCTCTCAGTTGTCAAGGCGAAAGTTCGATGCCGGCTACAATCTGCCTGATTGGCATACTTGAACGCTGAGGTCTGGTGTGCATGTTTGTTTGTGTAATTGTGCATGCTTGTCTTGTCCTGCTTCCTATGTATTAAGAAAGACTCGAACTCAGAATAGCCATGCTCATGGAGGAGTTCACAAAATACAGAATACAGAAAACAGAGGCGCTGTCACATTTCGGGGCGGGGGCGTGAGCCCTCTAGCCGTCCCCTTGTGTCCGCTACCGTCCGTGAGTTGTTTAGGCAGACCCTCATGTTGGAGATTGGCTCTGAAAGAGCGCTCGGTGGAACGTCAGTCCTGCGCAGATGAAGGTAATTGTGGCCATGCAGGGCTGACCTGCGCAGCTCAGATGTTTTATGGCTTTGTTCTGCTTTACTAGCTGACCTGCCCCTCTCAATGGCTTTCTGGAGTTGCCTGCACATTTTTCCGGATTGTTTTATTTTTATTCTCAGCACGACCCTTGCACTCTGGCCCCATTCATTCTTATTGCTCTAATACATCATATGTCAATAGACGATCGTCTCTTGTTCAACATCTAAACATGCTATAGAGACCGGCGGCCGGTCCTAATCGCCCAGTGTTGATGGCGATTGAATGAGTTGATCTGCAGGCTGAACATGACTGATGCCTGCTGGCGCCGTCAAATGATGACTTGTGTAAACACCTGCCCTGCCCTCATATGGCGTGTCTGCACACGAGCATTAGCTGGAGTGAGGCGTGCTGCTGTAACCGTCGCTGTCGTCACCACCACCCCGTGGCTGCTGTTTAGAACATAACTCAAAGGCGACGGTGCGCCCAGCAGTTACCACACCTATGGCTAGGTGGGGGGAGGGGTAGAGGGGGCTCTGACCTGCTCAGTGAAGGTGGGGGGGGGGCAGAGGGGCTCTGACCTGCTCAGTGAAGGTGGGGGTGGTGGGGCTCTGACCTGCTCAGTGAAGGTGGGGCAGAGGGGGCTCTGACCAGCTCAGTGAATGTGGGGGGCAAAGGGGGCTCTGACCTGCTCAGTGAAGGTGGGGGGTGGAGGGGCTCTGACCTGCTGAGTGAAGGTGGGGGCAGAGGGGGCTCTGACATGCTCAGTGAAGGTGGGGTGGAGGGGCTCTGACCTGCTCAGTGAAGGTGGGGGCAGAGGGCTCAAATGCTAAAACAGTCGAAACGCTCAAATGTACCGATAAGGTTAAAAACCTAGGCGTTATAATGAATAGTAACCTTTCGTGAAAATATCACGTCAAAAACCTAGCTGGTCGATGCTTGGGCATGCTACGAGGATTGTTTTATGCAAAACATGCTCTACCCCTTTTGGTATAATGGATAGTAACCTGTCGTGGAAATATCACGTCAAAAACCTAGCTGGTCGATGCTTGGGCATGCTACGAGGATTGTTTTATGCAAAACATGCTCTACCCCTTTTGGCATTGCCTCGTCTGATCGACTCACTGGGCATGTCACACATTAGATACTGAGTTCAAGTGTATGGCAGCGCAAACCCTTGTGTGCTTTCTGAACTACAGGTGTTGAACTTTGCAGCAAGAGTGATATCTGCGGGTGGAAAATATGACCATATCTCCGATGTGCTTCGACAATTAAAATGGCTGACGATTCCCCAGTTGATAACCTATTTTGATTTATACTTACTGCATAAAATCATCACGAACGAAACCTCCTCATCTATAAGAAACAACATGTCATTCAACCACGAAATTATAGCTCGTGAAACCCGGCAATCATTGCAACTGTCGCTTTATCGCCCAAATAACAACCATGGAAAACGTCAGTTCATATATCGAGCATCTACAAAATTCAACCGGCACGTTATACCCAATGATCTTAATATTATCAGTACCGATGTGTTCAAATCTCGCATTAGGCAAGTCATAAGAAATTCCAGCTAGTCGTGCAAGACAGTCGTTGAAATTATGCTTACATACTTACTGGTTATTTTTATGTGTTATACTTATTATGTGACTGTTATGTGACTGTGACGATGGTTCGGAATAGCCCTCATGGAGTGAAGAAACCTGGAAATGTCTTGTAGGCTGTCGAAATAAATAAATAATCCATTGTTTTCAGTTGGAGCGGTGTGACGTGAGTGGGCTGATTGGCCCGGTGTAACGCTGTCTCGAGTTGGCTCGGTGTAACGCTGTCTCGTGTTGGCTCGGTGTAACGCTGTCTCGTGTTGGCTCGGTGTAACGCTGTCTCGTGTTGGCTCGGTGTAACGCTGTCTCGTGTTGGCTCGGTGTAACGCTGTCTCGTGTTGGCCCGGTGTAACGCTGTCTCGTGTTGGCCCGGTGTAACGCTGTCTCCTGTTGGCTCGGTGTAACGCTGCCTCCTGTTGGCTCGGTGTAACGCTGTCTCGTGCTGGCCCGATTTAACGCTGTCTCGTGTTGGCCCGGTGTAAAGCTGTCTCGTGTTGGCTCGGTGTAACGCTGTCTCGTGTTGGCTCGGTGTAACGCTGTCTCGTGTTGGCCCGGTGTAACGCTGTCTCGTGTTGGCCCGGTGTAACGCTGTCTCGTGTTGGCCCGGTGTAACGCTGTCCCGTGTTGGCTCGGTGTAACGCTGTCTCGTGTTGGCTCGGTGTAACGCTGTCTCGTGTTGGCTCGGTGTAACGCTGTCTCCTGTTGGCCCGGTGTAACGCTGTCTCCTGTTGGCCCGGTGTAACGCTGTCTCCTGTTGGCTCGGCAGTCGGTGTGACCTCCTGCCCCGGGGTCAGCTGCGAGCCCTCCATCCCGGCCCAGATCGGCTGCCCCTCCGACTCCGTGCTCAAGAGCAGCGCTCCTGCACGGCCGGACTGCTGTCCCCTCTTCTCTGAGTGTGTCTGCGACCTCGAGTCGTGCCCTCCGGTCGCCAAATGTGCGCGAGGTCAGAAGGTTGAGCTGGTGTCGGCCGGACAGCGAGTGCCCGGCCAGTGCTGCAGTCAGTGGCGGTGCCAGGACCAAGGTCAGTCCACGCCTCTTAGTGGCATTGGGGTTTCTTTGGTTGTAGATGGTTAGCGCTGTGACTGGCCTGCGTGCGGCTTTGAAGCACTAACGACTGATTGAATGTGCCGCGCTCGAGTGATTTCAGAGTGGCTTCCTGTTTACAGGAGATGGCGGTGTTTGGTTTGGATTTGATGCATGACTCTCTGCTCTCAAGCTTATTGCGTAGTTCGCGTCGTGAGTGGCTACTTTAATTCGAGAAACAACATTTTTAGTAAATATAAGTGGTCCTGAATAACGTGAGATGCGTTTCTAATAGCATGGTGGCTGTGATGGCGTGCTGTGAAATACTAACACTCGATTTTAACCTCGCTGACAGATCAAGTGCAGGAAGCACGAGCCAAGACAAAGTCAGTGGTAGCTGGCACGACCATGGTGGAGCCAACGCGAGCCAAGACGAAGTCAGTGGTAGCTGGCACGACGCTGGTGGAGCCAACACGAGCCAAGACGAAGTCAGTGGTAGCTGGCACGACGCTGGTGGAGCCAAACTCCGTAGAAAAGGTCTCAACGAGCACATTGCAATCGGACACAACCACGGAACCAAAGCATCAGACAGAGCAGCAGCCTCTTGGAACAAGTGGCCCACAATGGGCGGACACCACGTCAACAGACACCACTTCTGCCTCCCAGTCAGTGTCAGAAGACACGGCGGCGGTGTCTGTCGACGCGGAATCTCTGTTCTCCGTCACACCGTTAGTCACGGCTGACGCCTGCGGTGAGGTGACGTGCGCGGCGGCGGACCCCTGTCCTGTGGACAGCTACCGTCTGGCCTCTCAGCAGGGTCCGCCCCACTGCTGCCAGGGCGCCTGCCAGTGTCTGCCGGACCAGTGCCGCCCTCCCAGCTGCCCGGCCGGCATGCAGGCCACCGTGGTGTCGGTGGGAACAGGACGGCCCGGCAGCTGCTGTCCAGTCTACCAGTGCGGTCAGTATCCCTCCGGCGTCCTCTGTACACGGCGCATGTGAGTGCCCAGTCGGCTTCAAATGGCCAGCATGGCTGGTGTCTATCTCAATCTCCCAATTGCATCAATGCATCAGGCATTGTACTTAATGCAAATTTAATACCTTTCAATGAGTATCTCTTATTTTATTTTGTAGTCTAATGTTTCCAGTTTGTGAAATGCAAAAATTAATTCGAAGCCCAATGAATATTGTCATGTTCTTCTTCACATAATATGTAGGAACAAGCAGGTCGCAAGACCTTTTCTTACCAAACTTCAGAGGTAAAATGATCATTTGTGGTCATTTTGAGAGTCTTTGTAGTCATTATGGGAGTCGGGCCACACTGAAGCGCCCGCATCGATTATTCTCCGCGAATAAATCGCAGCAATCGTTCTAGAGATGTGGAAGATAGTGACATTTATTCTATTGTATTTAATTTCTGATGGCTGCAGATTATGAGAAAATAAATATGGATATATTCTCACGCTAAGGAGGTTAACGAAGCAAAACGAGTCCGTGAGAACAAAATGAAATGGTATCAGGAGAACTATCTATCATAGTCTGCTCGTCTGAATGATCTATTTTAAAAAAAAAATGGTATAAATCTATGCGGCGGAACTATAATTTTGTTACCGCCAGAACTATCTGGAGATAGGCACGCACTCTGCTACAGTAAATATCATCACTGTTACCGCCAGAACTATCTAGAGATCGTCACGCACTCTGTTACAGTAAATATCAGTACTGTTACCGCCATAACTATCTATAGATCACCACGCACTCTGCTACAGTTATACAGTAAATATCATCACTGTTACCGCCATAACTATCTAGAGATCGGCACGCGCTCTGCTACAGTAAATATCATCACTGTTACCGCCATAACTGTCTGGAGATCGGCACGCAGTCTGCTACAGTAATATACTGTGAATATCAGTACTGTTACCGCCATAACTATCTAGAGATCGGCACGCACTTTACTACAGTGAATATCAGCACTGTTACCGCCATAACTATCTGGAGATCGGCACGCACTCTGCTACAGTAAATATCATCACTGTTACCACCATAACTATCTAGAGATCGGCACGTGCTCCTCTACAGTAAATATCATCACTGGTACCGCCATAACTATCTAGAGATCGGCACGCACTCTGCTACAGTTATACAGTGAATATCAGTACTGTTACCGCCAGAACTATCTGGAGATCGGCACGCACTCTGCTACAGTAAATATCATCACTGTTACCGCCATAACTATCTAGAGATCGGCACGCACTCTGCTACAGTAAATATCATCACTGTTACCGCCATAACTATCTAGAGATCGGCACGCACTCTGCTACAGTAAATATCACCACTGTTACCGCCATAACTATCTGGAGATCGGCACGCACTCTGCTACAGTAAATATCATCACTGTTACCGCCATAACTGTCTAGAGATCGGCACGCACCCTGCTACAGTTATACAGTGAATATCAGTACTGTTACCGCCAGAACTATCTAGAGATCGGCACGCTCTCTGCTACAGTGAATATCGGGACGTTGTTGCTCGGAGATGAATCTGCAGCTGAGAGTCATTGCTGGAAGCTGGCGGCTGCCAGCGCCCGTTTGCATGTGTTGATCTGATTGTCATTCAGCTGCTAGTTTCGGCTGGCATCCGGGGCCCAGTTTGTTTACCTCCCGCTAGTTGCGAGGACGTTTATGAGGAAAAATCGTGACAGCATCGCCGTGCTAGTCTGAAAAGGTGGGCGGTTGGTTTGTGATACCATTTGTGATTTATGCGGCTCTTAGCAGTTTATTCACAAATTAGATTCATTTGATCTTGCAAACAATCTGGTGCAACCCTCGTTTAAATCCCGGGCTTTGATCTCTATTCCAGCTGTAGGGTGGCCTTAGCAAGCATGTTTGTGTTAACGAACTTTACTCTTTGTGACTGGAAGTATGAACTTTGGGCCCATCGGCTCAGGGCTGCCTTTAAAGTAATAATTAATGTCAGATTGATGAAGCTGATGATATCTGTGAAACTTATCCATGTTATAATTTTTCCGCTCTACTCATATAAGTTATAAATGAGAAGCGTGTTTATGTCAAAACGTTGCGAATTTTGTCTTAAATTCATCTTGAAGGGCTCATTCTTTTGCCTATATAAATTACCACTGGATTTTGCAACGCTCTCTATCTTAACCTACACTCGTCAACACTTTTCTTTGAAGTTCAAAAGTTAAATCACTTGGAAAATGATGCTAATGCTATTGTTCTTTAAAGGTCGCTTAGCCCAAAGCCTGCTATTGCTTGCCGTGGTTGGAGATGACTAAGGAGTTGGTTTGGTTACTGGGTGACCCAAAGCCAGCTCGGTTTGTTACGCATTCATTAAAGGTGCGTTAGGGCGCAGCGCTTTGTCTATCACCATCTTAAAACAGCGATGGAGTTCGGGCTACCAAACAAAACAGTAATCGGCTAATGCAGCCGCTCTGTTTCTTCTTTCTGTTTGTACCGTAGTTCATCCATACCAACCATCTCCCCCACAACGCTGCTGCCACTGGCATGTTACTAGTGGCCTCCCGCAGCGAGTCTTTGGCTGTTATTTCCAGTAGCTTCCGTCATATGTGGAGTGAATGGAGGGGCTTTGCAGAGATATACAGGCTGCCCGGCAGGCAGATGTGGGAGGAGTGGGGGCTGGAACAGTCACGCAGTGTGCTTCCTCTGCTGCGGCTGGTGGTTGAGTACAAACGAAGAGCATCAGTTGGCCGCGCAGCCGGCTGGCATGTGGTCAGCAGAGACGAATGATCAGCCTCAGCGCAGCCTGCTGCCGCCGAGCAACGCCACTGCTCACAGACCGGGCTCAACTCTCCGCCCCTGTTTCACCGAAATTCTGCTACACAACAACACATGTATTGCACACAAAAATACAGCACGGTTTCTGGAACGTACAAAGTATGCGGAAGCCAGACAATTTGTGCTTGCGTTAAATTTATGCCCCGACGCTGGCAGACCTATATGTGAATGTATGTCGCAAGAGTAGATGAGGAAGGTACCGGGAATACCAGTGCCACCAACATCCAGCCTAAGTATTCTATTTTGTTTCTCGCAATGTGTTTCGGTAATTTGCGCTTGCAGTTATAAAACGCCATGAATGCGGGCAGCATATTTTTGCGTGACTCGGAAAAATCCCTGTTTGGAAACAAGGTGGGGAATCTGAGCATGACCTACATCTCTCTGGTGCGCCGAGCTCGGCGTCTGTGTGCTCTGACCTCTGCTCCACCTCGGCAGACGTGGCGCCCACCTGCACCCACGACGGACGCACATACCGCGACGGCGACACCTGGAAGTCCAACCAGTGCACCACCTGCCACTGCAAGGACGCACTCACCTTCTGCAAGCCGGTGGAGTGCGCGCCGCTGGTGGGCTGTAGCAGGGTCACCCACCACCGCCAGCGCTGCTGCCCCAGCTGTCTCGGTAAGTACCGGCAGAGCTGGTCAGAGGGCAGCCGCTGCAACACTGCAGTGCCATTTCATCACGGATACCGTGTTTCCGTTTTTTAGGTTAGAGTGAAAATAGGTGGAGTTATCCCCGCTGGTGTTGATCCCAGGCCTTGTGTAAGGCTCCGGACCACATCGCTGCACTCGATACCTCCTCTACACTCGCTGGCTGGTTCCGCGTCGGTGCCAATATCGCCGCCATTGTGTTCTAAGGCCGTTCGAGTCTGCCCTTGTCCTTGGCTAACGCGGCGGTCGCGTGCCGCTACAATAATTGGCCAATGACCCGCTCCCCGTTTGGGGACGGTGGCTTGGCCAGCGCTGGCGGTGGCCGCTGGACTATTTATTTCCATCACGGCTAGCCTCCCGCGGTGTCCGCGTCGGCATTAATCACCCCATGGAAATGGCGCGTCCGGGCCTGGCTAACCAGCCCCGGCATCAATATCCCAAATCCACTCACCACCTGGCGGCAACTGCACCGGCTTCGTGATCACGCAGAGCGTGCAGCATTGCTTATGCTGGAACCGTTCCAGCCCGGCCCGGCGTCGTGTTGTGAGAGCTGCTGTGGACCGGCTTCAGCCTCGGAGTGTTTGAGACGTTGGCGCTCCCAATCTCGCCTGCCCGGTAGGACGTGTCTGTGGTGGATGGCGCGCCAGGAGGCCCGCTGCTGCCCTCCCTGCCTGATACAGAGACATGCCGCCACACACAGAGGCATGACTGGTGACTGGAGACCCACCAGGACACGGCCGGTGTCGGGTGGCAGACGCGCTCGCCTCAGCCTCCCTGACGTTCGCTTATTTCGGACCGCGGGAGCAGGCGTCTGGTGCGATGACGTCGCCATGTTGTTGGGCTGCTTGGTGAAATTTCGCTTATATTTGGTGCCTTTAGAGTTGTGTTTGATGCCGCTTGAGTTGCCAACCCCACGTTTGATTCGTGTAAACAGTGAACCAGGGCACTGAAGTGTGAGCGCTCCCTGAGGTGCTCGGTCCAGCTCGGAGGCCAAAAATCAGCCCCTGTTCAGTCTACGCATAACGTGTCCGTTTGGTGCATGTCTGAGCTCCCGGCTGCCTCTTTTATTGCGATTGGGTTGAACTCTTTGATTGCCATTGGGTCGAACTCTTTGATTGCGATTGGGTTGCCTGGTGGCGTCAGCGGTGGCAGCCATGTGACGTGGTGTTATGGCAGGAGTGAGATCACCCCCCGCCAGACCGTCGAAAGGTGCGTAGCCGCCTGACACCACGAATATTGGCCGCTGGCACGGAGGCTGCACGACCACGCCACCGCCAGAGGCCACCGCCAGAGGCCACCAGTGGCGGATCTAGCCGGTCGGTTTGGGAGGGGCAAACTAAAGTCGAAAAGCAAAAAAACGTCACGCAGGGAAAATCGCACTACAATATGACTTCCCGGTAGAATTTTGGGTGTTTGAGGCAAAAGAAAAAAATAAAACGTCATGGGATGAAAAATATGGGCTCAAGATACTTTTTTCTATCCAAAGCCCCATATATCCCCTGAACTTAACTGTTCTGTTTGAAGTTGAGATTTGAAGCACCAAAATCATGCATATAAACTAAAAAGGGGTCGGGACAAAAGGAGGTCGATCGCCTTGGGGGAGAGGGGCAAAACATAGTGTAGCCCCTAGCTTCTCCGTTTGGGGGGGCAAATGCCTTTTTCCCGCCCCCTGGATCCGCCATTGGAGGCCACCGACAGAGGCCAGCGGCAGAGGCCAGAGGCCACCGACAGAAGTCAGCCGCAGAGGCCACCGGCAGATGCCAGCGGCAGATCCCACCGGCAGAGGCCACCGGCAGAGGCCACCGGCAGATGCCAGCGGCAGATCCCACCGTCAGAGGCCAGAG
The DNA here is from genome assembly GCA_034440635.1 of Lepas anatifera. Taxonomy (NCBI): domain Eukaryota; kingdom Metazoa; phylum Arthropoda; class Thecostraca; family Lepadidae; genus Lepas; species Lepas anatifera. The sequence continues at coordinate 137,202 of JAOTON010001200.1, read as the reverse complement.
GCCACCGACAGAGGCCAGCGGCAGATGCCAGCGGCAGATCCCACCGTCAGAGGCCACCGGCAGAGGCCACCGGCAGAGGCCAGCCATCATTCAACTGCAGCCCCGTCGGCGTACGTTGTCGCCGTTGATACCAAATGCACCGCCCCTTACTGAGTAGCACGCATGACTGCTCGTGGAATCCCACCGACTGAAGACCCTGTTTTCGTTGAATCAGCGTGTGTATTTTGTCTACCTCTTTGTATCGGCTTGCTTGGCGCCGAATTTGTCTCGGACACTGATGGGTTGATACAGAAGCCGGGGTCCGAGTGTTTTCACTTGGTGTTGATTGCGGGGGGTGGGATCCCCGCCATGAGGCGTCACCAAGACAGTTCGGCACCTGACGGGATACGTCTGGCGGCTACCAGACACTTTCACCACGTGCTCATTAGCGCCGTAAATCAAGTGACTCAATCTTCTCGTCGTAGACTGAGAATGCCAGCGGAAATGTTCTGATTACGTTTGCTGTAAAATATCCATTTCGGGTCGGGAAAGCCGTTTTGTGGTGCCAGTTTTCATTGTATGGGGTCGGTTTTGTTACTCAGCGTTGGCCAAGGTTCATTAGGCCCTGTGCGCCGTGCTCGTTTCTCGGCGTGAAATCTCCCCTTCAACCGCACTATCTCTGCTAATGATCGGGTTTGCGCTGTTTCTTTGAAAGCTCTTACCAGCCCCATGACTAAATCTGAAAAAGAACAGACCGCATCAGTGCCAAAATCAATCGTCGGGGCCTAACGACGCAACACCCCGGACCTTACTTCCGGACAACGTCAGACCGAACCTGTTCGCTTCTTTTAAAATAGCTTATATTTGTTTCTAACGAGTCTGAAAAGTGCTGGTTTTAATGAAGGGAGTAACCGGTACCGGTGGAAGAGGGGCAGCTACTTGCGGCCTCACCTCGAAGGTGTGGGCTGCCGCTCAGTCCCCTCCAACAGGTGCGCTGGTAGCTACTCAACAGTGCTGTACCACTCTGTGTTGCAATGGCTATTTGCCATTTGGACAGGGGCGGGAAGCGATGGCTGATTTACCCAGACTTTGTCAGCTAACAACCCTAAGTGGCTGACTCTCATCAGCAACTATATATCAGTGTCTTCGTCTTTAAAGAATCATGGATGGGGCCCACATTTGTCTTGGCGCCGACCCGGTTCCGACACCTCCTCTGTGGCTAGCCGGCGGCAGCAGGAGGCGCGTGGTAAACACGCCCTGCCCGGTGGCTAGTCGGCGGTGGCAGGAGGCGCGTGGTAAACACGCCCTGCTCGGTGGCTAGTCGGCGGCGGCAGAAGGCACGTGGTAAACACGCCCTGCCCGGTGGCTAGTCGGGGGCGGCAGAAGGCACGTGGTAAACACGCCCTGCTCGGTGGCTAGTCGGCGGTGGCAGGAGGCGAGTGTTAAACACGCCCTGCCCGGTGGCTAGTCGGGGGCGGCAGAAGGCACGTGGTAAACACGCCCTGCTCGGTGGCTAGTCGGCAGTGGCAGGAGGCGAGTGTTAAACACGCCCTGCCCGGTGGCTAGTCGGGGGCGGCAGAAGGCACGTGGTAAACGCGCCCTGCTCGGTGGCTAGTCGGCAGTGGCAGGAGGCGAGTGTTAAACACGCCCTGCCCGGTGGCTAGTCGGGGGCGGCAGAAGGCACGTAGTAAACACGCCCTGCTCGGTGGCTAGTCGGGGGCGGCAGAAGGCACGTGGTAAACGCGCCCTGCTCGGTGGCTAGTCGGCAGTGGCAGGAGGCGAGTGTTAAACACGCCCTGCCCGGTGGCTAGTCGGGGGCGGCAGAAGGCACGTGGTAAACACGCCCTGCTCGGTGGCTAGTCGGCAGTGGCAGGAGGCGAGTGTTAAACACGCCCTGCTCGGTGGCTAGTCGGCGGTGGCAGGAGGCGCGTGGTAAACACGCCCTGCTCGGTGGCTAGTCGGCGGTGGCAGGAGGCGCGTGGTAAACACGCCCTGCCCGGTGGCTAGTCGGCGGCGGCCGCTGTGGCCGCTGACAGCTCACCACGGCGACAGTCCCACTCTGCTCTTGTCAGCCAGACCTGGATCCTGGCGCCGCAGAGTATTATTATCGGATGGCGCGCAATTGGAGCCGCTTGGAATGTCCCGCTCGTTATGATTACTTCGTGGGACATTCTTGGCGAATCCAGCAATTGTTTCGGCCCGGTTTCTCGGGATGGAATAACGTACAGTCGGATTATCTGCCCGTGTTAGCCGTGCTTTCGGACCGTTTGAATAATATGTTGAACCTGATACGGTGCATTCACGGTTGGAGTATTTCTTCTCAGAAGTGCAATGGTATCTCCCCGGAAATATGATGTCCTTGGGGGTGGGCCCTTACTTCATTTCGATGGCCTCAGGCAGCTCTCAGAATAATTTAAACAAGATCCTGATTATTTGGTAAGCTCATTATCGCTTCCTCCTGCGGATGTGTGTGTTTTGGGCGAGACAGAAGGGCCACGAATATTCGAGGTGCCCTGGTGGCCGTGGGGCTGAACCAGTTGGGAGGTTGTGATTGACACGCGCCACAGCAACAGGAGATAGTACTTATCGCGCCACATGGACTTGAAGAGAGGGACCTCACAGGACGGTGTGGAAGCATCGGTCTTCTCGCGTCTGGAGCCCTGTGGCCCCGCGTCTGGGGCCCTGCGACTTATCGCACCAGTGCAGCCGCCTTGTTCGACAGGGAGAACTCAATTTAGGACCAATGTTTTTCATTCGTCACATCTTCGTGGATATCCAGATTTATAGAGGAAGCCATCCCATTTCTCCTGTTCATTGTGCTATGTTTTTTACGGCACGTTAAGATCACTTTTAATATGCTGGGGCCAAAATATCCATGTGAACACAGAAAAAGAAGCTTAAAAATACGTCACCGAATTTTTGGATGTTGATGGTGGGGCGGAGGGGGGTGAAGAATGCTGTAAGAAATTTGGTTGCTTCTGGAAGGTTTATATTGTGGCAGAGTTCAACATTATTCAAATTACGCGGCCTCAGCGTGGCGGGACCTCGTGATTGTAAATTGCTGTCAATCCAACTGAGGAGAGACGCGTGCGGGGTACGAGCTGAACATCTTCGGAAGCCACACACCATGCCTCGTAGGAGATTCAATCCTGTCACTTATTCTCGTGTTTCACGAACGCCTCTGCCGATGAATCACGTGTTCTGGAGCCCAGGAGCTTGTGTGGTCCAAAATCAGTTGGCACTATCAACCAGCAGCGCCATATAAGGCAGCGGCGGCGGGTAACACCCCGCCGGGTGACGGGGGCAGCGCGCTGCCGGGCGCCGGTCACCCGCGGGGTAAACAGAGTACGCTGGAGTAGTGAGTCAGCGCGCGCCGGAAGCGCGCGTGATTGGTGCTGTTTTGGGCGCTGTAGACGTCATCGCGGCAGTGGGAACGGGTTTCAACGGCCCACCGCGGAGGAGGGCAGGGCCGGGCAGCTTGGCAAAGGCCGGCCATTGCCGGCTGCTCCAAGGATGACCTCATCATCTGTTTACTTAGGGCAATGGGCTGCAAATGTGCGAAAACTACAGGATATTTGTGAATATCAGAAGTTGTTGTTGCCTTTTCTAATGGCCGATGTGTACACAAAATAAAAAGCTATGCTCCCAGGCTTGATAATTACTCTATTGGTTACATAGTCCCTAAGCTGTCTAATGAGATAAAAAGGATACCATTGGTATGGCAGGAGACCGTTCTTATGATCCGGGTGCCGAGTCATCGGGATCCGATAATGGTATCGGCCGGGACCAAGTGGACCTGTGCCAGGACCTTGCTGGGGTCACAACATATTGAATGGTGTTGGTCGATACATTCAGCATACTCTCACCGGGAATAATCGAGCCTTTCGATGATTTGTATTATGGAGTCTGCATTCCATAGGTATACAAAATCAGTTAAAGGCAATGATGGGTTCCAAATGCTGCACACACAATCATTGAGTGATTTCTGACAAACGCGATCTTAACATGAACCATTTTTTTCTTCCTGTAATGACCTGTCCATACAGGTGTAGAATTTCCCTTTCAAATCCCTCCCCGAAATCGTCAGCTCTAGACATAACAACACAGCTATTTTGACCGTATGCCTCGAAAACTGGTTCTGTTCTGGGGTCAGTGCCGGGACCTTCTCTGGCCTCTCCGGGACCATGTCGGGCTGCTGGTACCGGGACGTTCTCTGGCCTCTCCGGGACCATGTCGGGCTCGCTGGTACGGGACCTTCTCTGCCTCTCCGGGACCATGTCGGGCTCGCTGGTACCGGGACCTTCTCTCGCCTCTCCGGGACCATGTCGGGCTCGCTGGTACCGGGACCTTCTCTGGCCTCTCCGGGACCATGTCGGGCTCGCTGGTACGGGACCTTCTCTCGCCTCTCCGGGACCATGTCGGGATGCTGGTACGGGACCTTCTCTCGCCTCTCCGGGACCATGTCGGGCTCGTTGGTACGGGACCTTCTCTGGCCTCTCCGGGACCATGTCGGGCTCGCTGGTACGGGACCTTCTCTCGGCTCTCCGGGACCATGTCGGGCTCGCTGGTACGGGACCTTCTCTGGCCTCTCCGGGACCATGTCGGGCTCGCTGGTACGGGACCTTCTCTCGGCCTCTCCGGGACCATGTCGGGCTCGCTGGTACGGGACCTTCTCTCGCCTCTCCGGGACCATGTCGGGCTCGCTGGTACGGGACCTTCTCTCGCCTCTCCGGGACCATGTCGGGCTCGCTGGTACCGGGACCTTCTCTCACCTCTCCGGGACCATGTATTGTTGAAGTAGAATCTCTCGTGCCGATAGGTAATTAAGATATTCCTCGCGGCGCGGTAGGTTCTTAGCTTTTTGGTGCATGTTTATGGAAAATGTTCCGGACTGTCTGCTTAAATTCGTAGTACCAACGATAGGTACTGTTTTTATTTTCTTATTTTCTGCTGTTATTAGATATTTGATTTCGGTAAGAATTATCATTTACCTCGCGGGGTGAGGCACAAGCTTAACATCAAATAATTCCTCACACAACACGAACCAAAATGTTTGTTTAGCCGACAATCAGGGACGCAGAAGTAGCAACGCTCGTGCAATCGCACCAGCTCACATCCGGGGGCCAGCCCAAACTAAACGTTACGTGGCCCGACGAGAAAACGAGTGACCCGGCCAACACCGGGAATGATTGTTATTTACAGAAAATGGCCTAGAATGTGGTCACATGGCAGGTCATAACCTAACATGCCCATTAAAATTAACCCCTGCTCATACGTACCCCTTCTATCAAATCAAGATGGGACTGTAATTGGGTGCTGCGCCCACAACTGACGAGAGTCGGCGGCGCGGACGGCGCCCAGGCTCTGCCTCTGTCGCTCGTTCTCAAGCTCAGGGGCGTGGTCACCGCCAATCAGTGACATCCGCAATCCCTTACTGCCCGCGGGGCAATCTGCTGTCAGAAGAAGCGTCGCTGAATGGCTTATTGCCTGTCGTTCTCGAGCGGGCCTGGCCATTGGCAGGGACGTTTAACAAACTGCGCGGTGCAGAATCCGCCTTTAAAACTGCCGATCAATAAGGAATAGTTACTGGGACCCACGTCAGATACTGAAAGTGTCTCAGATTGGTTTTCTCTTCCACGGCTGTTTTTCACAGGAGCGTAAATAAAGGTGGGAATATGACGTATCTGTTTATATATGCTTACCTTAGTTTTAAACTCGGTTGGGCGTGTTGCGCAGGAGTTTGTCCCGCGTCTCGGTCATGACACTGTGCCCCGCCTTCCACAGGCTTTCCACCAGCTCCTGATGGTGATTGGTGTTTTAGGGCACGTCAGCTTCTTTGGCTATATGTGCCCGTTCCATCAGTTCCTGTTGCGCAGGAGTTTGTCCCGCGTCTCGGTCATGACGCTGTGCCCCGCCTTCCACAGGCTTCCCACCAGCTCCTGATGATGATTGGTGTTTTAGGGCACGTCAGCTTCTTTGGCTATATGTGCCCGTTCCATCAGTTCCTGTTGCGCAGGAGCTTGTCCCGCGTCTCGGTCATGACGCTGTGCCCCGCCTTCCACAGGCTTTCCACCAGCTCCTGTTCGGTGTGAGGCACTTTAACCCTCGTCCTGGTAGGGGGGGTGTTTTATTGATACCTGCATATCGATACCATGGAAGTATTACCTGCCACTTACATGAGACGAATTGATGGTCAGTGAACATATTCCTGGAGGTTTCCCTGGCAGTCTCCTAGAAAATTGCTTCTCACATGATGAGCATGCTTTTGTTAATGGTTTCAATTATCCTTCTCCTAGATTGTACCGCATCTTCTGTCAGGAAAACCTGTCGTTCTTGCTGCCAAGTTTCTTTTTCATTATGAGATGTGGTCCAAATCAGCTTCCGTGAAGTGCTTAGAGCAGATTCTAGCAGTTTCCACATTAATGGTTTCGGCACGAGCACACTTATGGCTCATTCATTCCTCTTCCCACGCTTCGGAAACCTGTAAAATAACAGCTCCGGAGATACCCGACCGCTGGATTGACTATCCACCACAGCGCAAAAAACTCATACTCTTACTTTAAGCCAAAAAAGATTAGCATCGCAACTCTTGAAACTGAAGGAACGGACTTAGTAGTTATTATTGGATTAAACATAAATTCAAATTCAAATATCTCTAACGGCCACCGCCACGCACAACAACACTAATCACGTTATTTTTTCCTCCGCCAGAAATGAAACGAAGTGGTCGCGTGATGTGACGTCATTTATTGTTTTTCGACACGTTACGGAGATAGGGATGGCATCGCCTAACCGTATGTAATAACTGTAGGCACTCGCAGTGGCGGCGCTTGAACATTATGACAGCCTAGGCACGACTGATTTAGAGATAAAGATGCAGGCTTTTACCTTTTAGGGGGCAGGGGCGGATCCAGCTGGTCGGCTGGAGAAGGGGCAACCTCCTCATTTCTCGTCCAAAATGTTCTGATCTCAGTCCTATTTGGAGATAACCGGAAAACTTTAAATAAGCAGTGCGGAAGGCAACGTGGAGCTAAAATACGAAGATTTTGTATCCAAGTATTGAAAATATTTGGTCAGCAGCCAGGTGAAGATTGCCTGCCTCCATCTCCCCCTCTCCCAAATTTTTGTCGGTGGGATGTGGAAACGGCTATGCGGCAGTATATGTTGGTACAAGGCAAGATTCAAGAATGATACGTAGGTAGGTAAGTAAGCCGGGAAGTACAAGGTATTCACGAGAACTTTCTATTTCAAGGACGTCTTCGGCACTTCATTTTTTATGATTTCCAATATCTCGGGGTACGATCGATTCTCGAACGGAGTTTTCTAGAATTTCATCCACCAGATTAAGTGCCATTAATTACGTCCTTCATAAATGGTTCACAAATTAAATATATTGCAATCCAAACAACTGTCCTGCACTCGAGAAGGCTAGAAAACCGCGAAAACAAGAATGTCAACAAACGAATCAGCTGTTGTCAAGGCCATAAGATGCGGCAGCGCCCGTGTGCCGGATTAAAGAGCCGCTTAGGCATGCCTAGTTTGCTGGTTTAATTAGTTAGTGCTCGCGTCCAAATGAATGAGGCATTAGACGTCAATCAAAAAGCGCACGTTAGATTCACCAGAGAGTTGGGCAGATTCAGCTGAATGGCGAAGTGCCTCTCCTCGCATTTTTTATGGTAGGCGCTGCGAATGCGGATTGTGAGTGCTGCAAATCATCGGCTCTTTGGCGCGGTAATCCGAAAAAAATTATCTGTAACTTAAACATCGAGTCAAATTAGGTTTATTCCACAAAAATACATACCTACTTCGACATTTAGAAGTGGCTAGGCAATGTAGGCCTAATGTGCCTCTATGGAAGCGCTGCTACTGGGCACTCGGACGTTTTTGGCGGGTCTTGAGCCCCCTATTCCCCCCCTCCCGTATCCACCACTGCTGGGCGATCCTGTCAAGCCAGCCTTTGGCCAGTTTTTCGCTTAGACTGGTGTTGTCTGGCGATCAATTATGAGACACCGTGTAGATTACCACAGACTGGGCGCTGCTATTGATGAGGAGCAGTTTGATTCTGCACCGGACACCGGGCGGCTGGCGGTGTAATCTGGTCAGGAGGTAGCTGATCGGCTGCGCTGCGGCCTCCGCCGTCGCGCTGGTGGCGCAGATGACTGCGCCGGAATGCGCGACGGCGCGCCACTGCGGCGCCGCACGCGTCACAGCTGCCGACGGCGGCCAAGCGGCCGCGCAGAGGCGCACTCACCCTCCACTATCGAGATTCCGTAAACGATGATGTGAGCGGGCAGCTCCTGTACGCGGTGATATGATCTCAACTGCGCGGGCGGTGATGTAACGCTGACAAGGCGTGATGCATGCACAGATATCAAACCAACATTTGACGTCGTTTTTAACCAGATTTCCGATAACTGGTTAAGTTCATTTCCACTGACGTGACCAAGTCAGTGCAAATGACAATAACGTGACTAAGTGCTTCCATAGTTATAAATCCCACTTCCCTTGGGTATTTAGGCAGGAATATCGATGACTAGTGGCGTTATCAGTGGCAGTGGCAGTGGCAGAGGAGCCGCGATGTGCGCCGAGAGGTGAAGTGGCTGTGTATGCCTTGACTGCAGCGGCACGTGCCGGCTCCAGGTCGCTCGGCCCAGATCCAACTGATGTCTGCCGACATACCATCATTGTCCGACATGGCTACAATGGCACGGCGCCTGCATGGAGGCGGCCGTGTTTGTTGAAACGGACCGGTACGGACACGTTGAACGTGTCTCGGCTGAATGGTCCCCTCGTAAATCCAACCCCCTGGGCAAAATGAGCCACTCAGCACATCAATCATAATGTGCTAGATTAGTTATTGGACGGCTCTGCAGGGTGGCGCATCAGAAAAACTGTAAGTCATAGCAGAGAGCCCGTCTGGGCACCCGGAGCGAGGCGGAAATGGCCTGGAAACCAAACCAATTATTGGAATAACAAAACATCGATTTGGTTATCAAAAACGTGGCGGTGCAAATGAACGAGTAAGTTTCATAGATCCATACAATTAGCTCGGAAAGTGTTCACATAATTCGATGAAGTTGGTCGTTTGGAAACGAGCTGATGTAGTGCCGTGATGCAGCTTGTTTGTTCTTCCTTGAAACGACGTACCGGTCTGCTGTCAATGCTTCGAATCCTGGTTTACCACATGGCCGAAGCTGAGGTCGAGGTCAAATGTTGTAGGGTTAAATCCTATCCAAAATCCCTCAGAAAATAAATCACCAAGCACTGACGAATTTTTGATTGATCTGTTTCTATGCGCCTAACAGCACCGATACCTTGTTTTTGGTACGAAAGAATGCGATTAGTACTGGCCACAACGAAGGCAACGACGGATCACCGCTGATCGGACACAACAAAGGCAATGACGGATCTCCGCTGAACGGACACAACGAAGGCAGTGACGGATCTCCGCTGATCGGACACAACGAAGGCAATGACGGATCTCCGCTGAACGGATACGACGAAGGCAGTGACGGATCTCCGCTGAACGGACACAACGAAGGCAATGACGGATCTCTGCTGAACGGACACAACGAAGGCAATTACGGATCTCCGCTGAACGGACACAGCGAAGGCAATGACGGATCACCGCTGAACGGACACAACGAAGGCAATGACGGATCTCCGCTGATCGGACACAACAAATGCAACGGAAGATCTCCACTGAACGGACACAACGAAGGCAGTGACGGATCTCCACTGAACGGACACAACGAAGGCAATGCCGGATCACTGCTGAAATGAAAGCTTATGACCCCAAGCTCAGCTCAGAGGCCCAATTACTGTGCAGGGCTCCAGATTAGTTTAGGGTCTCATGTGCAGCACAGGGGACCAAGATCAGCTCAGAGGCCAATATTAGCTTTGCGGTTCTAGCTCAGCTCAGGGGCCCCCAAGGTCGGTGAGTTTAGGGGCTTTGGCCAGCTAAAGGGGGCCCCCGTTTAAACTCACGGCACCTAACTCAGCTTAGAGACCCTAGAACAGTTTATACTGCCCAAACCATCTCAGGGGCGCTCAGTTCAGCTCAAGGGACCCAGATTTGCTCGTATTGCATCAGAGGCCTGGTCAGGGGCCCCCAACAGCTCAGGGGGCCCTTAAAATTGACTCGTTCGACCTCAGATCAGTTCAGGGGCACAGGTAAATTTCAGGGGTTTTCCAGGCAGGCTATCGGTTCAGTTTGGGTTTTTGGTTTGATATTACGGCTACTGATATTTTTATTTCCGTTGCGGGGGCCCACCATAGAAAAGTGGCAGTGAAAAAGGCAGTGACCCCCTACCCCCCCCTCCTTCGTTCCTACGCATATGACATTGGGGTTGTACGGTCCAGCCGTTCAATAATGATTGCAAGTTTCATCTGAGCAGCAGATACTCTTCATGGCTTTTGCTGGTGTTGGCTGTGCGCACGCTGTCTATCCTTGTTTTGTGCTCGCGGAATTTCCAACGCAGCGAACTGAGCTGTTGAACTGAGCTGGCACGTCATCTCGGTCTGGGAGCCGTTTGGTGTCGTCATTGCACCAGGCTGGATTTCCGCAGGCTGGGCCGGGCCAGATCAGAGGCTGGCCCGGCTGTTGCGACTCAAAACAAACAGAGGGCTGGCCGGCACCAGAGGGCCGCCGCCAGCCAGCCCGCTCTCCATCTCAATGATGGCGGTGACGTGCCGCCGCCGGCCAGCCCGCCCTCCATCTCAATGATGGCGGTGACGTGCCGCCGCCGGCCAGCCCGCTCTCCATCTCAGTGATGGCGGTGACGTGCCGCCGCCAGCCGGCCCGCTCTCCATCTCAATGATGGCGGTGACGTGCCACCGCCGGCCAGCCCGCTCTCCATCTCAATGATGGCGGTGACGTGCCGCCGGCGACGCCAGCACGGCCCAATCCGACAAAACATTGCTTGGCCATCGTGATCCCGCGTTCTGATCACCGTCGAGATCCTCTGCACCATCGGGCTCCCGGGCACACGTCACGGTATCGCACTGATCTCAACATTGGATTGAGTGTAGCTGAGTGTGTGTTGTGGCTGCGGATTGCCGGAGTCGGCACGGTCGCCGCGTAGTGTCCGCGCCATTACTGTCGGCCGCACGTGGTCCCGCGGTCCATCACCCACCCACTGATTTATGCTGCCGCGTCTGCAGCGGCCGCTGCAATGGATGTGTTCTACCACGATTTGCACCTCTATCAATGAATGGGCCGCCTGTTCTGCCACGACTTGCACCTCTTTCAATGAATGGACCGCCTGTTCTGCCACGATTTTCACCTCTATCAACGAATGGGCCACCTGTTCTGCCATGATTTGTACCTCTATCAATGAATGGGTCGCCTGTTCTGCCACAATTTTCACCTCTATCGATGAGTGGGCTGCCTGGTCTTCCACGATTTACACATCTTTCAATGAATGGGCCGCCTGTTCTGCCACAATTTGCATCTCTATCTCGTGCACGGTGAAACGGCTAGCACTGACATAGTGCAGGTTACTTAAGCCTCAACAGGGCATGAGGGTTAAGGCTACCGGGTCCTTAGATTGGTTCGAACAGCTTAGCTCCAGACGGCACCGAGAAGCTTGTTTGCCTGCATTTTGTGTAGTGTTGTTACTGAACCAGCTATCTAGACTGGCTGCGTGCGGCATTTTTAACTCTTTTAGAACACGTAAGAACACAAACTCGGTTAGAACACGTTTTCCAATGACAATCTGGAAGCTTTAAGTGATATAGTCAAAATAGGCTGGTGGAGCATGGGGCGATCGCCCAACCTGACAACATGATTACTTCTTTCGCTCCGCAAACGCTGCCTTTCGAAATCTCCGTTGAGACTCTGCGGCGCTTATTCTTGATTGATATTTAGGTCGACTCGACTTGTTGGCCAATGCGCCCCAACTTTGATAATAACAAGCACAAAGAAGTGAGTACTATGTCAGAGTGTGTTTAGCATCGAACACTATTGGGATAACACAAGCCGCACGAACCGATAGCAGAGCCATAGTGCCAAACGTTTCGTCACGTCTCCCAACCACTGCTGCCAACACATTCCTGAGACACACCAAGCTACGAGCTGATTCCAATCTGGTGTCTCGGCTGCCGTTGTCTGGGGTATCCCAGGCGCTTCGGCGGAGGGCGACGGAGGAGCGTGGATTCCTCTGCATGAACGTCCTGGGAATCGTCCATGAAAATCCTGGGCCCCGGGTCCCGCCTTCTGAGGCCTACAGCAGTGAGGCGCCGCACATCTCGCTGTGCATCGCCAATGCTCTTCGTACATCTACAATCTACGTAAATGCATTATTTGGTGATGTTTTTTACGTGGGGATCGTAGGTATGCTCTCCTTTGGAGTTTTCAAATACCAAGTCTGTTTTTTTTACTGTGCTGGGGATTTCTTGTTGGACTCTGAGCTTTTGAAAGGAAATCAGTGCTTCCCTCATATGGCAGTACCTACCTTAGGACAAATGTTTAGTTCCACAGATGCAATACGAGTTTGTGAATCCCACCCAGCGTAAGCTAAGGGAAGTTGCAACCAGAACACACCAAAGGCCGGACTCGCCAGTCGCAGCGATTTCCGGGTTTGCGGCGCATCGTGTGACCCCCAGGAGAACACAACTACCAGCCCTCGTTTTGGACGGCGCCACGCCGTAGCACCGAAACGAGATCCCCTGTCCACAGCGGGACCCACCCATAGTGTCTGTAGACGCTGCCCATAGACCCACCCATAGTGTCTGTAGACGCTGCCCATAGACGGATACACAGTGCCTGTAGACGCTGCCCATAGACCCACCCATAGTGTCTGTAGACGCTGCCCATAGACCCACCCATAGTGTCTGTAGACGCTGCCCATAGACGGATACACAGTGCCTGTAGACGCTGCCCATAGACCCACCCATAGTGTCTGTAGACGCTGCCCATAGACCCACCCATAGTGCATTTAGACGCTGCCCATAGACCCACCCATAGTGTCTGTAGACGCTGCCCATAGTCCCATCCACAGTGCATTTAGACGCTGCCCATAGACCCACCCATAGTGCCTGTAGACGCTGCCCATAGACCCACCCATAGTGCCTGTAGACGCTGCCCATAGACCCACCCACAGTGCCTGTAGACGCTGCCCATAGACCCACCCATAGTGTCTGTAGACGCTGCCCATAGACCCACCCACAGTGCATTTAGACGCTGCCCATAGACCCACCCATAGTGCCTGTAGACGCTGCCCATAGTCCCATCCACAGTGCATTTAGACGCTGCCCATAGACCCACCCATAGTGCCTGTAGACGCTGCCCATAGTCCCATCCACAGTGCATTTAGACGCTGCCCATAGACCCACCCATAGTGCCTGTAGACGCCGGCCAGTGCTCGATGGCGCTGCGGGCTGGCGCGGGGCAGACAATGTGCATTGCCCAGCTTTCCCTCTGCTGGAACGGGATTCAAGAATCAGAAGGGTAAGATTGTTGTAGTCGAACCTCGTAAGTGACCGATCCTCCCGAGAATAACCTTAACTGGCAAGACTCCCTCAAGCTCGTTGAGCCGGATTAGCACAGGTCTCGAGTGGGTGCTTTACACCGGTTAAACGACCCAAGGCAAGCTCCGACTAGGATCAACAAATAGATAAAACCAAAACAGGATTTATTCGTGGGCGTCACATAGTAGAAAGCATTCGATTAGTTCAAGACATAATTGAATACTGTAATGAAGACCAGCTTTCTGGTTTATTTCTATCTCCCGATTTTGCAAACGCGTTCGACCGCCTAGACCATGACTACATAATACATACCCCCAGAGCATTCAATTTTGGTGAAAGCCTCATCAACCTTCTTATCCGGGACATCCATTTAACCGTAGTAAACAACGGGTATTCATCACGATGGATCCCTGTCCAGCGCTCCACGCTACAGGGATCATGTATATGTTCTCTCATCTTTATCCTGGCTATCGAATTTCTTTCATTAAGAGTGAAGCTAAGCAACGACATCCATGGCATTGTAATTTCGAAGCAAGAATATAAGATAAGCCTTTACGCTGATGATATTAATTTATTTATCTCAGACAAAAAGTCTGCATCTGAAGCCTTTGTTGTGCTTCATGAATTTGAGCGTGTTTGTGGACTTAAGCTAAACTTACAGAAATGGAAAATGATGTGGCTAGGGAAACTTAAAGACAGTATGAATACAATCTACAATATTATACCGGAAACTAAGATTAAAAGTTTAGGTGTTGTATTCAGTGCTTCATCACCATGTTATAAAGAAAATGCCGAATCTGTATCTAAAACAATTAGCACTACCTTAAATATCTGGCAGCAAAAAGATCTGACAATCAAGGACAGAATAACGATATCCAAGGCACTTCTCATCTCCAAAATGGTTTATATTGGTAACACGGGCATGATTCCTAAAAGATACCAAACAGAAATTCAAAGCAAAATCATGAGATATATAGGAGGGCAGACCGCCCAAAGTCGCAAAAAGGTGCCGCCAGCAAAAAAGAATTGGGGATTAAATGTCATAGATATAGGAAATTCGCCTGTCCCTCAAGCTAGCCGAGCAAGTGTTCAAACAAGAACAACCCTTATGGAAAAAAACTGCTTCAGGCTAGAATAGGAAGATGCTAATTTGCTGACCTATTCAAAACATACATGAATCGTCAAACAATAAACTCGTTGAAAATTTCCAAGTTTTACCAGGATATATTGACTGAATTTCAAAATATACGTTTAGGCCCCTTACCAACTATAAGGATGTACAGGGGAACCGTTATGGTATAATAGCCATGTCAAATTAGCAAATAACGATTATTTTAAAACAATGTATCCCTCTAACATAAAGATTATGGACGATATTCTCGATATCACTGGAAACATAATGAGTTATACTTCGTGGCAATGGAATATAAAGTGTTTAAGTGTATCGGTATGATTACATTTCGTGCATTGTTCCGAATCTGTTACCCCTTATTTCCTTCCTGTTACCCCTTATTTCCTTCCTGTTACCCCCTTATTTCCTTCCTTAAGTTTTGAAAAACTTCGCAGGAAATATCCTAGTCTTCGAGCAAACTTTTGACATATCAAACACTTATACGCGCCATACCAGATCTATGGGTTCATCTTCTGCAAACTGGAAACTACAGACCATTCTCAAAAACTGATAGGAGGAGCCCTACAAAATACAAATAAATGAAGAATTGATACCAGCAAAAGGCACAAAAAGCAAACACTTTTACCTGGACCAACTTCAAAACAAACGCCAGCAGTACAAAACCGATGGGAAGGGAAGGGCATAATATGGAATGGAGACGCATTTATGAAATACCTTATCAGTGAAAAATCAGCTAGACTGCTATCACTTCAATTCTGAATTCTTCATGGGTATATTCCGACAAACAGGTACCTATTCGTCAGAGGGGTAACAGATTCGGAAAAATGCACGAAATGTAATCATACCGATACACTTAAACACTTTATATTCTATTGCCACGACGTAAAACCTATTTGGGATTTCGTTAAGATCAAACTTGCTAGCGTTAATGACGATATCCCTTTGCCATTAAGCCTCAGTAATGCATTATTTGGTCTAACGAAGGGAAAACAAGCCCAGAATGTCATTATTCTATTAGCTAAACAATACATAATCACCTGTAAATTGGGAACAACATATACAACGCCAAACATAGAGGCATTAAAAAAGACTAAATGCATATATTGAGATAGAAAAAACAGCTGCGTTTCAAAACAACAAACTACGAAATTTCAAGAAAAATGGGATGGTTTCGAAAACGCTTCATTTATCGTGAGCGCTGCTAGGAATAGGAATAAAATTGGGACTACTTAATTCAACCATCATCATTTGGTAACAAGATGTAGCTAACTGTATGGGTTGTATGTTGCTTTGTCCTCTGAAGTAGGATGTTTTGTGACAGGAAATGCAGCTTTTGTGAGTGTTGAATGTGTTCAAACAGACTGCTCTATTGTCCTGTAATAAAAGTGAAAAAAGAAAAAGAAAAAAGGAAAAAAAATAGAATAAAACCATCAGAAGCTATTTATTTGTAGGCGCAGAAATGGGCTAGTCTAACCCTATACCAGGCCATTTTTCCACCCACTCGGCAGAAATGCTCTCCCTTAGTGCCCGGAAATTGGCCCCTCAGTGAAAAAAACAGAACATGGCTTAAAAATTAAACAAACGCAAACTCACGTAACGAAAATAAGACAGAACACCTCCCGATAATAATTATTTTGTCCTATTGCTCGCCCAAAATTGGTAATCAACAAAAATTGTGTTAAAAAATTTCCACCAGTGACTGTCAACTCCATCGTGCAAAGACGAAACAAAGCGCACAGAGGCGGGAAATCCCGGCTTAGCAGCCTCAGTATCAACTAATCACATTGCTGCACTGGAGCCTACAGCCAATCAAACATCGTGTTCTATCTATCCGGAAGCCCCCACCCCGGCCAGTACCGTGGGATTGCATGATGCTCTCATTTCACACGCGGTCAGTTGTCAGCGCTCAGGGCTTTTTCATGGTGTAGGCGGGATACAGTGTAGTGAAAGCGTGTCCGACTGGTTGTTGGTTTGGCGGTGTGAAGTGCTTAGACTATTTGTTTATTATTGTGGTGGCAGCGTACTTAACTACGTGAAATTTATTGTGAGATCGCTGCATCAAACCTTTTTCTGTAAAGTCGATAAGTTGTTAGTTTGCGTTTCTCATCGTGTCCTTGATGTTGAAAATTGGCAGAGATTATATATTCGGCCACAGCCCTCCTTCAGAATCATCAAACTGGTTCCCAAGACACCCTTCCAACAGGGAAAGAGTTGGCGACGCGATATGACCTTCACAGTTGGTGCGTCGATAAGTCCCAAAAATTATTAACTGGTTTTTGCACTACATTCCCTAGATGATTTTGACAGGAACAGAAACACATCATAGTTGGTATGTATATATAATTTTTTTCCATTCAACCTATAAACCACATGTGTTCGGTACTTTAGGAATCTGCTTACCTTGGCACACTCATAAAGAAAAATAAAAAATAGTGTATTAATTTGGAATACATTGCGGCAGCAGCGGGCAGCATCTATCATCTCTAGAATAAGGAACAACACAACAATTGGGAAACATTTTGTTCACACTAACGCGTCTAAGTTTCAATACCTCCCCCCTTCCTCCAAATGGGGTCTTGATCCCCTGAAGACACTTAAGTGGCCAGCACAAGAAATTCCCCCCGCCACTGATTTTTCCTTAAGGATTCCCTGTCCTTTACGGCTATCCACCCGGTGCGTCGGTCACCAGCATCCGGTGTTCTTCATGGCTCATATATCTGAATTGATACTGGAACCAAGCCGATCCACGGTCAGAAGGGTCGCCCATCCAACCCGATCCATGGTCAGAAGGGTCGCCCATCTTAACCGATCCATGGTCAGAAGGGTCGCCCATTCAAGCCGGTCCATGGTCAGAAGGGTCGCCCATCCAAGCCGGTCCATGGTCAGAAGGGTCGCCCATCTTAACCGATCCATCGTCAGAAGGGTCGCGCGTCCAAGCCGGTCCATGGTCAGAAGGGTCGCCCATCCAACCCGATCCATGGTCTGAAGGGTCGCCCATCCAAGCTGATCCATGGTCAGAAGGGTCGCCCATCTTAACCGATCCATGGTCAGAAGGGTCGCCCATCTTAACCGATCCATGGTCAGAAGGGTCGCCCATCTTAACCGATCTATGGTCAGAAGGGTCGCCCATCTTAACCGATCCATGGTCAGAAGGGTCGCCCATCCAAGCCGGTCCATGGTCAGAATGGTCGCCCATCTTAACCGATCCATGGTCAGAAGGGTCGCCCATCCAAGCCGATCCATGGTCAGAAGGGTCGCCCATCCAAGCCGATCCATGGTCAGAAGGGTCGCCCGTCCAAGCCGGTCCATGGTCAGAAGGGTCGCCCATCTTAACCGATCCATGGTCAGAAGGGTCGCTCATCCAAGCCGCTCCTTGGTAAGGCGGTCCTTGATATAATGTTTTACAGTTTCCAAAGCGGTGCCACAAGCGCAATCGGGATGATCAGATTTTTGGATGGCAAATGCGTGTGCATTTAAATCAGAGACGCCTAGTCTTAGTTTTGTATGCAATATGTTTCCGGTCTTGGAGCCGTACGAAAAGAATGCTGGCACTGGTTGAGCTTTTAGATGTTTCCCTAGCTCTTTTTTGAATTTTTGGACTGTGGGAATGGCGCGTATCGTCTCTGGTAGCTTGTTCCAAAGTCTGGTGGTTGCTGAGACAAATGATCTTTGAAACAAAGAGGTACGGTTTGGGGGAAGGAAGAAGGTCAGGGCATTGCGCAGTCTTCGGTCTGTGTCTTGCTGTCGGGTTTGCGGAATCGTGTTTACAATAAATTTTGGGAGTCTACCATTGTTGTTGACAAGTCGGTGATATAGATTTAGACTGTGGATTTCGCGTCTAGCTGCTAATGTGCCATCCGAGATCTGAGCGCAATTTTTCCGGTGACGTTCCGAATGGTGTACCAGTGATAAGCCTTGCCGCTCTATTTTGTAGAATTTCAAGTCGGTTCGCATCATAAAAGGTCAGTTGAGGGCCATAGACGGTGTCACAATAGTCAAAAGTTGGTAGCAAATATATAGTGTAGAGTTCTGTTAGAATGTTTCGTGGCAAGAACTGGGCAACAGGGTGTAGAGGACTTACCTTGACAGGTTTACTTTTAGAGTGATTTCTTTGGCATGGTCATGGTATCTTAGATCAGTGGATATAGTTACGCCGAGATGCTTGTGACTGTCAGAGTGAGTTATGGCGTGACCCCCAAAAGTGGGATAGAGTTTTTGAGGATAATTTCTGGTTGAAAATGTCTGTTGGATTGTTTTTGAGACATCAAAAGTAATTATCCAATTTTTGGCGTAGCGTTCAATCGTATACAGGTCATTTTGCAAGGAGGCCTGCGCTAAAGAGGTGTCGTGCGGGTTGTACTTGGCATAGATTGGAGTGTCGTCTGCAAAAAATAAGATTTTGTTCGTGGTTCTGTCTGCTAGGTCGTTAAGATACATTAAAGCTAGTAAAGTCCCTAAAACTGAACCTTGAGGGCATCCCGCGTTGATAGACAATGAAGAGGAATGTGGGTGACCTTGTCGTAGTTTGTCGCTGTGTTCGTAGTTTGTCGCCGTGTAATCCCTTCGTTATCGGATTGCTGCTTAAATAATGGGGCCACCCGCTGCGGATATTTTCCGTTAGCTCATTTTAGCGGAGTAAGGGAAGTATGGTTCTTGGTCCGGTGCAGTTGCGTTTCAAGACCTTCCTTATTAAAGTGTTGGATAATTGTGAGCACTTATCATGGTGGGTCTTGGATCCGTGGAAGTGCGAAAAATTAAATCAAACGCATCCAGTTCGCTCTCCAAGACTGGGGTTTCATGTCTGACACCGAGGCATCGGAGTCCGAGGAAACCTGGGGAGTTGAAAGCGTCAGGTTGAGTTACATATCTAACTGGCACAGTCGCCATTTTTTGCTTGGAAACTGTTTGACCCCTTATTTGGAGCTCATTTTAAGCTCAGAATTATAGAAACTTTGAGCTTTTTCCAAATGCTGACATTTTAGAAGGATCCATAAGCTCTAATCTGGTCAAAAGTGGCCAAACGTTCCCGCAAAATACCCATGTTTCGGTGTTAGAATGATAGTTGGTACACGTTACCATTTCCTGTATAAGCAGATGTCTACCCGTCCCTGAAAAGGGGTGTCTACCCGCCCCTGAAAAGGGTTGTGTACCCGCCCCTGAGAAGGGGTGTCTACCCGCCCCTGAAAAGCGGTGTCTACCCGCCCCTGAAAAGGTGTGTCTACCCACCCCTGTGAAAGGTGTGTGCCTACCCACCCCATAGAAGGTGTGTCTACCCCACCCCTAAGAAAGGTGTGTATCCGCCCCTGAAAAGGAGTGTCTACCCACCTCTGAGAAGGGGTGTCTACCCGCCCCTGAGAATGGGCGTGTGCCCGCCTCTGAGTAGGGATGTGTACCCACCTTTGAGAATGGGCGTGTACCCGCCTTTGAGAATGGGCGTGTACCCGCCCCTGAGTAGTGGTGTGTACCTGCCCCTGAGAATGGGCGTGTACCTGCCCCTGAGCATGGGCGTGTACTACGTTGCTGACTTGACCTGATCTCCGCTGACAGAGGGCTGTGTGTTGCCTGACCTGGCCACCCCTGTGGCGGCAGACGGCTGTATGTCTCCCTCGGGCGTCTTCCACAACAGCAGCGAGCAGTGGCTGGAGGATGACTGCATGACCTGCTCCTGCGTCGCCGACAAGCTACACTGTCACACTGAGATGTGCCACACCACCTGTCAGAACCCACGCCGGGTGCCGGGCCGCTGCTGCCCCGTCTGCGACGGTCAGTATCGCCGGTGTAGTCGGCACAGCGCCACAAACCACGAGAGGTGCCGGGCCGCTGCTGCCCCGTCTGCGACGGTCAGTATCGCCGGTGTAGTCGGCACAGCGCCACAAACCACGAGAGGTGCCGGGCCGCTGCTGCCCCGTCTGCGACGGTCAGTATCGCCGGTGTAGTCGGCACAGCGCCACAAACCACGAGAGGTGCCGGGCCGCTGCTGCCCCGTCTGCGACGGTCAGTATCGCCGGTGTAGTCGGCACAGTGCCACAAACCACGAGAGGTGCCGGGCCGCTGCTGCCCCGTCTGCGACGGTCAGTATCGCCGGTGTAGTCGGCACAGCGCCACAAACCACGAGAGGTGCCGGGCCGCTGCTGCCCCGTCTGCGACGGTCAGTATCGCCGGTGTAGTCGGCACAGCGCCACAAACCACGAGAGGTGCCGGGCCGCTGCTGCCTCGTCTGCGACGGTCAGTATCGCCGGTGTAGTCGGCACAGTGCCACAAACCACGAGAGGTGCCGGGTGGTCGTTACCTCCCAGCTGGTCGTCAAAACAAATTCCTTCAGACCTAAGGACTATAAAATGAGCAGTACGTCCAAAATGAGCAGCAATACGTACAAAGCGGCCACGAGCACGAACAATGCGCTCGGAAGGAGTTCTCCGAATATAATAAATCGCAGGAATGCGGCATTCACCGTGGACAATCGGCTTATTGTGGTATTGGCACGCATAGCTTGAGAGTTTGAGGTTTGAAATTGATATATGAACTTGGATCAACTGTTCAACTATGTATGCACGTTTGTGGGCGTCCAAAACTTGGGAAATGAGGGAGGACACTCCCCCTTACCAGTGAAACAAGGAACGTCCTCCTCCCACGGGACTCGGCCAATATTTTACTGTTCTATTGCCTGGGCCGTTCCAGAACGTTTCAGCACAGGCCTTACATCCTCATATCTCAGATTTGCTTTAAGGTTTGTGCATGGGGTTATTGGTGAGCCAGAACACGCCTGTGACATGTTTAGGTTGCTAGGTGAAATAGTCCAGGAGCTCTGGCCTCCGGCAACCGTACACTTTGGCTGCACAACCACCTCTTCTTATTTAATCCTATTTGGATAATGATAAGTGGGTGGGAAAATAATGGATCAAAATGTTTCGAATGAGCTAATGAACACACAGGTGACATTTTTGAAATATTTTATTTTTACTTAAAATGTTATACGTGTTTAAAAAATTTGAATAGTTTTAAAAATAATTTGTTCAGCTATAGTTTGGAAACTGACACTAACACGCAAAAGAGCACATCTTAAAGTATTCAGGTTATAAATAAAAACCGTGGATATTTGCATCTAAGCATGGAAAATTAACGGAATATATGAGCCCCGTTGGCACACCCCGCGCGGTGCACGTTCGCCTGTTCCGTTACCTCACGCGCCATGAACTTGACCTGCAGTCGATTTTTGATAGAGCATGGGGTTGGGCATTGTCAAAATTAACTTGCTGATCAATTTTGTCGTGTTTGCTTTCCTCCTCCTTCAGTGATTGAAATTACTGTGTTAAAGCTATAGGCATAAAGAATAGTTCAACCAGTAAGTTAATTAAAAGTGTATTTTTTAGCGTTTATCTGACAACTGACATCAGCATGCGAACGAGCTTGTCTCAAAGTAGTCAAATCCTAGCCTAAAACTGTGGGTCTTTGTTTGCAAGCGCATTATGACTCACGCACGATAAATACACACAACAAATAACTAAGCACTCTCGGGTCTGTTACCTACGTGTATCGTGAAGCACGTCAACACATTTCGTAAAGCAATGTTTATAAAGATTTAAGCGATTATCCTTCAGTTATGTTTTCCCTCAGCTGACGAGGGCTGGGTTTGTAACTTCCCCTCTCCATTCCCTCGTGGAAAGGAAACACTTGTCCTAAATCCCAAATCCGAAACATGTGCGGCCCTACCTCGCCGTTCCTATGATGGTGGGCTGTGACGTCAAATGTTAATTCTGAAACGACTGGACAAGTGTTACAGGCTCCAAAGTTTAGGTTTAATTTAACCTTAGGGTTTATTCCCAGCACGCCTCAGGAGGCTAAGCTGGTTTTAACGACATTTGCAATTGCTGCGTTGGGCGTTGAGGTAGAATGGGATAAAGTAAGATACGTTTTTGGCGTAGTGTCTGAAACAATGAAGCATTGCACAATTATTTTCACGTTTTTCCTTAGCATCTCTTAAGGAGAACTGTATACAACCACCCGGTCTTTAAAAAACACTAGGAAAACCCCAACAGCTCAACCTGAAGTATATATGGTAATTTTTCCGACTTGTGATGAGGGATTGTGAAGTGGATTTTGCATCATTTTTTCATGTGGCAAATATTGGTAGGACTATGTTGGAAGCGCATTGAAAATAATTGCAGTCAGTGTGAATCTGGCCTCTCTGTGATTTTTGGCGATTCAAGTCGAACATTAACCCCACATGGTTAATTTCCCCCGTAAAGAGAAGGCTTTTTCAAGCAGATTCCAAACTTAAGCGGATATTCGGAAGGGTGAAAAGACTTAAAGACACAGAAAGATATGCGGGAATTTTCTATCTTTATATATCAATATTGTCTAATTCGTGTGGATGTCAGAAATGCTCTTGTGCATGAACTTGTGATGGGTGGCACAATAATTGTGCTAGCCTTGTGATAGAATGCTGCAATATTCGATGAGAGGAATAGGAACGTGTGATTTGTGACATATATGGTATCACTTTTAAGAAAAACAAAATGTTTTCTACCTGCACAGGTACTCTCTTGATAAATTGATAACTCATTTATTTAATAGTTGTGATGTTGCGCGTGCAATGGTCGCTAGTCATGACGCCTCTTACTTGTACATCTTACGAACAATAATAAAAAACATCGATTTCGATAGTTTCGTAAGTAATCCTTAGTGCCGACATTTTCTTCCTCTGCATTTTCTCCCTCTCGTGGTGTTCTGTTCCAGACTCGGAGTGTGACGTGGTGTTCTGTTCCAGACTCGGAGTGTGACGTGGTGTTCTGTTCCAGACTCGGAGTGTGACGTGGTGTTCTGTTCCAGACTCGGAGCGTGACGTGGTGGTCTGTTCCAGACTCGGAGCGTGACGTGGTGTTCTGTTCCAGACTCGGAGTTTGACGCGGTGTTCTGTTCCAGACTCGGAGTTTGACGCAGTGTTCTGTTCCAGACTCGGAGTGTGACGTGGTGTTCTGTTCCAGACTCGTAGTGTGACGTGGTGTTCTGTTCCAGACTCGGAGTGTGACGTGGTGTTCTGTTCCAGACTCGGAGTTTGACGCAGTGTTCTGTTCCAGACTCGGAGTGTGACGTGGTGTTCTGTTCCGGACTCGGAGTGTGACGTGGTGTTCTGTTCCAGACTCGTAGTGTGACGTGGTGTTCTGTTCCAGACTCGGAGTGTGACGTGGTGTTCTGTTCCAGACTCGGAGTTTGACGCAGTGTTCTGTTCCAGACTCGGAGTGTGACGTGGTGGTCTGTTCCAGGCTCGTAGTGTGACGTGGTGTTCTGTTCCAGACTCGGAGTGTAACGTGGTGTTCTGTTCCAGACTCGGAGCGTGACGTGGTGGTCTGTTCCAGACTCGGAGTGTGACGTGGTGTTCTGTTCCAGACTCGTAGTGTGACATGGTGTTCTGTTCCAGACTCGGAGTGTGACGTGGTGTTCTGTTCCAGACTCGGGAGTTTGACGCGGTGTTCTGTTCCAGACTCGGAGTTTGACGTGATGTTCTGTTCCAGACTCGGAGTGTGACGTGGTGTTCTGTTCCAGACTCGGAGTGTGACGTGGTGTTCTGTTCCAGACTCGGAGTGTGACGTGGTGTTCTGTTCCAGATTCGGAGTGTGACGTGGTGTTCTGTTCCAGACTCGGAGTGTGACGTGGTGTTCTGTTCCAGACTCGGAGTGTGACGTGGTGTTCTGTTCCAGACTCGGAGCGTGACGTGGTGGTCTGTTCCAGACTCGGAGCGTGACGTGGTGTTCTGTTCCAGACTCGGAGTTTGACGCGGTGTTCTGTTCCAGACTCGGAGTTTGACGCAGTGTTCTGTTCCAGACTCGGAGTGTGACGTGGTGTTCTGTTCCAGACTCGGAGTGTGACGTGGTGTTCTGTTCCAGACTCGGAGTGTGACGTGGTGTTCTGTTCCAGACTCGGAGTTTGACGCAGTGTTCTGTTCCAGACTCGGAGTGTGACGTGGTGTTCTGTTCCGGACTCGAGTGTGACGTGGTGTTCTGTTCCAGACTCGGAGCGTGACGTGGTGGTCTGTTCCAGACTCGGAGTGTGACGTGGTGGTCTGTTCCAGACTCGGAGTGTGACGTGGTGTTCTGTTCCAGACTCGGAGCGTGACGTGGTGTTCTGTTCCAGACTCGGAGTGTGACGTAGTGTTCTGTTCCAGACTCGGAGCGTGACGTGGTGGTCTGTTCCAAACTCGGAGTGTGACGTGGTGTTCTGTTCCAGACTCGGAGTGTGACGTGGTGTTGTTTTGTTCCAGACTCGGAGTGTGACGTGGTGTTCTGTTCCAGACTCGGAGCGTGACGTGGTGGTCTGTTCCAGACTCGGAGTGTGACGTGGTGTTGTTTTGTTCCAGACTCGGAGTGTGACGTGGTGTGTCGGCACGGCTACCGCACTGACTGGCGTGGCGTGGCGCTATGTGAATGCCTCTCGGCTGACGAGGTGGCCGAGGACCCTCCCCGCTGCCGCAGTATGACGGACTGCCGGCGCCGCTGTCCGCACGGCTACAAACTCGATGACAGTGGCTGTCCCAGGTTAGAGACCTCACACCCACTGCCCTGTGGACCGGTGATCAATAGGATCTGTCCCAGGTCAGAGACCTCACACCCACTGCCCTGTGGACCAGTGATCTATAGGATTTGTCCCTGGTCAGAGACCTCACACCCGCTGCCCTGTGAACCAGTGATCAATAGGATCTGTCCCAGGTCAGAGACCTCACACCCACTGCCCTGTGGACCAGTGATCAATAGGATTTGTCCCTGGTCAGAGGCCTCACACCCACTGCCCTGTGAACCAGTGAGTAATAGGATCTGTCCCAGGTCAGAGACCTCACACCCACTGCCCTGTGAACCAGTGATCAATAGGATTTGTCCCAGGTCAGAGACCTCACACCCACTGCCCTGTGGACCAGTGATCAATAGGATCTGTCCCAGGTCAGAGACCTCACATCCACTGCCCTGTGGACCAGTGATCAATAGGATCTGTCCCAGGTCAGAGACCTCACATCCACTGCCCTGTGGACCAGTGATCAATAGGATCTGTCCCAGGTCAGAGACCTCACATCCACTGCCCTGTGGACCAGTGATCAATAGGATCTGTCCCAGGTCAGAGACCTCACATCCACTGCGCTGTGGACCAGTGATCAATAGGATCTGTCCTTGGTCAGAGACCTCACACCCACTGCGCTGTGAAGCAGTGATCAATAGGATCTGTCCCTGGTCAGAGACCTCACACCCACTGCCCTGTGGACCGGTGATCAATAGGATTTGTCCCAGGTCAGAGACCTCACACCCACTGCCCTGTGGACCAGTGATCAATAGGATCTGTCCCAGGTCAGAGACCTCACACCCACTGACTGCCCTGTGGACCAGTGATCAATAGGATTTGTCCCAGGTCAGAGACCTCACATCCACTGCCCTGTGGACCAGTGATCAATAGGATTTGTCCCAGGTCAGAGACCTCACATCTACTGCTCTGTGAACCAGTGAGCAATAGGATCTGTCCCAGGTCAGAGACCTCACACCCACTGCCCTGTGAACCAGTGAGCAATAGGATCTGTCCCTGGTCAGAGACCTCACACCCACTGCGCTGTGGACCAGTGATCAATAGGATCTGTCCCAGGTCAGAGACCTCACACCCACTGCCCTGTGGACCAGTGATCAATAGAATTTGTCCCAGGTGAGAGACCTCACACCGACTGCCCTTTGGACCAGTGATCAACACTGAAACATTATGACAGCCTAGGCGTGATTGGCTTAGAGGTAAGGACGTCGCCCAGGCTTTTTACCTGATATTAGACGGGGGCGATTCCAGCAGGTCGGCTGGAGAAGGGGCAAGCTCAAGTCGTTGAGCAAAAATAATATTTATGTTTAAATGATTAATATCATGAAAATTTGAAATATATATATATATATATAAAAAAAAAAACATATTTCGGTGGAAATCTACATTTGATGTTACCACTCCGGGTGCATGGGGTAAGCCACTCCACTTATCTTGTCCAGTTTCCACTTTGACGTTCCAGGTACTTTCAGCTCGAGTTACATGATGTTAGCAGGTTTTACCGAAATGTTTGTTCTGAAACTGGTGTAATCACGGAAGGATGAAAAAGAATGGTTATATATTTAACAAATGATTCCACACAGTGAAAAGGGTGTCATTTGGCTCGAATTTAAACCAAAGGGGGTACACTTTTTAACAATTCTGTTACCGAGCTCTCTTTTACTGTTTACTGAATGGTGGCCATCTTGAAAAAAGTGGCCACCATCTTGAAATTTTAAGTGGCTAACGATGTTTTTTAGACAAGCAGTTCTTAAACATTATGTGGGCCAATTTTTGTGTTTGTATCCAGATTTGAACGATTTTTACAGTTATCTGCTCAGCTATGTTCTGGGGACAGTGGTGGATCGAGCCGGTCGGTTTGGGAGGGGCAAACCAAAGTCAAAAGTCAAAAGTAAAAAAGAATCGCCGTGAAAGCAGCGCTACAATATCACTTGCCGGTAGAATTTTAGAATTTTGGGTATTTGAGGCGAAAAGCAAAAAAAACGTCACTGGTTGAAAAATATGGACTAGAGGTACTTTTCCCGCTCCGAGGCCCAATATTTACACTGAACTTAACTGGTTCTGTTTGAAGTTGAGAGTTTTTTTTCAACAACCATGTATTATACAACACGGTCAAAGTCAAATAGACGAAGAATGCGAGCACAGAACATAACACGATGGAGAGCCTGTAATTCGCCACGGGAACCAATCATGCTGCTACTCAGCATAGACCTTGAATTGTATCACACACGTAACATGTCCTGACCCTCCCCTTCCCCTCCCCCTCCCGCGAAACGCTTTACGCGACACCGAAACATAGCCATGTGGATGGATTCGCCGGTCGGTCAGACTCAGTCCTCGAAGGTAATTGATACCAGCCTAAAGATTGAATTCGGAATTTTGGTTGATGAATGGCGCCCATTTTTCCTCAAACTTATTTATACTTTTGGCATTTCTAGCAATAACCGCTTCAATGCTAAACTGCTTTACAACAAAAGGTATGAAATGACTTAAGTGAACTTGTTCATCCTGTGCACGACGATATACGATGAACTGCTTTGCAATCAATATAATGTAATTGACTACTTTTAAAGTTGATAAGTTTCCAAACAGAATGTTTTTGCAATCAGGAGTAAACTGATTCCGTGGACTCAATTTTTCGTTCACTTTCTTACTTAAAGTCATTCCAAAACAACCGGACCTCTTCGCACTCAACGAAATAGTGTTGTATACTGTCAACCGCACCGCAGTTATTACAAAACGGATCGTCTATGACCCTTCTAATACATAAGAAACGTCTCGTTGGAAAAAATCTATGCGTTATCCTGTATTGCAGGCTCTGTAAGCGGGTAGATTTTGTAAGTGTAAATGGGAGAGTGTGTATTTTCTTCCACTTCCCGGCGAAGTCGACTCCTTCATTGATCCATTTGCTCTGCGCGCATGGTATGATAGGTTTCAGCCATTTTACTCTGAAAAATTTTGATTTCACTAAGTGAATTGGAGTCAACGTACCTTTTATGTCAATTTGGTCAAGCGTACCTCTACTCCGGTCGGATAGCGGCTCTGAACCGGCAGCAAGCCTCTTCCAGTGGTTAGGAATGGCGTGGCACCAACTGATATAATTTAATGGGTTCAATGTGCCAAGGGAGTGCCTATCTTTAAAGGTGTTGTGGGTCAGAACTTGTCCTCGACTGGCAAAGAAGTCATCTAGCAAATAAATATTACGACTGTACAACGCCCGGGAGAAAAAGGGACGCCCACCAACGCGTAAAGCTGTATTATTCCATAAAATCTGTTTTCTCACGTCCTCGCCGCTGCGCGGTTCTGGAATTGGCACTACTTCGCGAAGCCATTGGAGCATTTCTTTATAAAATAAGGGGATTGGTTTTGAATTTATCCATGGTGCTCCATAATTGACATTTAGAATGTGTCCGAGCCGCATACCTATCCTTCTCTGGAGAATTTTGGAAATGGTTGGACCGGTACTCCCTAACAATTTTCCAAACCAAGTGACGCGCATCGCTTTGTACATGTGAAAGATGTTTGGAGCACTCAAACCACCACATTCGGTGTCCTGATGCAGGACCTTATGGGCAACTTTAGGCGGCCGACCTCTCCAAATAAACTTCAATATTTTACTCTGAACTAATTCTAAGTTCTTTTTTCTATAGTTGCAGCTGCCATTACGTAAATGAATTGGGATACAAAAAGAGATTTTACCACCGTTATATTTCCTTTCAAAGTAAGACTTCTTCGCGTCCAGTTATTAATTGTCTGTTCCATTCTTGATAATGCTGGTGTAAAATTATCACATGCATGCAAGGCACTAAAGTTTATTCCTAGAATTTTGACCTGTTGGCTGGATACTTGGCCACAAATAGTGTCTTGAGAGTTTTTCTGCGCGCCAAGCCACATAAAAGAACATTTCTCAAGATTTAGATGCAATCCCGACTTGGATCCGGAGTCCTGGGTGACATCCAGAACATTTTTTGCCGCTTGGTTGTCCGTAACAAACACTGTAGTGTCATCTATATATTGGGCTAATTTAATCTCTTGTCCTGAAATAGTGACGCCCTTTATTTCAGTCATCGCACGCACTTTAATTGCTAGAATTTCGACCACCAGACAAAAAATTAAACTAGAAGCGGGGCAACCCTGCTGGATACCCCTGGTAGGCTTAAACCACTGAGAGGTAAAGCCGTTATTAATAACTGTGAGCTCAACGTCGCGATGCAAAATTCTTATCCAGTCAATAAAACGGGGTCCAAAATTGAACTTAACCAATGTATCGTAAATGAATATATGTTCGACGGTATTAAAGGCATTTCGAAGATCTAACGCCATTAGAATTCCATCCAGATTATCCGCATCGCAATATTCGATGACGTCGGCGATGGTTCTTATGCTCATGCCAATATATCTTCCTCGGATTGGGCCCGTCTGGTCAGACGAAACAAGTTTTGATATGACTACCATAAGCCTGTTTGCTATAACTTTGGCAACCATCTTATACAATGTGTCTAAAAGACAAATGGCTCGCTTATTTTTTAGAAGCGTCTGATGCCCTCGTTTAGGGATCAGATTAATCACGCCCCGTCTTTGAGTCACGAAAAACTTTCCATTTTCTTTAGTTTCTTCCAGATAATTCAAAATAATTGTTTCAAGATCATCCCAAAAGTGCAAGAAAATTCTTTAGAAAATCCCGATACGGAAGGAGCCTTGTTGTTCATCATGCTTTTAAGGGCTTCCTTGCATTCAAAACTAGTAATTGGAGCTTCACAAATGTCCTTTTCTGCGTCATTAAGTTGCGGGCACTCGATGTCCCCTAAGAAATCGTCACACAGCGAGCTGCGCTCCTGCAGACTTTCAACGTTACATGCATCACGGCTGGAATCTGTTCTTTGGAAAAACTCTTTACAGTATGCCAATATTTCTCTGCTACCCGTTATCAAATGATTGTCCTCTCTTCGTAGAACATTGATCTGTTTCTTCATGTTTCTACTTTTGCACAAATTCAGGAAATATCGTGTTGGTTTTTCACCCTCTTCAACCCATTTAGCTCCTGAATAGATCATGGCTCTCTTGCCTTTCTCCAATTCAATCTCATTTACAACACTTTGGTAACGTGCTCCTTCTCAAGCTCCTGGTAACGTGTCACTAACTCATCACTAGGCCGTGTACTAATCTCGAGTTCACATTTCTCAAGCAAGCTTAAAAACTTTTCATTCTCGTCCCGCTTAAGTTTTTGTTTTTGTTTCCATCTTCCTAAGCTAATTATTCTTACCGTGCTACATAACATTTCTAACTTCAATCCCCAGCTATTCACGTCACAGTAATTTTCCTCGCCTTTCGTGGCTTTTTCGATTTCTGTCTTTACTGCCTGGACAAAACAGCTTTCCTCCAAAAGCTCGTTCCTAAAGCGGAACAGGCCGGAACCTTTATCTGTCGAAAACTGTGCAATTTCTGCTGAAACCAAGCAATGATCAGAGAGGACAGATGGTTTTATCTCAATTCGTTTGACCACATTATTAAGCATCATATGCTCACTTATAACTATATAGTCCAACCGAGACATTTGAATTACGGGTGCAAAGCGCCTCCATGTGTACCTCCTTAGCGAAGGGTTGCTATGCCGCCACAGGTCTATTAGGTCGTGCTCTTTCATTAAGTCATTAAATCTTTTTGCTGCGGTTGAAACAACAAAGTGTGATTTCCTAGCATCGCGGTGCGTTAAATGTAGATTCAAATCTCCACATAGAAGCAATAGATTCTTTTCTGTTTCCGACATATTTTCGACTTTCTGTTTCAATAAGTCGAAAAAATTAAGTTGCTCTTTTCTTTGACCTTGGGTTGGGGCATAAACTGCTATCAATTTAACATCACATTGCTGAAATACTATATCAACGATTATGAGCCGTCCATTGTCAGAGGTAAACCTTACATCAACCCGAGCAAGTCCTAACAAAGATCTGGGTAGAAGAATTGCGACCCCACACTCTTTAATGCTTCGACCATGCGAAAATATAGCTTCAGCACCCCACTCTGCTTTCCAATACTGGGAGTCTTGAGGACAAGAATGCGTTTCTTGAATGACAGCAATGTGATTAGGATAGTTGCTGTGGAGAAAACGGAAAACCGCGCGTCTTTTGGCAGGCAAGCGTAGCCCACGGACATTAAGTGTCAAAACCTTTAGATCAGGCATTTTTACGGACTATAGCAGACTGTAACGGAATATGCAAATTACTTTAGTGATCCGCTCTGTCTTCACCTGGCTAGCGCACTCAGATACAAACGTCTGTGCTGTTAAAGGAACACGCCTGCACTGCCATGTATAGATGATTTGGCCAGCTACCGGTTGCGTTAAGGCCACTATACCGGTGGAAACCAATAAGTTCCTCCCTAAAAATCGAGAAAAGATGGAATACAGACATTACCATCCAAAAGCTGAATAATTTTTAAACTAAATACACTTTGTCCTGAGCCTACAAGGACCTCCACTCTGACAGACCGACGACCAAAATTTAGCTGAGCCTTTAACACCCGCCCGTTTGTGCTTTCTATCCCCCATCCCTCTCACACACGCCCACGTGACACAACATACCGTACACCGACCCTACTAAGCGCGAGAGCAGGGCCCCGAGTGACAACCATATCAATGGGTTCCCTAACCAGTGTGGACGGATTCCTGGCTGCATGAACAAACGAGACCAACCACACAGAACCGGGCCACACTACCTACATCGGCAGACAACGCCAGCGACCGGGCCCCCGGCGGCCGCCCCACAGCCGCGTCCGGCGCATGAACGTCGAGCACCGTAGACGCTCCAACCAGGTGGAGGTGGCCGCGTCAAACGCTGGATGGGCGGCCGCCGGGTGACCCAGCCGCGTCGCCGTGTCGAAACGATCTGCCAAAAGCTCCAACGAATTAGAGTGCCTATAAACCACGCCGGAAGCTCGCCACAAATACGTAACAACCCATCTGCTCGGGTTCCGGTTGAATCAATCGTCCTAAGCTCACGCTCAAAATGACTTCAATGTAATAAGCCAAATTAAGCAAAATATTATCGGCGGATTGTAAATTCCACACATTGCCTTATGAACACAGCTTTGGAAGAGCAAAAAAAAGAAGAAAATCAAGACCGAGATTATTATCATCCAAGTTTGCCTTGTTCTGAAGTTGAGAGTTAAAGCACCAGAATCTTTTTTATAAACAAAATGAGTCTGGGGAAAAAAGGAGGTCGATCACTTTAGGGGGGGCAAAAACATAGTTTTGCCCCGAGCTGTTCCGTTTGGGGGCAAATGCCTTTCCCCCTTGGATCCGCCACTGTTTTCAGACCAGCTCAGAATGTCCGTCTCAACTGTTTGGTTGTGACCTGTCAGGTGTAAGTGTCGGCGGTGTCGGAAGCTGAAGGCCTGCACCCTGACCTGCCCCCTGGCGGTGAACGAGCGGGGCTGCACCATCTGCCGCTGCCAGGCCGGCGCCGAGGCCGTCCCTTCGTCCACCACCACCGCCACCACCGCCGCCGCCGGCCACTGCCTGTCCACAGGTCAGTCTCGCACGCCGGCCACTGCCTGTCCTCAGGTCAGGCTCGCACGCCGGCCACTGCCTGTCCTCAGGTCAGGCTCGCACGCCGCCGCCGGCCACTGTCTGTCCTCAGGTCAGTCTTGCACGCCGGCTACTGCCTGTCCTCAGGTCAGGCTCGCACGCCGGCCACTGCCTGTCCTCAGGTCAGGCTCGCACGCCGGCCACTGCCTGTCCTCAGGTCAGGCTCGCACGCCGGCCACTGCCTGTCCTCAGGTCAGGCTCTTGCACGCCGGCCACTGCCTGTCCTCAGGTCAGGCTCGCACGCCGGCCACTGCCTGCCCTCAGGTCAGGCTCGCACGCCGGCCACTGCCTGTCCTCAGGTCAGGCTCGCACGCCGGCCACTGCCTGTCCTCAGGTCAGGCTCGCACGCCGCCGCCGGCCACTGTCTGTCCACAGGTCAGTCTTGCACGCCGGCCACTGCCTGTCCTCAGGTCAGGCTCGCACGCCGGCCACTGCCTGTCCTCAGGTCAGGCTCGCACGCCGGCCACTGCCTGTCCTCAGGTCAGGCTCGCACGCCGGCCACTGCCTGTCCTCAGGTCAGGCTCGCACGCCGGCCACTGCCTGTCCTCAGGTCAGGCTCGCACGCCGGCCACTGCCTGTCCTCAGGTCAGGCTCGCACGCCGCCGCCGGCCACTGCCTGTCCACAGGTCAGTCTTGCACGCCGGCCACTGCCTGTCCTCAGGTCAGGCTCGCACGCCGCGCCACTGCCTGTCCTCAGGTCAGGCTCGCACGCCGCCGCCGGCCACTGCCTGTCCACAGGTCAGGCTCGCACGCCGGCCACTGCCTGTCCTCAGGTCAGGCTCGCACGCCGGCCACTGCCTGTCCACAGGTCAGGCTCGCACGCCGCCGCCGGCCACTGCCTGTCCACAGGTCAGTCTTGCACGCCGGCCACTGCCTGTCCTCAGGTCAGGCTCGCACGCCGGCCACTGCCTGTCCTCAGGTCAGGCTCGCACGCCGCCGCCGGCCACTGCCTGTCCACAGGTCAGGCTCGCACGCCGGCCACTGCCTGTCCTCAGGTCAGGCTCGCACGCCGGCCACTGCCTGTCCTCAGGTCAGGCTCGCACGCCGGCCACTGCCTGTCCACAGGTCAGGCTCGCACGCGCCGCACGCCGCCGCCGGCCACTGTCTGTCCACAGGTCAGGCTCGCACGCCGGCCACTGCCTGTCCTCAGGTCAGGCTCGCACGCCGGCCACTGCCTGTCCACAGGTCAGGCTCGCACGCCGCCGCCGGCCACTGTCTGTCCACAGGTCAGGCTCGCACGCCGGCCACTGCCTGTCCTCAGGTCAGGCTCGCACGCCGGCCACTGCCTGTCCTCAGGTCAGGCTCGCACGCCGCCGCCGGCCACTGTCTGTCCACAGGTCAGTCTTGCACGCCGGCCACTGCCTGTCCTCAGGTCAGGCTCGCACGCCGGCCACTGCCTGTCCTCAGGTCAGGCTCGCACGCCGCCGCCGGCCACTGTCTGTCCACAGGTCAGGCTTGCACGCCGGCCACTGCCTGTCCTCAGGTCAGGCTCGCACGCCGGCCACTGCCTGTCCACAGGTCAGGCTCGCACGCCGCCGCCGGCCACTGTCTGTCCACAGGTCAGTCTTGCACGCCGGCCACTGCCTGTCCTCAGGTCAGGCTCGCACGCCGGCCACTGCCTGTCCTCAGGTCAGGCTCGCACGCCGCCGCCGGCCACTGTCTGTCCACAGGTCAGTCTTGCACGCCGGCCACTGCCTGTCCTCAGGTCAGGCTCGCACGCCGGCCACTGCCTGTCCTCAGGTCAGGCTCGCACGCCGGCCACTGCCTGTCCACAGGTCAGGCTCGCACGCCGCCGCCGGCCACTGTCTGTCCACAGGTCAGGCTTGCACGCCGGCCACTGCCTGTCCTCAGGTCAGGCTCGCACGCCGGCCACTGCCTGTCCACAGGTCAGGCTCGCACGCCGCCGCCGGCCACTGTCTGTCCACAGGTCAGTCTCGCACGCCGGCCACTGCCTGTCCTCAGGTCAGGCTCGCACGCCGGCCACTGCCTGTCCTCAGGTCAGGCTCGCACGCCGCCGCCGGCCACTGTCTGTCCACAGGTCAGTCTTGCACGCCGGCCACTGCCTGTCCTCAGGTCAGGCTCGCACGCCGGCCACTGCCTGTCCTCAGGTCAGGCTCGCACGCCGCCGCCGGCCACTGTCTGTCCACAGGTCAGTCTTGCACGCCGGCCACTGCCTGTCCTCAGGTCAGGCTCGCACGCCGGCCACTGCCTGTCCTCAGGTCAGGCTCGCACGCCGCCGCCGGCCACTGCCTGTCCTCAGGTCAGGCTCGCACGCCGGCCACTGCCTGTCCTCAGGTCAGGCTCGCACGCCGGCCACTGCCTGTCCTCAGGTCAGGCTCGCACGCCGGCCACTGCCTGTCCTCAGGTCAGGCTCGCACGCCGGCCACTGCCTGTCCTCAGGTCAGGCTCGCACGCCGGCCACTGCCTGTCCTCAGGTCAGGCTCGCACGCCGGCCACTGCCTGTCCTCAGGTCAGGCTCGCACGCCGGCCACTGTCTGTCCTCAGGTCAGGCTCGCACGCCGGCCACTGTCTGTCCACAGGTCAGTCTCGCACGCCGGCCACTGCCTGTCCACAGGTCAGGCTCGCCGCCGGCCACTGCCTGTCCACAGGTCAGGCTCGCACGCCGGCCACTGCCTGTCCACAGGTCAGGCTCGCACGCCGGCCACTGCCTGTCCTCAGGTCAGGCTCGCACGCCGGCCACTGCCTGTCCTCAGGTCAGGCTCGCACGCCACTGCCGCCACACACTGCTGCGCTTGGAAGACAAAGGAGAAGACAACCACCACTTCTCCACTAGCAAAGAGCCGGAGTTTTAGCTATGTGATGGCAGCCTTCCCCAGCGCTTAATTCCTAAACTTTTGCCAACCCGTAAACTTTCACGAATGAAACGCTGATGAAAGCTAGCAATAAATAGCCGAAAGCCCCGCTTGTGTGATTTGTTCTTATGAAAAAGTTATGGTTCATCTTAAACGCAGCTGTGGCGATGAAACTGACTAAGGTGCGACCCGGCAGGTGTCTGTCCGACTGGGTGGGGGAGAGGTAGATAACTTGGCAATGCTCCCCGCCTCCCCTGCACGTATTTTCACTGGCTTACGCTACAACAGCTGCAGAAATTCAGAACTGCTACACGCTGCAGAAGCTGGGCGGGTCAGCGGTGTTCTCTATTTTCCAAACTGTGCTTGGCTTATCTCCTTGGATTCCGAGGTGACAAATCCAGTCAATTCGCACATCTGTACTGAATGACTGAATCTGCTCAGCTTTCGATACCAGGCCTCAGGAGATAGGCCGAGTGCCATATCGCCTTGGAAATATGCTTCTGGTTGCCGCACTTTTGAATTATCACCATTTTGGTTTCATTCTCCTTTTCACGTTTCGAAATACTACGACTGTAAGGGGTTTCCAGCCCCAGCAGTTCAGACTTCTCATTTTGTCTCATCAGCCAAACACGAAGGGAGTTGTAATTAACAGCTGTGGGTTGACTGGTGGAGGTGGGTCATCTTGCTGAAGTGCGCAGCTAGACTATTTTAACAGCACGGCTTATGTGGCACTCGATTAATCCACCTTTGAAATGGGACGAGTGTTAGTTGGCAGGGCGGCAGCAGGCTGCCCTCGGGTGGTGGACCAGTTTGGCAGAGTGCGGGCAGGCGTGCCCTCGGGTGGTTGACCAGTTTGGCAGAGTGCGGGCAGGCGTGCCCTCGGGTGGTTGACCAGTTTGGCAGTGTGCGGGCAGGCGTGCCCTCGGGTGGTGGACCAGTTTGGCAGAGTGCGGGCAGGCGTGCCCTCGGGTGGTGGACCAGTTTGGCAGAGTGCGGGCAGGCGTGCCCTCGGGTGGTTGACCAGTTTGGCAGAGTGCGGGCAGGCGTGCCCTCGGGTGGTGGACCAGTTTGGCAGAGTGCGGGCAGGCGTGCCCTCGGGTGGTGGACCAGTTTGGCAGAGTGCGGGCAGGCGTGCCCTCGGGTGGTGGACCAGTTTGGCAGAGTGCGGGCAGGCGTGCCCTCGGGTGGTTGACCAGTTTGGCAGAGTGCGGGCAGGCGTGCCCTCGGGTGGTGGACCAGTTTGGCAGAGTGCGGGCAGGCGTGCCCTCGGGTGGTGGACCAGTTTGGCAGAGTGCGGGCAGGCGTGCCCTCGGGTGGTGGACCAGTTTGGCAGAGTGCGGGCAGGCGTGCCCTCGGGTGGTGGACCAGTTTGGCAGAGTGCGGGCAGGCGTGCCCTCGGGTGGTTGACCAGTTTGGCAGAGTGCGGGCAGGCGTGCCCTCGGGTGGTGGACCAGTTTGGCAGAGTGCGGGCAGGCGTGCCCTCGGGTGGTGGACCAGTTTGGCAGAGTGCGGGCAGGCGTGCCCTCGGGTGGTGGACCAGTTTGGCAGAGTGCGGGCAGGCGTGCCCTCGGGTGGTGGACCAGTTTGGCAGAGTGCGGGCAGGCGTGCCCTCGGGTGGTGGACCAGTTTGGCAGAGTGCGGGCAGGCGTGCCCTCGGGTGGTGGACCAGTTTGGCGGAGTGCGGGCAGGTGGCGGTCGGCCACTCTGCAGCGTGGCCGACTGCAGCTGGCTGTCCTGCTTCAGACTCCGCCCTGCGTGCCAGACATGACACGGCTGCTTCGTCCTGATCAGGAATATGTGAGGTATCCCTGCGTGGTTCTTGGTGATACTGGCGTCTAACTTCAGTTCGTAATTTGTGGTTAACACCTCGAGAAAATTGAATTTCCGGGCAAGTTGATAAGGGAGGCCGGAAGCAGCAGAAACGTGATAACGCTTTGCTCCGTACTTGTAAGCCGGAAATGAAGAAATAGAAACTACAGCATAATTTTTAACAGCATATGTTGCAAGATATTTTCTTTTTAACCTTTCAGGCGTTCAAACATAGACGGAACCAGGATTGTCATTGGGTGGGGGACACATGGTCGGAGGGCGCCATCCGGACCAGGGAGGCGGCTTGAGCGAACAAAAAACTATCAGGTAGATGCCAAATTATATCGTAGGGGCGCCGATACTCGCATTCAGGGGGGTACGTAAGAGGCACCATTTTAGGGAGGCGCGATAGACTTTTAAACGAGCGTAAATTCAGAATATGCGTTTAAACAAAAATTCAGCGAGTAGCTTTTCTGATTATTGTCTGGCCAACTCCCAAATCACAGTATGGTTTCTTATTTCAAGTGGCGAGTTTCTGCTGCCAGAAGGTCTGCAGTAGCTGAGATATAAATATCATAGTCACAGCTTCATTTGCATGTAGTCTTGCCAAGCTGTATCAGCTAATGAGTCCTATTTGGTGGGTGAAAACTTACAATTACACAAACAGGCGGGATGAATGATTTTAAAAACTCCTTGTTTAGAACCCTCGAGTGAAACCCTAGTTCGGTTATCTCGTAAATTGTGTTCTTCAAAATGATGATCAGTTCCTGGTTGAGTAATTATTCTAGTTCCTGAGCACGTGCGTTTCAAGTGTGGACGCGATGATGTCCAAATGAGTGGTCTGTGGCCACTTCTGAGGCGGATAACAATACCGTGCAGAGTGGTGTTGGCGCTAAAGAACAAATCCCAGTGTGCATCACTTGTAAGCATAGCAATTCGGTACAAAAAAGCTAGGATATCTGTGTTCTGGCGCTGTGTGACTAAGGGTGACGGCAGGTGGGTGGGCACTGACTGCAGTCTGCCCCCTCTACAGACGGGTCAGCGCACGCGGCGGGCACCTCCTGGCACGACGGCTGCCGCGAGTGCTACTGCAGCTCGGGCGCCGAGATGTGTGCAGTCATATCCTGCCCCGTGCCGCCCTGTCTGCACCCCGAGATCGCGCCCGGCCACTGCTGTCCCACCTGCCCAGGTAACGGTCCGGCCACTGCTGTCCCACCTGCCCAGGTAACGGTCCGGCCACTGCTGTCCCACCTGCCCAGGTAACGGCCTGGCCACTGCTGTCCCACCTGCCCAGGTAACGGCCTGGCCACTGCTATCCCTCCTGCCCAGATAACGGCCTGGCCACTGCTGTCCCACCTGCCCAGGTAACGGCCCGGCCACTGCTGTCCCACCTGCCCAGGTAACGGCCCGGCCACTGCTGTCCCACCTGCCCAGGTAACGGCCTTGCCACTGCTGTCCCTCCCGCCCAGATAACGGCCTGGCCACTGCTGTCCCTCCTGCCCAGGTAACGGCCCGGCCACTGCTATCCCACCTGCCCAGGTAACGGTCCGGCCACTGCTGTCCCACCTGCCCAGGTAACGGCCCGGCCACTGCTGTCCCTCCTGCCCAGGTAACGGCCCGGCCACTGCTGTCCCACCTGCCCAGGTAACGGCCCGGCCACTGCTGTCCCTCCTGCCCAGGTAACGGCCTGGCCACTGCTGTCCCACCTGCCCAGGTAACGGCCTGGCCACTGCTATCCCCTCCTGCCCAGATAACGGCCTGGCCACTGCTGTCCCACCTGCCCAGGTAACGGCCCGGCCACTGCTGTCCCACCTGCCCAGGTAACGGCCCGGCCACTGCTGTCCCACCTGCCCAGGTAACGGCCTTGCCACTGCTGTCCCTCCCGCCCAGATAACGGCCTGGCCACTGCTGTCCCTCCTGCCCAGGTAACGGCCCGGCCACTGCTGTCCCACCTGCCCAAGTAACGGCCCGGCCACTGCTGTCCCTCCTGTCCAGGTAACGGCCCGGCCACTGCTGTCCCTCCTGCCCAGGTAACGGCCCGGCCACTGCTGTCCCTCCTGCCCAGGTAACGGCCCGGCCACTGCTGTCCCTCCTGCCCAGGTAACGGCCCGGCCACTGCTGTCCCTCCTGCCCAGGTAACGGTCCGGCCACTGCTATCCCTTCTGCCCAGGTAACGGTCCGGCCACTGCTGTCCCACCTGCCCAGGTAACGGCCTTGCCACTGCTATCCCTTCTGCCCAGGTAACGGCCTGGCCACTGCTGTCCCTCCTGCCCAGGTAACGGCCCGGCCACTGCTGTCCCACCTGCCCAGGTAACGGCCCGGCCACTGCTGTCCCACCTGCCCAGGTAACGGTCCGGCCACTGCTATCCCTTCTGCCCAGGTAACGGCCCGGCCACTGCTGTCTCACCTGCCCAGGTAACGGCCCGGCCACTGCTGTCCCTCCTGCCCAGGTAACGGTCCGGCCACTGCTGTCCCACCTGCCCAGGTAACGGTCCGGCCACTGCTGTCCCACCTGCCCAGGTAGCGGCCTTGCCACTGCTGTCCCTCCCGCCCAGATAACGGCCTGGCCACTGCTGTCCCTCCTGCCCAGGTAACGGCCCGGCCACTGCTATCCCACCTGCCCAGGTAACGGTCCGGCCACTGCTGTCCCACCTGCCCAGGTAACGGCCCGGCCACTGCTATCCCACCTGCCCAGGTAACGGCCCGGCCACTGCTGTCCCACCTGCCCAGGTAACGGCCCGGCCACTGCTGTCCCTCCTGCCCAGGTAACGGTCCGGCCACTGCTGTCCCACCTGCCCAGGTAACGGTCCGGCCACTGCTGTCCCACCTGCCCAGGTAACGGTCCGGCCACTGCTGTCCCACCTGCCCAGGTAACGGCCCGGCCACTGCTGTCCCTCCTGCCCAGCTAACGGTCCGGCCACTGCTGTCCCACCTGCCCAGGTAACGGTCCGGCCACTGCTCTCCCACCTGCCCAGGTAACGGTCCGGCCACTGCTGTCCCACGCTGTCCCACCTGTTCCGCCTTGCCAGTTTCGGAAGAGAGGTCTAACATTTATGTTTCTGTAAATTTATTAAAGGGCTTGTGTGGCACTGAAACGTTTGTAATAGAAGTTCCGGCTCAGGTGATTTTCGCAATTAAAAACTTGAATATGTAAGACATGTCCGGAATTCGGAACCTTATAATACAACGTATTCCAAATGAATTTTTAACCCTGTTATGACATTTTATTCCCATCAACACTGATGACTGGCTTACCCGGTGACAGTGAAGCTGTGGACACCCGTAGTGTCCTACAGTTTTTAAAAGAGACCAAGTCCCAGGTCACCTACAACCCACGCCAAACCAGTCTTACCTAAAAACCTACAGCTGTATTATTAACTAGCTACATGTAGACACGCTTTGCATGTATATATACATACATAACGTACACATTGGGCCGACATACATTACCCCATTATATGCATTTAGTAGCACACCCAGTGTTGCCCTGGAACTGATTTAACCCGATAGGGATAGACACATATATCCTCACCTGCCCAGGTAACGGCCCGGCCACTGCTGTCCCACCTGCCCAGGTAACGGTCCGGCCACTGCTGTCCCACCTGCCCAGGTAACGGTCCGGCCACTGCTGTCCCACCTGCCCAGGTAACGGCCCGGCCACTGCTGTCCCTCCTGCCCAGCTAACGGTCCGGCCACTGCTGTCCCACCTGCCCAGGTAACGGCCCGGCCACTGCTGTCCCACCTGCCCAGGTAACGGCCCGGCCACTGCTATCCCTTCTGCCCAGGTAACGGCCCGGCCACTGCTGTCCCTCCTGCCCAGCTAACGGTCCGGCCACTGCTGTCCCACCTGCCCAGGTAACGGCCCGGCCACTGCTCTCCCTCCTGCCCAGATAACGGTCCGGCCACTGCTGTCCCACCTGCCCAGGTAACGGCCCGGCCACTGCTCTCCCTCCTGCCCAGGTAACGGCCCGGCCACTGCTGTCCCACCTGCCCAGGTAACGGCCCGGCCACTGCTCTCCCTCCTGCCCAGGTAACGGCCCGGCCACTGCTGTCCCACCTGCCCAGGTAACGGCCCGGCCACTGCTGTCCCTCCTGCCCAGCTAACGGTCCGGCCACTGCTGTCCCACCTGCCCAGGTAACGGTCCGGCCACTGCTGTCCCTCCTGCCCAGGTAACGGCCCGGCCACTGCTCTCCCTCCTGCCCAGGTAACGGCCCGGCCACTGCTGTCCCACCTGCCCAGGTAACGGCCCGGCCACTGCTGTCCCACCTGCCCAGGTAACGGCCCGGCCACTGCTGTCCCTCCTGCCCAGCTAACGGTCCGGCCACTGCTGTCCCACCTGCCCAGGTAACGGTCCGGCCACTGCTGTCCCTCCTGCCCAGGTAACGGCCCGGCCACTGCTCTCCCTCCTGCCCAGGTAACGGTCCGGCCACTGCTGTCCCTCCTGCCCAGGTAACGGCCCGGCCACTGCTCTCCCTCCTGCCCAGGTAACGGCCCGGCCACTGCTGTCCCACCTGCCCAGGTAACGGCCCGGCCACTGCTGTCCCACCTGCCCAGGTAACGGCCCGGCCACTGCTGTCCCACCTGCCCAGGTAACGGCCCGGCCACTGCTGTCCCTCCTGCCCAGCTAACGGTCCGGCCACTGCTGTCCCACCTGCCCAGGTAACGGTCCGGCCACTGCTGTCCCTCCTGCCCAGGTAACGGCCCGGCCACTGCTCTCCCTCCTGCCCAGGTAACGGTCCGGCCACTGCTGTCCCTCCTGCCCAGGTAACGGCCCGGCCACTGCTCTCCCTCCTGCCCAGGTAACGGCCCGGCCACTGCTGTCCCTCCTGCCCAGGTAACGGCCCGGCCACTGCTGTCCCTCCTGCCCAGGTAACGGCCCGGCCACTGCTGTCCCACCTGCCCAGGTAACGGCCCGGCCACTGCTGTCCCTCCTGCCCAGCTAACGGTCCGGCCACTGCTGTCCCACCTGCCCAGGTAACGGTCCGGCCACTGCTGTCCCTCCTGCCCAGGTAACGGCCCGGCCACTGCTCTCCCTCCTGCCCAGGTAACGGTCCGGCCACTGCTGTCCCTCCTGCCCAGGTAACGGCCCGGCCACTGCTCTCCCTCCTGCCCAGGTAACGGCCCGGCCACTGCTGTCCCACCTGCCCAGGTAACGGTCCGGCCACTGCTGTCCCACCTGCCCAGGTAACGGCCCGGCCACTGCTCTCCCTCCTGCCCAGGTAACGGCCTGGCCACTGCTCTCCCTCCTGCCCAGGTAACGGTCCGGCCACTGCTGTCCCACGCTGTCCCACCTGTTCCGCCTTGCCAGTTTCGGAAGAGAGGTCTAACATTTATGTTTCTGTAAATTTATTAAAGGGCTTGTGTGGCACTGAAACGTTTGTAATAGAAGTTCCGGCTCAGGTGATTTTCGCAATTAAAAACTTGAATATGTAAGACATGTCCGGAATTCGGAACCTTATAATACAACGTATTCCAAATGAATTTTTTAACCCTGTTATGACATTTTATTCCCATCAACACTGATGACTGGCTTACCCGGTGACAGTGAAGCTGTGGACACCCGTAGTGTCCTACAGTTTTTAAAAGAGACCAAGTCCCAGGTCACCTACAACCCACGCCAAACCAGTCTTACCTAAAAACCTACAGCTGTATTATTAACTAGCTACATGTAGACACGCTTTGCATGTATATATACATACATAACGTACACATTGGGCCGACATACATTACCCCATTATATGCATTTAGTAGCACACCCAGTGTTGCCCTGGAACTGATTTAACCCGATAGGGATAGACACATATATCCTCAGCAGCTGGCGTGCCCTGAAACCCCAATCATCATCATGTGACATTTTATTTACATTAATTATTTCTACAAGATTCCGAAACAGGCAGATCAAGATCCCAGGTGGGCAGGCAAAATGGGTAGCCTCTTCCCATCGAGCACTCGGGGGGGGTATATTGCGTCCAGACCCCCTCCCCCCAGAGCGTCGGTCCTAACACCTTCTGCCAATAT
The DNA here is from genome assembly GCA_034440635.1 of Lepas anatifera. NCBI lineage: Eukaryota > Metazoa > Arthropoda > Thecostraca > Lepadidae > Lepas > Lepas anatifera. The sequence continues at coordinate 93,835 of JAOTON010001200.1, read as the reverse complement.
TCATGTGTAGGTGCCACCACGATGCGATGCGGTGCTCACTTGATAAGAGATCGCGCTTCCTAGGGTCAAAAAAATCATCACCCTCGGGCCGACACGCTTCCTACCAAAGTTTCTTTTCCGCTCGCGAATCCTGGATCCGCCTATGTTCAGAAATAAATAGAACACATTCATCAACATAAAAAGGAATCAACGGGGAGCAAACTCCGCCTCCAAATTACCCTATCCCCCGTTTCGAAACGTCCGTGAGCCATTCCCTGTTTTATACTTGTATTTGCTCTTTGTCGATACGGTTAAAAATTGACGATAAAAATTCGACGACTCGCTCAATTTAAATCAGTTGGAAACTGCCACCAATGATAAGAAGCTACGTATTCAGTGGGTATCAATGTGTTAACTCTGTGGAGGCGTCGGCAGACTCGCCGCCGGCGCCGCCGCACCGCTTCAACTCCAGCGTCTGCCAGGCGGTCAACGGAGCCGTCTACCTGGAGGGCCAGAGCTGGAGCCTGGACTCCTGCACCCACTGCGTCTGCCGGTCGGGCCGCGTGCTCTGCAGCGCCCCCCAGTGTCCGCCGGCCGCCTGCGCCCAGCCGCGCCGGCCCGACGGCGGCTGCTGCGCCGTCTGTCCACCAGATGTCTCGCCACTGGCGCCAGGGGGCCGCTCCTGCCAGGTGGAGGGGGCGCAGTGAAGAGGAGCGGCGACACCTGGAGCAGCGGCGTGTGCCAGAGCTGTCGGTGCAACGATGGCGAGAGCCGCTGTTTCCACCAGAGGTGTCCGGCGCTCGACTGTCAGCGACCGCTGCTGATGAAGGGACAGTGCTGCCCCCAGTGTATCGGTGAGGGAATTAGGCGTGTCGGATTGACGCAATCGTAAATACCCTTATAACGCCTAAAACTTTAGAGAGAGGGAAAGTAATGCATACATTTACTGCGTAAAAGTAAGACCGGCCTTGATAAAAACTGCTAGCTTGATCGGCCTGGCATCATCATTTGGTGACACGGCAGCGCGGTGCGACTGACGACCTCTGCCACAGAGGCGGTGAAGAACGGCAGCTGCCAGTACCAGAACCGCACACTGCAGTCGGGCCAGCGGCTGGCGGTGAACGCCTGCACCAGCTGCAGCTGTCAGGCCGGCCAGCTGGTCTGTGCCAGCAAGGTGTGCAGCTCGTCCTGCGAGAACCCGGCCCCCGTGCCTGGAGAGTGCTGCCCCGTCTGCTCAGGTGGGCGCCGCCACAACCACCGCTCTGTCCAACAAAGACCTGATCCACAGATCCATATTTCAGTATGCCCAAGTAGCGGTCAGAACGCAGCAGCCGGCCGCCCCCGTCGTCTTGGGCAAGGCCCTCCTAGTTATGGGATTTTAATCTGGTTTTCCGATCCTTTTCTCCACCTTATCAGCGCGGACTGGCGTAAATGCTGCCTTATGTAGTCGAGTTGAACTGTCTTGGTAGTACTCTTTATAGCAACGGTCAAGTTCAAAAACAAATAAATAAGTTTAAAAACAAATAACAGCATGCACACAGGGTGAAAGTGATTCCGAAAGTTATGACTCGCCCATTCATGGCATGTTTGATGTCCTGCCTCCTCGAATCCTGGTTGCGAAATGGATCAACACACTGGGATTATATATTCGGGCACAGCCGTTCATCAAAATCAGGCAAGTAAGCGATAGGTAAAATCACATATTCTTGGTCATAGTGTTAGTGTAAGCCGAGAGAGAGAGAGAGAGAGAGAGAGAGAGAGAGAGAGAGAGAGAGAGAGAGAGAGAGAGAGAGAGAGAGAGAGAGAGAGAGAGAGAGAGAGAGAGAGAGAGAGAGAGAGAGAGAGAGAGAGAGAGAGAGAGAGAGAGAGAGAGAGAGAGAGAGAGAGAGAGAGAGAGAGAGAGAGAGAGAGAGAGAGAGAGAGAGAGAGAGAGAGAGAGAGAGAGAGAGAGAGAGAGAGAGAGAGAGAGAGAGAGAGAGAGAGAGAGAGAGAGAGAGAGAGAGAGAGAGAGAGAGAGAGAGAGAGAGAGAGAGAGAGAGAGAGAGAGAGAGAGAGAGAGAGAGAGAGAGAGAGAGAGAGAGAGAGAGAGAGAGAGAGAGAGAGAGAGAGAGAGAGAGAGAGAGAGAGAGAGAGAGAGAGAGAGAGAGAGAGAGAGAGAGAGAGAGAGAGAGAGAGAGAGGAGTATGACTGTGTTTGTCCGTCGACAGTGACTTCGCACCCGCGCCGTAACTACTTGTTTCTGATGAACGGCACCAGCAAGGCAACGCACAGGACCAGGCTGCCGCGACCCGGCCGGCCCACCCAAACCTCCAGACCTGGCGTCCAACGCGAGTCAGGTGAGCGCCCACATCTCAACACAGCCGCACCTGCAGCTGTAACTCCACTTTGACTGACTCATTAGCTTTGCTCCTGGAGATTTACTCCAGTTCAGGCTCGAAATGACATGATAAGTGGATGTGGATGAATTACATATATATATATATATATATATATATATATATATATATATAATATAAAAAATAAAAGGACTTCTCCACTAGAGAAAATGAAAAACGGTCGGAGCTTTCGACTATATTTTATCAGCCTTCGTCAGCGAGTGGTCAGATCGATTGGTGGACATCGGAAGGCAAGATGGTTCTTGTCTTCCGATGTCCACCGATCGATCCGACCACTCGCTGACGAAGGCTGATAAAATATAGCTGAAAGCTCCGGCCGTTTTTCATTTTCTCTAGCGTAGAAGTCCTTTATATATATGCGACTAGTTCAGGCTTCTATAAACCATCACGTTCGCCGGCGGCAAAGCGATGCCGAGATGCTTCTGTTTCTATACTCCATAATCTGTATGCTTGTAGACTTGATGACGAGTGTGAGGGTGTTCTCCTGTCCTTACCTGGCGGGGCGTGGCTTCAGGCGCCTCCTCCTCCCTGCTGCACTACGGCCTGTACGCACTTCTCAGCCTGTTTCTGCTGGCGGTGGCCATCGCCTGCGGCTGCTTCTGCTGGCACCGCCGCCGCAGCGGCTACGCGCCCAAACAGCAGACCGCCGACGAGAAGAAGCCTCTCAACGGCGGCCCGCAGAGCTTCGACTGCTCCCACCTCAACAACGTGGCCGTGCTTCACAACAAGCGGCCGCACAGCGAGAAGAACGGCATCAGCATCATCCGCGACACGTAGGATCGCGTCGTCGCTGGTGGTGAAGTAAGGCGTCACCCAGCCAGGCTGGGGACTCACCTGTCAGTGTACATAGCCTCTCATCATCACTTCTCACGCGAGCGTTAGTTCGCCGTACGGCCGATAGACGGCAGCAGCTGCGCCGGTGCCTTGTGACTCTCCTGCCTCCGTGCCAGGTGGCAGCACCAGCAACTTGCGTCTGTGCAAGGGACTGTTTGGTTCATCCTTTATATTTTGCCGACATACGGGCAAGTTGACTGTGATACTATATTGTGGTGGCCTCAGAATGGCGAGGCATTAACCGGGTGCGGTATCGCCGGGGCAGCGGATGGTGTGCTGGAGTACACGAAGGAGGCGTGACCTCGCCGTCAGCGCCACCTGCAGGCGATAACCTTCAAACTGCCGGCAGACGTCTCCAAACTGGCCTTGCTCTGCCAAAGATGCGGAGTCAGCAGGCTGTGCGCCGACGCTGTGTATGGTGGCGATCAGAACGGCGAAGCCGACGCCGGCCGCTGAGAGGCACGTCCCCCTCCAAGTCGTGTTTCTCTTGCGTTGTACAGTCTTCGCTTGAAGTTGTTGGGTGTCCCCAGAAGTGCCAACGATATGTTTCACTTGTGCGATGTGCGTGAGGTGAGCGTGTGCGAGTGCGTGCGGACGGTGGAGTCAGCTGGACTCCACGAGAGAAGCGAGTGCGTGCGGACGGTGGAGTCAGCTGGACTCCACGAGAGAAGCGAGTGCGTGCGGACGGTGGAGTCAGCTGGACTCCACGAGAGAAGCGAGTGCGTGCGGACGGTGGAGTCAGCTGGACTCCACGAGAGTAAGGAGTGCGTGCGGACGGTGGAGTCAGCTGGACTCCACGAGAGTAGCTAGACCGAAGGAGCTGCTGTCGTGTCGTATTTATAAATCCGATTGTATCATTCGTATTACGTCCAAGTACTATGTAATACACGAGCTAAGACTAAGCTGGGCTATGACCTCAAGATTTCTAGCTTCAAATTAAACCACACCAGTTCTCCCCACAGGTTCAGAAAAGAAATATATGTTCTCTTAAACTACAAATCAAATGGTGCTTCCCATTCATTTAGGCATTACTTTTCATGAAATGCATATCGAGGGGTCTTAGCTTCTCTTTCTACAATGAGCTGTGACAACTACGAGCTGTGACCGCTCGTTTTGGAATTTGTTATCTATAAATCACTGAACACGGGGTTCGGAAAAATACGAGTCTCTGGGTCTCACTGGAAGGGCACAGGCACCCCTCCTGCAATATACTCCAGTGAACTTTAAAACACCGAAGCACTGACTACATGGCTCTCTTTTTAAATACATTTTTTCTTTTAAGGACGTTTTGTCGTTTTTAGTCGCCGCAAACAAGTTCACGCCATTGAAATGCATAGGGCAAGCTACCCAGCGCAAAACTGGAAAGCGAAAAACGTGATAAAGGACTAAAAAAGTCATTGAAAACGGAAAAAACATCCTTGCAAAACTATCAAACGTAGTTAAAACGCGAGAAAGAAACAACGACGAAGGTTGAATATTTGGACTTTATTTCGTTGTTTCGCCTTATGATTATTGTTTACGAGAGAGGGGAAACTATTGCAATCTTGACTGGGCTAGAAGCGTTGGTGTGAGGCGGTTGATTAAATATGAAAGCCATTTTGATAATTATTTTGCATGCCAGGAAGGCTAAATTGTGGTATTTGGCAATATACAAGTACGGAAGCAGTGGCGGATGCAGGGCTTCATTTCAGGGGGGGCTAGGGGCCTAAACATCACACAGACACCTCAGATCAGCCGCCGCCCGTGCATTCTCTATGCGCACTGAAACATTTCGGAGGGCGCTTAGCCCCGTAGCCCCCTTGTATCCGCCACTGTACGGAAGCTATCAACGAGCGATGGCCAGATATTGCACTCAGATGGTGTCTATGGCATGTTCATGCTGGAGATGTGATCGCATCGCAGGTGCCTGGATTTTTGCATTCTGGTCGACAGGCGGATCCAGGGGGTAAAGGGCCAGTGCTCGCCCTCTGATCGGGCCGTACCGCCCCCGAAATGTTGATGGCGCCCCCTGAAAGGTCACTCCTCCCCCGGGATGCGACTATCGGCATCCCGAGTATAGGATTAGCACCTTTGATAAGTTACGTCGTCCACAACTGACGCACATTGGTTCAAATCCCCCCCCACCCAGACTGGAAATCCAGGATCCGTCCATGGCTCGGGGGTGCAGTTTGGTGGGGCACCAGGTCATTTCAGGGAGATGTTGGGATAGTCCATCGTCCATGGCCGGCCTTATCCCGCTGCCACTCTGCTTTTACTATTCACTTAGCTTAATTCCCATTAAAAATCTTCGTTTGGCATTGATATTCCTGAAACAGGCCCAGAAAGAGATGTGATACGGAAGTAAACAATAAACAAAACGAAAAAGAAAAACAGTAAATGAAGAAAAAAGTTAAAAACGAAAGAAACAAAAACAAAAGGCGCAAAACGGTCAGTGTAGCTCCCTGGGCACTCCAATACGGCATCAGCCTGCTCATTGGAAGCTGAACAAATATGGTGTATTCACAGCCATTTTCTCCTGTAAAGAATCTGCCTCTTTTCTTCTCTGAGCCATCGGGGGGCGGCAACACCCTGTTTGAGACACGTCGATAAAAATACTATTCTGGCTGGTAACCCTGCTTTAGGCCACATAGTAACTTGCCAAAGGCATGGGACTTTTACCAACATGAAAACAAAAAGGTGCGTCAACAGTTTGGCCTTGAGATTTATGAATAGTAATCGCCGTTGCTGACACCAGTGGCAACTGACGGCGCATGCATGATATGCCATTTGAAACCTGGAACGACTTTTCGGTTGCTTCCACAACACACAGTTCTAAGCCCGTAATTTTGTTATTTCCAGGGTCTACTGATCTGCCTTTATATTTGCTCCCTCCAACCATAGGGTCTTTGAACTTCAGATAGGCAGGCTATCGTCGTACCGTCAATTTTTTCCATGCTTGACAACACTCGCCCACAGATCCATTGGCGAGCCGGTCCGTTACTGAAATATTCTTTGTGACCATGTACTGAAGTCCTTTTACCAGCACCGACTTCCTGGCAAGATTTCCAGTTTTAACAACGGCATTCTTTCCACGGTCTTTGCCAAGTCTGATGCTTTGGCAGCGTCCAAAGCAGCTTTGCGTTTGTCTTTGAAGTGGTCTACGGCAATACTTTCCCAACGGGGCGACTTAGTGCGTGCCTGATCGATTCTATTAGCATTATGTTTATCCACTTTTGCATTAGAGCTATACAAATGCACACAGTCGAGCAGAACCGGCCGCTGAGAGCTCACAACACATTGCTTAAACAATGCTAAACTTTTTCAGTCCAGTTCCCGTCTTCCCAACTTTACCAGAGCACTTGCAAAGGCTCTCTCGTCAGGCTTGACCCTCATACACTGTGTCAGCTCGAAGACAACAAAATGTAGCCATAGGTTGTTAAAGAGTCTGGCATACGGGCCATCGCTTAACCTCGCCCAGGGGGCCATCGATAGCCCCCTAAGGTTTTTGGGATAGCAGAAAAACGACGAGGCGCAGCACCGCGGTTGAGGGCTCTACCTCCACTGCATCATTTTCCCATCATCCCTGAAATTTTTACCCCGGGTCACCCAAGGTCAGGTCACCAGACGAGGTCAACCAAGGTCACCTCACTTCACCTTTAGAGCTCTGTAAGAGTTACATTTCAAAGTCGATCAATTTGAAACTTCCTACACTTCATGACCCCTCCAGGGTCTACAAGGTGTATATCCGGGATTTTTCGATTTCGTGCCTGAGGTCAGGTCACGAGGCGACCTCTCCCATTGGAAAAGCATGAGGAAAAGCTATTTCATGATATAAAAGCCACAAAAATGATTGCAAATACTCAGACTGCTCAGAACAACGTTTTTGGACATTCTTTAACGGATTCCAGGGGTCATATTTGCCCTTTGACTTTCCAAGGTCATCCAAGGTCACCAGAGGTCAAAAACAGTATTTTGACAATAACTTTGACCTAATTGAGTTAGAGCGGTTAAACAAACACCATCGTGTTTGTCTTGTCACTGGCTTTCAGGTGATATACGGCAAGGTCACTTTTTGACCTTTCGTGACCTCAGGTCATATTAGGTCACGAGGTGACCTCGGCAGTCAAACCACTGGCGGGAGGTCTTTACGTTTCACATAGCGGAAAAAGTACGACAATTTGCTATCAAATGTACTTTACCAGGCCTCAATAGCTCTAATGACATAAGAGTTATGCCCAGTTTGCTTAATCATTGCATATTTGAGTGAAAATAGCCGATCTTGACCTAATTTGACCTCTGGAGGTCAAACCATTGACCTGAGCACTAAAACATGCAAGTAATTTCTTACTGAATTCACGCGAGCTTTCTATTGCACTTGTAGATTTGCGCTAACGCACATATTTTCGGAGTTAGAGGGGGCCATCGATGGCCCCCGTGGGGCGAAGGTGGCGCGGACCCCGGTGGGGCGCGGGTTAAATGGTAGACTGGTGGGGCAAGCACGGGCTTCAGTTGGTTGAAATCTCCGACAAAAAGTACTAATACGCCACCAAAAGGTCGATCTACGCCTTTTAACAATCGCAGCCGGGTGTCAATGTTCTGCAGGATAGTCGAAGACACCATGGATATTTCGTCGATTATCAGCAAAACCAAATAAGCGTACTTATCGACCAAGCTCTTAATGTAGGTGTAATTCAGCGGCTTCAAGGCTTCCCCGGGACTAGTCTGCAGGGGAAGTGAGAACGCACTGTGAAGTGTCACTCCCCGACTAGATTCACCGCGGCAATCCCTGTGAAAGCTGTTGGCAGGACTATAATAACGTCCTCGGATCGGTACTTAAAACGACCGATACACTGCTGCAATGCAAATATTAACCGAGACTTCCCAGTTCCAGCCATTCCGGCAAGATACGCTAGTACCTGGTCCTCTCGATCAATGATCCGATGAGCCAGAAGCGACATGATTAGCTCTGTATACTCGAAATCGGTCACCAGTCTAGGTATCTTCTAGACTACAACAGGATTCCTATCATTTTCAACATCCTTCACATCCGTTCGTTGTTAGGACTTTCTCCACTCGAGTTTAAACAAGTTGAAGGAGCTTTCGACCTGTATTTCAGGCCTTCATCAGCAGTTTAATACATGCAGTGCAAGCGGCTTGAGCAAACCAAACAAAACAAAAAAGCCACGCCAAAATGACTCCGGACGGGTGTTACAAGAACAAAAAAGCACGCAAAAAGAGCCAAGATCCTTTCCTATCCAAAGCCCGATATTTCACAACTAACGGTTCCGTACAAGCGAAAGTTAAAGCACCAAAATGTTGCCTATAAACTTAAAAAGTCGAAAAAGGAGGTCGATCGCTTTGGCAAAAACATAGTTTGCCCCGAGCTTTCCGTTTGGGGGCAATGCCTTTTTGCCCCCCGGATCCGCCACTAATACATGGTAGAGAAGCACAATTCAAAAACAATCCATTCACATCACCGCGGCCTGGCCAGGAGAGTCCATACCGGGCTTGTTATCATCTGTCTCACTGGGCAGGCGGTCATCTGGGTTTACATGCACGTCTGTTTCACAATCTTTTTTCATTGCTTTTGTCAATCATATGTTCCTCCTCAATTTGCTGTGACATGGTCACACCCATGTCACTGAGTGACGTCAAACCATGATGGAACATTTTTTCTATTCTCCAGGATTTCGTCACAGAACTTCAGAAACTGCGATCGTCGCGCAGAAATGTCCTTATTAGATCCCACTAGGGGTGGAGAGTCAGTTTCATCCTTCTCGTTGCGGAAATGTTTGAACAGCAATTGGTGCTCTCGAAAATATTTTTCTGCATCTGCTGACTCCGCATAGATTGTACAAAAGAATACGGGGGCCTACGCAGTTCCTGTATGCCTTTTTCTGAGGTATCTATCAGATTTTCATGATGTCCGGACCGGCGACATCATCGTCGCGAGGTGCATCAATATTGCCAAGTAGGCGATTATTCACCCGACGTTCACTCTCTTTCTGACGCGCATTGTGATGAGACGACACATACTCTGCGAGGCATCTACTCTCCAGAGCCTTTGGTCTTTTGGTATACTTTTCAATAAGACTGGGTTGCAAAGCATCTGTTGACTGATCGTCGCTTTGCTGCAATTCAGCGAAAGTTTTGCGTATCCGGTCGGATTCTTGGTAAGTGCTAATTCCCGTGGTTCCGCGGCTGGCAATCACATATGGCAGCTGACACAAGTTCACTGCACACTCCTCAGGCGGAACCTCAGTGCTCCCCATGAACTTGGCTCGTACTTGGTTCATTTTTTGGAGGGCGGTAAGCTGCGGGTTCTTATCGAGCTCGCGCATCAGCTGTCGCATGAGCGATAACATACCACGGGCAGACTTTGTGAGGTAATCTGTCAGGTAACGAGCCACTGCATAAACATCCTCACAATATGATGTGTCCATATTTGAGAACCAAGCCTTAAACAGATCTGCCGTGTAATTTTTAACCCTTGCCTCGCAAAGCCGACACCGTAAGTAAACCTTTTCTCCTGAGAGGCACACGCAAGCAATTGATATAGTCATTCTCGTTCAAATCTAACTTCCTTAAGAACTCATCGAAAGTGGTTTCAACTTCGCATAATTTTTCATCCCTTGGTAGGCCATCAAGCGCCAAAAAGACTGCGTTGTAACATTTCTCCAGCCAAGTCTTTTTAGTCTCCCCAAACTCATTTTCGTCAAACGGAGAAAGAATCATGGTATTTTTCATCGGCGGCCTTAGAAAACCAAATCCGTAAACTAGCTTTCGGCCGGGTCCTCTTACTTTTTTTCGCGTGGCATAAGTTTGGATAGCATTTATGAAACTGGAACAGTCTCACTTCCTCCAGTCCATCCGGTTTTCCCGGAGGCAAGTGGCATGTCAATACTTTATCAACGAACCGAGTAATTGCAGCCTCTTTGTCAAGTTCGCTCAGTTTGTGCCAGTCATTACTTTCCACTGGGTCATTGTCCGTAAAAAAACAGCCCATGAAAATGAGGCATACCACGTTGTTGGTATTCCTCTTACAAAATAGTCTGATACATTTCCAGTGACAGAACCGTTCGACTTAATGAAGCCCAAAACCTTCCGATACTTGTAAAAAAGGTAACGACAAGTGGTGATGGGATCCCTCTGAATCATCCCTCGTATTTCGGATTTCATTTCTCCTTGAGAAACAAAAATACGGATGTTATCCTCGGCTTCGGCAATCAACTTAGAGGTAGAGTGCTGCAGGGTGAAGCATGTGTACCTAAAACTGCACAGAAGACGGAGCATCCGTTGTTTCCAGAGTTTGTGAAAAAGTCCGTGTCAAATATAAACAATGTTCCTCTACTGTTTTTTCTAACGATTTTTAATCATCTACATGCATTTGCCAGAGTCACGGCGCCTTGCCAAGGTTATAAAATTCAGATTTATATGTCCCAATTCTCCTTAGTGTCTGTCCTCATTCCCCTGCACCTGTCCCAACTCTCCCACAAATGATCATTTAAAAAATTGCTTCATGGCAAGCCTAGTATTGCACGTTTCAAGTTTGTTCTCCCGTAAATATGTCAATAATTGTTTGGAGCTCAAGTGACATCGATATTTTTTTGCTGGAAGTCTCAGGCTTGGAGATATGACCTCTCAAATTTGAAAGAAAAAGTGTCCCAATTCTCCCCACTCTCCCCTTCTATTTGTCGCATTATGTGTGCCTGAGTAATTGTCTATATTGAAAAGTTAGAAGCGACAGCTTTCAGCATTAGACATGAGGTTAGCGACAGGTTTGAGATTTTGCCCTCCCCTTCCCCTACCGGTCATTGAGCTGGGTTGTAAAGAACAAAACATAACCTGTCAGACTTTAACCGACTGAGGGAAGTGGATAGACCTGCGAGAAGTTCTAACACCCATCTGAAACAGTCGTCAAATTGTTGAAAACGCTGGTAATTATGAGAACCTTATGTTAATTTCGACTCGGGTTCTTAAAGCGCTGATTTTTTCTGTGATCCGCTCACTATATGCGCGGTGAAAACCGTTCTTGTTCGTGTCCCATGCAAGGTGGTTAACTCTCCTGGAAAAGGACAGCTGATTTTGTTGGCTGTAATTGAACTGTCACATTGCCTTTTCAACTTGTTGGAAAACAAAATGATGGTATTTTAGCTGTAAGGGACAAAAGTAGCACACATTCGCCACATCAGGCTCTCGGCTCACTTAGCCCTTCCCATTGAGTGGACAGCCCTGCATCTGCAGCTCAATGGCCTGATCAGCGACAACTACAGAAAAGCTTGCTCAATTTGGCCCTGATAGTTGTTTATTCATTCCACCACGACTGCAGTTCTCGTCATTATAGCCACACCACCTAAATGGTAGACGTGTCAGAATGGTACCCCTAGTGCCTGTAACCCGGCCGCGGCGTACTCCTTTATAGCGGACATCCGTCGAAGGTGGCAACAGGCCGGAGCACTCGTCGGAACCCCTCTGGCGTCAGGAAGCGGGCAGGGTCGGAGTCGCGGAAGCCTGGCGGCTTGCTGTACGGTACGCCGGCGTGGACGGAGGACAACAGAGGAGGGAAGAGACGAGCCTTCGGCGGTCGAAACCTGGGCAAGGGCAGGGAGTAGTCAAAAGGAGAACGGAAGAGAATGAAAGGGACTGATTAAAAGGACTGAAGCACGTGCACGGTCAGGTCTCAGTAAGGGGGAGACGAGCGTGGAGCGGCTGGATCCTCAGGACACGGGGCCATCATTTGCCGCCTTTGTAGCTCAGTCAGTTGGTAGAGCGTTGGGCTCCAGCATGCTGCTCAGAAAACCGTGCGGTGGCAGTGTATTGTTGAAAGCTTGGGATGGATTCCCCTAAGACCCTTTGGAGCTCAAGTTTTTTTAATAGAAGCTCACTCTGTTAGCAGCCGTCCAAAGAGACCCAGCTCGGGGGGGGACCAGGTAACTGGTAGCGCGCTTATCGATCATGGTACGGATAGCAGAGTGAAAAAGCTTATGCAGGAGAAAATATTTTTGGACTGACGCGTGTGTAGCTAACACGAGACGGGAAGGCTGGAAGAGCCTGAGTTCGCTTCCCGTTGACCATTGTTAGGTATAAAGTCAAATAATTTGTTGCAATCAAGTGAACCACTCGAGCCCGTGCACGATCCCCTGCGCAGCATAGGACGATGCATTTCATCGGAGGTACGAATACACATAGGACTAGAAAAGTACACATCAAAGGTGGGAAGAAAATTCATATGCTCACACACGATAAAACAATTCATCGACAGCACCCCAACGTCCACACACTCCTGAGTCTCCAGTGCTGGGACAGAACGACATACATGGCATCTGTCGGGAGGGGGAATGCCATTGAACAAAGGTAAATGAGCAGACACAGGTCGCGCCAAAAGGACACAGGTCACCGCGAAGGCGGACCGCCTCGCGACGGCTGCACCCGCACATCACACCAAAGTCGGGCCACAATGGCCGCAGACCACATCTGCACTGCCACACAGTGATATCCGCCCGGCAGATCACGCTGGTCACATGACTGCACGAGCACGGGCCATGGCACAGGCGTCCCGCCAGCCACAGAGCCAGCCGAGCCGCATACGTTATCTCCATGCTAGGAAAAAGTGCAAGCGACACAACATGACCTATCCCAAGCAAGTGCGTCATACAGCCAATACCCGTAGGATCCTTAAGGATATGAGCAAGGAGCAGGGAGCAGGGAGCAGGGAGGCAGAGGCAGAGGCAGAGGCAGAGAGAGAGAGAGAGAGAGAGAGAGAGAGAGAGAGAGAGAGAGAGAGAAAGAGAGGAGAGAGAGAGATGGGGAGAGAGTCAGGCTAGACCTGACAGCCGACAGGGTCGCAACCCCGACGGAACTGGGTAGCCGCGCCGCTACCCAATTTTCTCCCCTACATAATTCTTCTGGGAGGAAATCGGGTTAATCCCGATGCTATCAGGTCCTTATGGATCGTCACCCTTCCCTGATAGGGTAGGCTAGGTCTACATCCAGTCAACCTCCTCTATCGCTCGCTCGCTCCTTCGCACATCCGCTACGACATCATACATCTACCAGGGTATTAGCACCAACATACGGTTCATTCTAAGACGAACTATATGCCCCCTTTCTGCCGCTAATCCCTTTCCTAGGGGGTCGCCACCGCCCCTAGGTCTTCAGACTGAGTTCGTCATCCCCCGGTATCATCATCATCATCATCATCATCATCATCATCATCATCATCATCATCATCATTGTCAATAACTTCCTCCGGTTGAGCCGAATCCCTGGGAAGGGGGCAACCTCTGTTTCATATATTGCGCCCTCCACGGCATCCCCAGGACCGGATCTGAATGAACTGCTGATTTAATGCGGCTTCAAAATCGCGAAAAAAAACTATTTTTGAAAACGAATAGAAAATCGGAAACCCAGAGGGAAAACACAGTTTTTCCACTCTGATCCAACCGTCAATTGCACATAAAAACTGACCGTTTCTGGAAAACCATGTTTAAATGGGAGTGCGTGTTTCATGAGTTACAACGTTAAAAAGAGACTTGAAACGGCCCATGCTGCTAAACTGAGCTAAGCCTATAAGAATCCTGCTTGCATCTACAATGCTTTAGCTACCTCAAGTCATCACACAAAATACTGGCAACGCTGACACACCGGCACTCGTCCTTCTAGCAACACTGGCAACGCTGACACACCGGCACTCGTCCTTCTAGCAACACTGGCAACGCTGACACACCGGCACTCGTCCTTCTAGCAACACTGGCAACGCTGACACACCGGCACTCGTCCTTCTAGCAACACTGGCAACGCTGACACACCGGTACTCGTCCTTCTAGCAACACTGGCAACGCTGACACACCGGCACTCGTCCTTCTAGCAACACTGGCAACGCTGACACACCGGCACTCGTCCTTCTAGCAACACTGGCAACGCTGACACCCCGGCACTCGTCCTTCTAGCAACACTGGCAACGCTGACACACCGGCACTCGTCCTTCTAGCAACACTGGCAACGCTGACACCCCGGCACTCGTCCTTCTAGCAACACTGGCAACGCTGACACACCGGCACTCGTCTTTCTAGCAACACTGGCAACGCTGACACCCCGGCACTCGCCCTTCTAGCAACACTGGCAACGCTGACACACCGGCACTCGTCCTTCTAGCAACACTGGCAACGCTGACACCCCGGCACTCGTCCTTCTAGCAACACTGGCAACGCTGACACACCGGCACTCGCCCCTCCGGCCGAGCCGATGTTACTCACGGCTCGTCTGACACTGGCTCCTCCGGCCGAGTGAGTCGGTGTTACTCACGGCTCGTCTAGACACTGGCACCAACCCGGCACTGCCCCTCCGGCCGAGCCGATGTTACTCACGGCTCGTCTGACACTGGCTCCTCCGGCCGAGCCGATGTTACTCACGGCTCGTCTGACACCCTCCGGCCGAGCCGATGTTACTCACGGCTCGTCTGACACTGGCCCCTCCGGCCGAGTCGGTGTTACTCACGGCTCGTCTGACACACAGCGCATCTGCTCCTGCCTGAGCTGCTCCTGCTCCGCAAGATGCACGCTCTCGAAGGGCTCAGCTGCGCGCACCGAGCGGCAGGGAGGCCTCTGCAGGTGCTTCTGTAGCTGCAGAGGCGGCAGGAACGGGCCCTGGAGCAGAGCAGCGCCACGGGGTGAAGCGATGCCACAGAATGAAATATGGCGCAGATTAGCGGGCAATTGAATGACAGTAACATTGTTGTGCACAAGAAAAATACATATCTAGAAAGGCAAAAATAGCACTGTAATCCCGTGGAGCAGAAATAATATATATATATATATATATATATATATATATATATATATATATATATATATATATATATATATATATATATATATATATATATATATAACAAACAATTCTACAAAAACCCTGGAAAGTGTTATCATCAAAATGCATGTTGTTTTACCACAAAAAACACAATCCTTTATTCTTAGCCGGAGTTTCGATTCACAGTGTGCAAAGTAAGCGAGCTCTCCTGTTGTTTCGATTCTCAACTCTCAGTTGAGGGGAGAGAGAGAGAGAGAGAGAGAGAGAGAGAGAGAGAGAGAGAGAGAGAGAGAGAGAGAGGAGAGAGAGAGAGAGAGCTTCTGTCGGCCGGTCTGTTGGACGTGTGTACCTGGAGTTTGTTTGCGGTGACCTCGGCATCCGGCCGGGCCTCTGGGCTGGTCCCCTGCTTTGGCCGCGGAGCCACAGCTATCCGTATACTGGCCAGGGTGCGGTCCAGGCCTGCCTGCTCCCTGTCACCCAGCAGAATCGGCAGCTCATACTGAGCGGCCGACACAGGCCAAAGCACTATAACAACCCGGCCCACCGTATCCACCTGTCCGCCACACTCCACATAAAGCCGTGTCAAGTGTCCTAAATGAAACGGTCTTGGTCGCATAATGCTCAGGAAATTTTGTTTCTAAACAGGATTGCCGTCCCAAGGAAAATAACAGTGTAATTATTTGGCACTGAAATCGTCCTTTTCCTTTGACGACCGAGCAACTTAAATACAAAACACGAAAGAGAAACTTTGCCGCTAAACTGGCACGCTTCTGGCGGTACACACTCCTCCAGGCGACTGAGCTTCAGCATCACGTTACCAGACTCCAGTAGCAAGACCAACTCTGTGATTGGGGTACCTGTGGTAGGGCGAGTTGTAGACGCCGGGGATGGCCTTGGTGCTGACCATATGATGCGCCTTCACCAGCGCCACCTGCTGCTGGATCTCGGAGGAGCAGACCGTCCTGCGCTCCTCCTCCAGCCGCCGCTTCTCCAGTCCGCACTGCCAGCTGCCGGCAGATGGCGGGCGAATCATTCACACCTCTCCAGCCCGCACTGCCAGCTGCCGGCAGATGGCGGGCGAATCATTCACACCTCTCCTGTCCGCACTGCCAGCTGCCGGCAGATGGCGGGCGAATCATTCACACCTCTCCTGTCCGCACTGCCAGCTGCCGGCAGATGGCGGGCGAATCATTCACACCTCTCCTGTCCGCACTGCCAGCTGCCGGCAGATGGCGGGCGAATCATTCACACCTCTCCTGTCCGCACTGCCAGCTGCCGGCAGATGGCGGGCGAATCATTCACACCTCTCCAGTCCGCACTGCCAGCTGCCGGCAGATGGCGGGCGAATCATTCACACCTCTCCAGTCCGCACTGCCAGCTGCCGGCAGATGGCGGGCGAATCATTCACACCTCTCCAGTCCGCACTGCCAGCTGCCGGCAGATGGCGGGCGAATCATTCACACCTCTCCTGTCCGCACTGCCAGCTGCCGGCAGATGGCGGGCGAATCGGCCGACCCGCACCAACACCTTAGTTGAATATGATGAGAAATAAACCAGACCGGATATCCAGGGGAAAGAGAGCAATAATTATATAAACTACCATTTCCTTCTCTTTGCACTGCGGCAAATACCACAGCGCAGCGCGTCCTAGCGTGGGGTCAACTCTCTGTTAGATAGAAGTTGACTACTCCAGGCGTGTTCGACTACTCAAGGCAGCGCCAGTACCTTATCGCGGACCAATGGCGCAAGATGATGGTGGACCGGTCGGGAGACCGTTACGTTCAGTATCCGCATACGTCGAAATCTACACAGATTTCAGCAGCACGTCTAAAAAAAAACAAATTAAAAAATGATCTGGCGACGCCATCAATTTCCCTGAAACCTGCGCCAGTGGTTGCCTTTGGTCCACGCAACACCAACTGTTGATGTTTCCTCCGCACAGGCAGACGTTCGTCTTCCAGAAATGGCCAGTGTGGTTCTATCAGCTAACCGTCAACTTCGTTCAAATGTGTATGATAGGTTTGCCAAGGCCGAACAGGTCACACACAAAATACATTTTTGATAATAGGAACTCTTTGCCATAATATATGCAAGAAAATCAGCCAAAACGAAAACAAGAACGTATTGGTGAAAATGGTAATATCATGAATTTCGCTTAAACTCGCAGAATAGCTTTCTCTAGTTCCAACTAGCGTAAAATATAACATTGCACCAGCGAAAACAGCGGTTTCGCCGTTGCAGACGCCACACCATATCTGGGTTCAAAAACTAATTCGACGAATAACGGTAACCCTTTTAATTTCGTTTTCATTTGCACTTTAGGCCTGCCTATACTCCAATAGCACATCTACATACAATACATATGCTCGATTTAAGAATCTACAGAGGAAATTCATACATAGAAACTCATTCAGGTGGGTTATGTCTCATGCAGGGGCAGGGACGGATCCATGATTTCGCTAATGGGTGGACGAATTCTCGGAGAGGGGGAGCGGCTCTAACATACTCTAACATCTGGGGAGCGGCTCTTGGTATCAAAAAGGCACTTTTGTGACCCTAATTTTGCATGCCCATCAATGCTGTAACAGCACTGACAAAAGATAAAAAGAATAAAAACAAGAACAGAATTTATCACAGTGTCTCTGTTAAAGCATATACCGCCCAAAAAGGACGTTTCTGTCTGGACTATCTTTGTAAATCGAATTCGCGCACGGACAGTCTTGGGAGATTTTCAGGACCAGCAAACATGACGAATTGGGGACGGTATTGTTCCCAATATTCGCCCTGTCCGCGCTAAGAGCAGGGGTGTAATTTTCTATCTCTTTGGGGGTGCCCGAGCACCCCCAATCCTAATTCGAGCACCCCCCAATCATGTGCTGAGCACCCCCAATACATGTGCCGCCCCTGGCTTATCACCGCTACCCTGAAGAGTGTCACCCTAGCTCATCACTGCCGCCCTGATTCGTGCCGCCCCTCACAAGTTTCTCCCGTCCCGGATTCATTACTTTCACTCTAATTGGTTCCTCCTCTAGCTAATCAATGCCACCTGACTTATCATTGCCCCCTGATTTATGACGCCACATCACTGCCGCCCCCGCCCGATCACTGTTGCCAGCAATTAATCACTGCCGCCCCCCTCCGGATGGTTACTGCCGCCTTTTGTTCCTCACTGATCAGCTGACTGATCACTGACACCCCCGGTTTATCACTGCCGCCCCTGGCTAAACACCCCGGTTTATTTTAACACCCATATACTTGCCCCTCCTGGTAAGTCACTGTCGCCCACCGAATCATCTTTGCCGCACCCGGCTGATCACTGCCGCCCCTCGTTCACCACTGCCGCCCCTGGCTGATCACGCCCCCCTTGCTGGTCATTGCCGCCCCCTGACTGATAACTGCCGCCCCTTGACTGCTAACTGCCGCCCCTGGCGGATGACTGCCGCTCCTGGCAGATGACTGCCGCCCCTGGCAGATAACTTCCGCCCCTGTCAGATCAATGCCGCCCCCTGGCAGACCACTGCCGCCCACTGACTGATAACTGCCGCCTCCTGACTGATCACTTCCGCCCCCTGGCTGATCACTGGCGCCCCCGGACTGATAACTGCCACCCCTTGGCTGATCATTGCCGCCCCATGACTGATTACTGCCGCCCCCTGACTGATCATTGCCGCCCCTGGCGGATAACTGCCGCCCCCTGGGCCGATCACTGCAGCCCTCTGACTGAAAACTGCCGGCTCTTGGCTGATAACTGCAGCCCCTGGCTGATCACTGCCACCCCTTGACTGACAACTGCCGCCCCCTGGATGCTAACTGCTGCCCCTGGCTGACTACTGCCGCGCCCTGGCTGATTATTTCCGCCCCTTGGCTACTAACTGCCTCCCCTGGCTGACCGCTACCGCCCCCTGGCTGATCATTGCCGCCCATGACTGAAAACTGTCGGCTCTTGGCTGATAACTGCCGCCCCCTGGCAGATCACTACCGCCCCCTGCCTGATAACTTCCGTCCTTGGCTGATCACTGCCGCCCCTGGCTGATCACTTCCGCCCCCTGGCTGATCATTGCCGCCCCCTGACTGAAAACTGCCGGCCCTTGGCTGATAACTGCCGCCCCTGGCTAATCACTGCCGCCCCCGGCGGATTGATAAGTGTCACCCCCTGGCTGATAACTGTTGCCCCTGGATGATAGCTGCCGCCGCTTGACTGATAAATTCTGCCCTTGGCTGCTAATTGGCGCCCTATGCTGATCACTGTCGCACCTTGGTTGATAATTGCGGCCCCTGAATGATCGCCGCCACCCCTTGTTGATAACTGCCGCGTCTGACTGATAACTGCGGCCCCCTGGCTGATAACTGCCGCCTCTGACTGATAACTGCCGCCCCTGGCTGATCACTGCCGCCCCTGACTGATAACTGCGGCCCCCTGGCTGATAACTGCCGCCCCTGGTTCATCACTGCCGTATCCCGGGCAGTGGCGGATTCAAGGGGGGCAAAGAAGGAATTTCCCCCTTAAACGGAAAAGCTAGGGGCAAAACTATGCTTTCCCCCAAGTGATCGACCTCCTTTTTCCCCGACTCCTTTTTAGTTTATAAGCAAGATTTTGGTGCTTCAACTCTCAACTTCAAACAGAACCAGTGAAGTTCAGTGTAAATATTGTGCTTTCGACTGGAAAAAGTATCTCGAGCCCATATTTTTCTTCCCGTGACGTTTTTTTTGCTTTTCGTCCTCAAATACCCAAAATCCTACCGGTAAGTGATATTGTAGCACAGCTTTTACGGCGTGAATTTTTTTCCTTTTCGACTTTTTACTTTGGTTTGCCCCTCCCAAGCCGACCGGCTAGATTCGCCACTGCTCCCCGGGCAGTGATCATCCTGGGGATGTCTGGGCGGTGAACGTGCTGGGCGAGCATCCTTTGTGGATATCACTAACATCATGTTATATCTGAGGAGCGTTAGTTTTAATGTCATATATTCATCCTAGTAGTCTTTCAGGTTTTACATAACGTCGAGTTTCATGATACCTATAGTCTCTGGCTTTAGTATACCGTGTGTAATTGTCTGTATCATTTTTCAGTATTTTTATTTCATTTCATCTTTTATGTCTTTTATATAATCTTCTGATACAACTTTCACAACCTGACCTGTTTTACCACCTGACTTGTTAAAATTCGTGCGGAAATATCTTATTTGCGTATTTTATTAGTGTTATGGGCGCCGTATGACCCTAGATATCGGCGCGCTCTAAAACTTCAAATATGATGATGGACCGTCCCACGGCTGATCACTGCCGCCCCTGGTTTATCACTGCCGCCCTAATTAATGCTGTCTCTGGCTCATCGCTGTCCCTGGCATATTTTGACCCCAAATGCGCGCCGCCCCGACTCATCGCTGCCGCCCCTTGTTTATCACTGCCACCCCCTGGCTGATCACTGTCACCCCTGGTTTATAACTGCCGCCTAGATTAATCATTGCTGCCTTGATTCACGCTGCCCCTGGCTGATCAATGCTGTCCCTGTTTTTTATTAACACATATATGAGCGGCCTCTGGTTAGACACTTCCTCCCTCGAATCTTCACTGCCACCCCCGGCTGATCACTGCCGCCCCTGGTTTATCACTGACAAGGAGACCAGTCCGGCCATGGCCCCCAAAACCGGTCAAACTTAGGCCCTGCTTTCCGCACAGTTTCCAAAGTTAACACCCTTCCAGAAAGCTAACAGCAGCCCACAATCGTCTAATTGTTATCTGTTTGTCTATTGGAGGAACTCTCCGAGCCGAGTAAATGGTAGACTGCTGCTGCCGTGCTTTTACTCTTTTAGTGTCAGCCTGAGGTGAAATTTGTTATCTCTTTGGGTGTGCGAGCACCCCTAATCACAATGAAAGCACCCCCCAATACATGTATCGCCCCTCGGCTCAGCATTTCTGCCCTGATTCATGCCGCCTCCGTCTTACCACTGTGATCATGCCGCCCCCGGTTCATCACTACCACCCTGGTTTATGCCGCCATGGTTCATCACTGACGCCTCCTACCTATCACTGCCACCCTGATTCTTGCCAACCCTGACTTATTACTGCCGCTCTGATTCAAACAGCACCCCGCTCATATCTGCTGCCAGTGGCTCACCAGTGCTATCCCTAGCTTATCACTGCCACCCTGTTTCATGCTGCCCCCAGCTCATCACTATCGCCTCAGCTAATGAATGTCGTCCCTGACTTATCACTTCCGCTCTAATTCGTGCCGCCCTAGGTTCATGACTGCCGCCCCCAGCGCCCCCAGCTCGGGGATGGTGGATTCCATTTGCGGGCGGTTTTACAAGATTTTCGGGAGGGGGCGCCTTCCTTCTCAGGGGAAGGGGGCGCCTCCATCCCCAGGGGGCACCTTTGGCTCCCTAGGGGCGCCCACTCGGAGGGGGGGTGACAACATCATTTCCCTGCGTTGAGTCGATAAATTGGGTCTATTTGCTCCCCATGGGATGGCTTTGATGAAAGGGGACACCATTCATATTTGAAACTGTTTTTATTTTGCACAGAGGGCCCTTTCCTCTTCAGGTAGGCGGTGTTTAGTTCTGATGGTTTCTTGGCCGGCCGGGGGCGCCGCCCAAATCCGGGGCGCTTCCCCGGACGAAGCCAAAGCCGGGAGTGCAAAAATATACTTTTGCACGCCCTAACTTTTTCAGCGTGTGCAATTGCACACCCTGCCCCCCCGCCCGAGTCCACCGTCCCTGTCCCAGCTTATCTCTTCCACCCTGATTCGTGCCACCCGTAGTTTATAACTACTACCTACGGCTCACCATTCCCGTCCCCGGCTGATGCCCTTTGCCTTGATGCGTGCCACCCCCGGCTAATTAATGCTACCCTGTCCCAACTTATCACTTCCGCCCTGATTTGTGCCGCCCCCTAGTTCATAACTCCCCCCTGTCTTCACTGCCGCCCTCTCCTTATCACTTCCACTCTGGTTCGCGCCGCTCCTAGTTCATAGCTATTGGCCCTGGCTCATCACTGCCGCCCTCGACTTATGACTTTGCCTTGTTTCTTGCCGCCCCGGCCAATCACTATCGCCCCCAGCTTATCACTTCCATTCTAATTTGCGCCGTTCCTAGTCCATAACTGCCGCCCTAGGCTCATCACTGCAGCACGGATGCTTACCTCCCCTGTGCGTAAGGGTAAAATAAAAGGCGTTAGGGCAGATATAAAGGGCATGCACGGGTACAGAGGAGGTGCCATATTTCTGAATATTTACAGAACAACACACATTGTTTGGAGCACTATCGGTGTTTTTGCTTTCTTTCCTCGTGGTGATTAAAGGGAATGTGGCACCTTTATAACGTGATTTTAACTGAGATAGCCAAGTTGTAAAGCATGCCGGAAAACCCGGTAGTCTATATATCATTTGTCTTGAAACTCAAACTTTCCGAAGAAAAAAAGCTAAAAACTACATGAAATGTACCTGAAATGTACCTGAAATTACAATGAATTCCAGGATTCGACCAAGGTGCCCCATTCCCTTCAAAGAGAATGTGGCACCTTGGTTGAATCCTGAAATTTGATTGGAGGAACTTTTAGCCGAAAATCATGGAAGCGTCCATTATTTCTCTGAAAAATGTACAATAAGCTCAATGTTTTGATTTTTTAAATGCTCCTCTGGGGAACGAAATAAATATCTGCCTGCGGATGATTATTTAGTGATGATGTAACAACGATGATGATGACCTGACCTGATGATGAGTTTCAAGACAAATTATACAGAGAGTACCGGCATTTCCGGCATGTTATACAACTTAGCTATCTCAGTTAAAATCACTTTATAAAGGTGCCACATTCCCTTTAAGTCCTTTGCTTTCATTTCAATCTCCATCCCCTCTGCCATACTGAAGGTAAAATTTAACCCCACAAAACTGATACTCTTCAATCGTGGACAGGGGCGCAGCGAGGAGGTCACGTACCCTCCCCCTCATCGGTGCCGGAGTGTCCTTTGATCACTAGGCGGTGTACCTCGTTTGGGCTATGCCGCTCGAAATTTATTGCCCTACGCCGTCGAACCTAGATGCAATTATATCACATTTGGCGATTAAAACCATTGTTTTACAATTAAGTACCTTTTTGGTCAGCTAGGGCATTCTGTCGCCTTTCCAAACACCCCGGAAATTATGGGTACGTAATCCATAACAAGCTAATGCCTCATCGTCGCCAATAATCGTACCGGCGGAGCTAGTCTGGTACCCCTTAAGCTCATCTGGTGCCCACTGAGCTGGTCTTGGCCCCTTGAGCTGATCACGTGCCTTCTAAGCTGATCTGGTGCCCGTTGAGTCAATCTGGTGCCCCTTGAGCAAATAATTGTGCCTCTTGAACCTAGCTAATGCTCTCTGAGTTAGTCTGATACCTCCAGGCTCGCCTGGTGCTCTATTAGCTGTTTTAGTGCCCCTTGAGCTGATCTGAGCCCCTTGAGCTGATCACATGCCTCGCAGAGTTAATCTACTTTCCCCTGAGCCAATATGTTGCCTCTTGAGGCGATCAGGTGCCCCCTAAGCTGGTTATTGATGTTTCCTAAGATGATCTGGTGCCCCCTGAGATGGTCTGGTGCTCCCTGCGCTGATCTTGTGTTCTCTGAGCTAATCTATTCCCCTGCTTTGGTCTGGGGGCTAGGAGCTGATCTGGGCTCCCGGGCTGATCAATCTGGTTCTCCCTGAGCAGATATGTTTCCCCCTGAGCTAAACTAATGCCCCTGAGTCGATCTGGTGCCTCCTGAGCCAACATTTTCTCTCCTGAGCCCATCTCACGCCCTCTGAGCTCGTCTAGTGCCCCCAGAGCTAGTTCGGTGTCCCCTGAGCCAATCTGGTGCCTTTCAAGCTGATCTGGGCCTCCTGAGTTGATTAAGTAATTTCCTCAGTAGCTCTGGGGCCTTGAGCTGAGTTGTGCCCACTGAAGCAGATGAAGGCCTCTGAGCTGGTATGGGGCTCCTGGGCTGATTAAATGCCTCCTGACTTGATATAGTACCTCCAAGTTGACCTGTGCCCCGAGCTGATCGGGGACCACTGAGCTGATCCCTTGCACTCTCTCTGAGCTGATATGGTGCTCCCTGAGCTGATCTAGACCCTTGCTCTGGTCTGGGGACTAGGAGCTTATCTGGGCCCCGAGCTGATCGATCTGGTGCCCCCTGAGCTAATATGGTGCAAGGCCCTATGAGCCTATCTGCGGCCCATTGAGCTAGTCTGATGATCCCCCCACCATCTTTGGGGCCACTGAGCTAGTCTAGTCCTGGGCCGAGCATGAACTGCTCTGAGGGGCTCTGATTCACACCAGGGGCACCCTGAGCTGGTCTTGAATAGACAGAGAATAAGAACACAAGGCCAACTCCCATCACCTCGGGGGTCACGGGGCTAGTCTAATCCCAGGGGGCATAACTGGGGGAATGAGGGGTTGCTGCTCTGTAGGACTCTGATCCATACCAGGGGGCCCCTAAGCTGGTCTTTAATGGATGGGGAATAAGGACACAGTGCAAACTACCTTTTTAAAATGGAGCTAACGAGGAATGAGCCGTCATCGTCAAAAAGGCTTGTGATGCCTAGGCACCCCGGGTTAAATAAATTGCTTGTTATACTGGTGGATTCTGGGGAAGGGTAATAAAAAGGCATGTGCCCCTGAGCTCAGAGCATAGTCCCCTGAACCAGGATTTCTACTAATTAATTTCAATGAATGAAGAAATAGTTTTTCACAATTTTCAGCACTGTCACATCATCCCCATCCAAACAGCCAGCCTGTTTACTTTTTCTTTACTCCAACTGGGACCGATCCTGGAAAATATGGAACTTTTAAACGCGTTGAAAAGGTATCTCCCAAATTATTCCGGCAACAAAAATTGTATTCGTCCAATGTCACTTTGCTACACCTCCTCCCACGGTCATTGTGGGAGCCGGGGAACTTAATCCGCGTTCAACCAGGGCTCACTCGTCACGACCAAACCAGTGGGCATAACAAATGAATTTTCGACACCAATATTTCTTAATTTGCACATGGTAACATATATCACATGCTCCGCTGATTTCTCTGATGTCAAGTACTTGCATGAGTTGGTTGATTTTCCCTTAAATCTATCCAAAACAGTCGTGTTCTGGCTATTTTCATGAGATTTCGGTGACACTTTTTTCTGGTTTTAATTCAGTTTTCCTTTCCCGTCAATGCTTGATTTGCATTTTTTGGACCAAAGGTACCCAAAAGTAGATATTAACTAAGATATAGAAAGTTTTTTTAGGTTACGTTACGTGCCTTTTCTCTCCCGGGGTGCCCCTCAAAGGTGGTGTGCTCTCCCATGCCAAAGATCTGGCTGCGCCCCTGATCGTGGAGAGATTTAAAACTCAGATTGGATTATTTTAAGACGTGTATGTAGCTTTGGGATGTCACCTAAAAAGCAAACACGTTTGGAAAAAGCTGTAGAATACCTGCCCAACATTAAAATAGAATGTTATCTGGGCTATAAAAGGCGCAAAAAAGCGATGCATAACAGATTTGATGCAATGAAGGGGTGCCGCCCTCCAACGCCGCCGCCCCTATGGGGTGCCGCCCCCCACCGACTGAGCACCCCCAGATTTTGGGAAAATTACACCCGTGGCTGAGAGGATAGTGATAATTCCAGGATATTCTATACGAGGGAGATTTTTTACTTTATGTATTTGTAGGGGATTTTGCAAGCATTGAAGTGACATTCTGCGGGTGCTTCCTGCCGAGCTTTCAATATATTCCATACAGATGACGTAGGAGTTTTTAGGAGTTTTAGTCTGGAGCCAATCTTTCTTTAGTGGCAAAACCAAAAAAAGGAAACACCTGGGCAAGAATAGGAACTGATAGAAGTCGTGAAACAGCATACAGAGTTATCAGTAGATTTGGAATATTCTTGCTTATCTGAGGTCATATGAGTCAATCTGGGGCCCCTGAGCTGTTCAGGGGCCCCTGAACTGATATCTGTTGCCCTGTAAGCTACTCTGAACCCCTATGCTGATCTGGGGGTCCCTGAAATGCGTTAGAGGCATCGAGCTGAGCTGGGGGCCGCGAGCTTGAATGGGCCCTTGCGTTATTCTGAGACTCTATGTCAGTCGATATGGAGTATCTGAGCTGAGCTGGGCCCCCAAAAGCTAATTTGGGCCCTAAGCTAGATATTGGGGCCCCTTGCACTTTGTCGGGCAGCCTCTGAGCTGTTATGGGGTCCCTGCACAGTTATAGGACCCCTGAGGTGAGTTTGGCGCCATAAGTTTGAATGGCCCCTTAGTTTTTTTCTGAGACCAGTGGCGCAGCCAAAAGGGGCCATAGGGGTCTGCGGAAACCCCGTTGGGCCGATATTAAGCGCTGCAAAGGATTCTCTGATCGGGGGCCCAGGGTCAGTCTCAGAGACCTCCACGATTTGTTCATAGAAGGCACGGAATCGTTCTTAAGGCCCACAGCCCCAAAAAGTTGGTCTTAGGGGCCCCGAAAGTCGGTTTCAGGGGACCCCGAGATTCGATCTCAGGGGCCCCCAAGGGTTAGTCTCAGGGGGTCCCCGAGAGTTAGTCCCAGGGGCCCCCAAGAGTCGGTCTCAGGGCCGCCAGAAAGTCGGTTTCAGGGAGCCCCCGAGCGTCAGTCTTAGGGGACCCAAAGAGTCGGTCTCAGGGGCCCCCTAGATTCGGTCTCAGCAGGCCCCCGAGAATCAGTCTCAGGAGTCACCCCCCAAGAGTTGGTCTAAGGGGTTCTCGACATTCGTTCTCAGGGGGCCCCTAGTGTCGGTCTCAGGGGCCCCTTAAAACTAATCTCGGGAGACCCAAGTTATAATCAGGTGCCCGATCAGTTTTGTCTATGGGGACCTACTCTCAAGGGGCCCCAAAAGTCAATATGGGGACCTGACAATTATTATCATGTGTGCTGCTAGGTGTTGGTGTCAGGGGCCCCATAGTCTCAAGGTTACCTATCTCAGATCCCAATATTTACTTTCACGGGGCCTCGGAGTTAATCTGGGGCCCGAGAGTTAGTCTCATTTGCGCCGCGGAGTGTTGGTCTAAGAGGACCCTCGAGAGGTAATCTTGGGAGACCTCGAGAGTTAGCCTCAGGTTGTGCCCTCCTCCCTCGAATTTTGGTCTAAGGGGTCCTGAGAATCAGCCTCGGGTCGCGCCCAAAAGTTAATCTCACAGGGCGCCCGTGAGTCGGTCGCAGGGGCATCTGAGAGCTAAGCTTGGGGTTATTAGAGTAATTTCCAGAAGTCCTTCCGAGTTTTGGTCTCATGGACCCGAGAGCCCTTCTCAAAGGCTCCGAATTAGCCCTAAGCCCCTGAGAGAAAATCTGGGGCATCCGAGAGTTAGTCTCAGGAATGTCAAAGACTCAGTCTTAGGTGCCCCCCCCCACCGAGTGTTAGTCTCAGGGGGCGCCCCAAGGATAGTCTCAGAGGCCTGTCGGGAGTCATTCCCGCCCCCTCCCCCTCCCGAGAGTCAGCCTCAGGGTACCCCGAGAGCTAATCTGGATGCCTCCTGAGAATTAGTCTAAGCCCCCCCTTTCCCGATAGCAAATCGGGGAGGGGGCCGATAGATAGTATCATCGGTCCTGGAGCACCCTGAACTGGTCATGGGGGTCCTGAGCTAATCCAGGGTTTTCTGAGCTGATCTGGGATCCGTGAGCTGGTCTGGGGTCTCTATTTCGATAGAGGTTTTATTCTAAAGGGAATTAAAAATCGACTGCACTTAATGACCCGGCGGCAACCAGCATAACAAATTCCTGAATATGACTTCATACGCGTGAAAATATATTAATGGCCTTAGACATTTGACCTAACATTTAAGGTCATACCCCTGGCTATTAAAAGCCCACCTGCCCAACACACCACGCACCCATTTTGAATCAAATCCAACAAAACAAACGAAACAGCGAGCAAATGCGTGTTCCCTCAACTGTGATTGGATATAAAATATGTCATATTTGACCGTGAATTCATGAGGCGCCCACTGGAGTTTTCTTTCAGTATGCAAATGAAAATGTGTTGCCATGTTTTCATTGTTATTTGGAAAAATCGCTTCAGGCAAATTTGGTCAGAAATACATTTTTTTCAAATCTCACCTCAGAGGTCAAATGCCATTTGCAGGTACGGACAAAAAGTGGCACGTATCTGGTAGAATAATCAATGTTTTACATTCTGGTATCAACTGCACTGTTCTGTCCTGATTACAACTAGAGTTATATCCTCCCGAGTGCTTCCAGATAGGCCTCGAAAACTGGACCTAATCAAACTCCAGCCCAGATCACTCCCAACATAGAGCAGAAGTTCTGACACCCGCACCAAACGGCGAGCAGCGGCCGTCTCTCGGATATCGGCAGGCGTGACGAAACCGGCCGTCTTGAACCAGGAAGAAGAAAAACACTACGGAGCTATTCGATGAATGGAAACGGAAACTGCAATACAGGAAGTAAAAAGTCACGTATCGAACTACATAGTGTAGGCTGGTGTGCATGCGTGCCTTATTGACACGAAATGAACAGCTTTAAAACTATTCATAATCATGGGGCCCCTTGAGGTGGGGCCCCCTCAAAGGCTGGCCTCCCCACTTTTCAAACGGTTCCTACGCCCCTGGTGGCACCTAGCCCCTACTCCTCCCCCTGAATCTGCCTATGGTAGCGGGCTGATAGTGGATACGCCGCAGGCGAAGACGTTTGCCACGCCGGCTGGTAGGGGTGTAATACCAGTGGGCTCTGGTACAATATCGGCTGGCAAGGATGGGCTGCTTACGAGTATTGGTGTGATGTCGGCTGGTATGGGAACAAATGTCGCGAAGCAGTTTATTCGCTAAGCAGCCCAATGCCACCGCATGGATGAAACTGGAGCTCTCACGCCCGCCCAAGACCAACGTGGTGATATAAACAGGGGCGCCGCCACGAAATTTTTACAGGGGGACGGACCCGGGCTGGTGCTGACCGGGGGAGGCGAATTTTGAGCATATTCGGTACCTGACAGCATTAATGACGATGGACCCAAAAATTTTGGGGGAGGGCGTCCTGTCTGGTTGACCAACAGGGGGACACGTTCCCCCCGTCTCCCCTCGCTTTCAGCACCCAAGGAGATATATATATTGTTGACCGTCTTAAACCGTGCGACGCTCTCCAGCATGGGAATGTCCTGAAGAATACGCGTTTTATTGTTGTCAAGTTATCATGTGACCTCCCCACGATGTATAAAACTGAACAGACCACCTTAAAATGGTTAATTGGCTGCAGTCTCGTCACACCGTCTCGAGGCCACAGCTCCCTGCGATCAGGTCGGCTTTTTAATATCTATTAGAACAGGGGCGGATCTAGGCCATACGTTTGGGAGAGGGTAATTTCAGGAGATATAATGAACAATGTGTTGTCGTTTCAATGACAATCGGCTAAAGTGGATACAATTCAGCCTCTTTGGGGACCATGGCAGGGGCAGATTCAGCATTGTCTCAAAAAAGGTTCGGGCTTAAATCGTAGAATCCCCGTTCGGGGTTCTCATTTTTCATTTATAGACCGTGAAACCTTTGAACAAATCATGTGAGGTGCTTATTTAAATGTGCTTATAAAATAAAGTTATATGCGTTCGGGAGAGCCCAGACCAGCTATTGGAGGCCAGACACCAGTGTCCGTGGCGTTTGGGCTGCCTGAAATTACCTTAGGAACGCCCATTGAACATAAAAGGAGCCCCTGTCGAGGGCCTTTTGCTGTACTCAAGACCAGGCTAAGGGTGCGCGGTCGCCCCCATCGCCACCCATGCCCTTGGATTCGCCCCTGGAACATGACTGCATTTACTCCTGGATCCGCCTCTGCATTAGGCAAAAGCTTCCCTGAGAGTTAAAAGCATGAAGGCCGCATAGTTGCATGAACTCCAAGCGAATACATTGTGTTTTGCACACACTGATTCTATGAAAAATTTGGCCTATCCTAGGATTCGAACCTACGTGTAAAAATTGGACCAAAACATGGGTCCAGTTTTCGCCGTCTAGCTCCCTGGTGAATATCACGGTTGGTGGTTTTGACCCTAAAAATGGCAATAAAAATGTTTTAGCTTTCATCTGAATTGGTTTTTATGAACCTGTGCGTGGTATAAGATACCCTCCCGAGGCTCTAGATTGCAAGTTTTTAAAATGTGTTTCCTATGAAATAGTCGAAAATGCGAGCCGATTAGTAGGAAAAAATTTGAGCCCCCCCCGGTTGAGACTTCTTTGCGGCTGGGAGAGAGCTTTTGATCTCTTCTGGAGACCCATCAAGCTTTAGGGTTTTACACATTTTGATGGCGTCTCTCTCAGCTACTAGCACGGCGCCCTCAGCCGGTCGCGCGGCGCCCTCAGCCCGTCACACGGCGTCATCAGCCAGTCGCACAGCGCCTCAGCCGGTCACCGGCACCCTCAGCCAGTCGCACAGCGCCCTCAGCCGGTCGCACGGCACCCTCAGCCGGTCGCACGGCGCCTCAGCCAGTCGCACGGCGTCCTCAGCCGGTCACACGGCACCCTCAGCCGGTCGCACGGCGCCTCAACCGGTCGCACGGCGCCCTCAGCCGGTCGCACGGCGCCCTCAGCCGGTCGCACGGCGTCCTCAGCCGGTCGCACGGCGCCCTCAGCCGGTCGCACGGCGCCCTCAACCGGTCGCACGGCGCCTCACCGTCGCACGGCGCCACCGTCGCACGGCGTCCTCAGCCGGTCGCACGGCGCCTCAGCCGGTCGCACGGCGCCTCAGCCGGTCGCACGGCACCCTCAGCCGGTCGCACGGCGCCTCAGCCGGTCGCACGGCGCCCTCAGCCGGTCGCACGGCGTCCTCAGCCGGTAGAACGGCGCCCTCAGCCGGTCGCACGCGCCTCAACCGGTCGCACGGCGCCTCGCCGGTCACACGGCGCCCTCGCCGCGCCGGCGTCCTCAGCCGGTCGCACGGCGCTCCTCAACCGGTCGCACGGCGCCTCCTCAGCCGGTCGCACGGCGCCTCAGCCGGTCGCGCGGCGTCAAACCCTATGTGTGCCGGCTATGGCTGATTCACACCACCAAACGGCGGCTGCCCTCCAGACGCACGACATACGCCCCCCCCTCACATCTTTCCCACACTTACCCCAGTTCAGAGTTCTGTTGTCGGACGAAGCTGAGGTAGCCCTTCCAGTCGGCGAAATTGAAGACATAGAGCCTGGAGCGGAAGCCACGCCAGGTCTTCTGAATCAGGGTAGCCATCCTCCGGTAGTGGTTAGACTGGGCCTTCAGCACCGTATCCTGAGGTAGTACGGAACCATAGGCGGATTCAGGATTGCAAATCGGGGTAGGACATCTTCAGGGTGGGGGGGGCACCACTTTGGCCTGAAAAACCTATCACGTAGTCGCCAAATCGTATCGGCGGGGGCCGATTTTCGCATCCTGGGGGGGCTGGAGTTGGGAAGCGACAATTCAAGGGGGATGACATGGACCTTTGGGGGGTGCCGTGGCAACTTCAGTGGCGCTGAGGGTCGATGGGGGGCACCTTTCCCATTTGAACCCCTCGAGGAAGGGGCTTTGCGCAGTGCCGGCACAGTAACCAATGAGGTCTATCCGAGGTGTCGTTATTGCTAGTTGAAAACTTAACCCAAAAAATCCGCCTCTGCAGGGAAAAGAATGCTAGCTTTTGCATCATCATTTGGCTCACTGTGTTCTAGTATTGTCATATTTAAAGGGAAATCTCACATCTAGATGGCCAAAGGGAGTATGTCTAGGGAATGTGTAGGATCAGGACCCCAGGTGAACGTAAAACCAGCCCTTCACTCCCACACGGACCAAGAGCATATTTGCTGCTGTGATACTATACCGAAATAGGGAAGTGCAGGGGCGTAGCCATAATTCGGCTAAGGGAATCCGAGGGCCATCCGAGAACCTCAAACTTGCTATCCCAGCTAAGGGCCTCGGGGATCCCTCGTCGGATTATGCTACCCTTTTTATTGGACTTTTAACATTTATCCTTCTGGATGGGACCGATAAGAATATTCATTTTCTATTTCCTATGAGGGCTTCTGATGGTCCTAATGTACTAACACCTCCAAATAGTGTAGTGCTGTGGAGATATTTTGGACGGCGGTCGGGAGCCGCAGCAGCTAACTCCGTCGTCCTGGATTATGCTGGGCGGCGGAGGCGGCGGCGATGGAGCAAGCGGCGATGGAGCAACCTTCGTTACAGCCCGCCGTCCTATATTCCAATGTTGTAACCCCGCTTTCAACTGGTTACACCCCAAGCGGCTGATATAAAAGGCGAGTCCCGGTCCGTCGAGGGGGGTGAACATCTGTGACACGCCGCCACTCTACTCGCCTGCTCGCCATGTAAGTTCTCAGGTACAGCAGCCGGCCTTCTGCTTGCCGGCTGCAGAGTGAAGAAGTGAAGTGGCGAGTGCGTAACGCGAGTGACACAAATTTCGGTGTAGGGAACTTTGTCTGTCCTTTCTCACAACAAACCTTATCTTTGTTTTATTTACTTGTTCAATATAAACGTATCGTTGGTTTTCGGATCTTTCGTGGTGACGGCCAGCAAGGATTATGAGTCACGAGCAACACGAGCAATAAAAATAATTTTATTCTCACAGTGCACTGGCTGGATTACATTGGTCAACAGGCAAAAGGAGTTGGGGTTATGAACACCCGAAGCAGGTGATGGCTCGAATATTGAGCCCAGAGACTGTCTTGCGTAATCAGGATTAAATTTCAAGGTTTCAAAACTGTAGATTTCCAGCAAACTTTTATGCAGCTCCTAAGCAAAACGAGCGAGTCCCCTGCCCATCTCCAAAATTAAGTGTCATTGTATTTTGAGACGCACGGCTTTCAAATGGTACTTAATATAGAGGTACTGGGTGAATAAATGACGTCACAGGCCAGGTGAAACTGGAAAATGGTGAATACTTCCACTTGAGTCCAATATTTAGATATAATGTCGGTTTTCTGACTTTAAAACATTCAACTTAAAATTTGAACCACTTAGGTGTGCAGCACCAAGATTACTTTACTTACAAGGTTGATCCACGAGGAATACTTTGCCGCCAACGTGACGTCACACAGTTTGGCACCAATATGGTAGCAGTAGCTGATGCATAAGCGGCGCGTTTAGCTCAACAATCGAAAACAACAAACAAATCTAAACTGACGGAGGTTTAGACACTCGGCGGCTTGGGAGGGATTGATTATTATTAATATGTATTCTTTTTTCATGCCGGGACGAGCTAGAACGTGGGCAGTCTGCAAAATAAGGGTTTCTGCCGATGTATCGTCTAACGTGAAGTGCTCGTTTAGACCGATTGAGGTTGCGTTAATTTTTTTACAAACCAAAGGGTCCCTGATGCTGCGAAAACATTTAAAATGAGGAATTTAAATGAAAGAATAAATATGTATACGGCCACCACATGCTAATATTTGTATATTTCCGTCGAGTGCATTTTCATTTTTCAACACCAGTTGGATCTTATACCTCGGGCTGCTTTGCTTCTTTCCATTACTTTGGCTTTGCCGCATTGTTGTTGTGGCTAGGTGATATGGTACCAATGTGGTATCAAGATATCGAAAAGCATCCTTTGCTATGGGAGAGAGAACCCTCTAACCCGCGCCCCACCGGGGATCCGGCGCCACTTTCGCCCCACCAGGGAGCATCGATGCCTCCTCTAAATCCAAAAATATGGGGGGTTATTGCAAATCTGCAAAGTGCGTTAGAAAGCTGACGTAAATTCAGTAAGAAATTACTTCCTATGTTTAAGCGCTCAGGTCAATGGTTTGACCTCCAGAGGTCAAGTTAGGTCAAGATAGGCTATTTTCACTCAAGTATTCAATGCTTAGCAAACTGGGCATAGCTATTATGCCATTAGAGCTATTGAGATCTGGTTAAGTAGATTTGATAGCAAAATGCTAGGACCTTTTTCCGCTATGTGGAACGTAATGACCTTCCACCAGGGCTTTGACCTCCAGAGGTCACCTCGTGACCTAATTGACCTGAGGTCACGAAAGATCAGAAAGTGGCCTTGCCGTATATTAAATGAAAGCCAGTGACGAGACATACACGATGATGTTTGATTCAGCGCTCTAGCTTAATTAGGTCAAAAGTTATTTCCAAAATACTGTTTGTAACCCCTGGTGACCTTTGATGACCTCAGAGAGGTCAAAGGAAAAATATGGCCCTAGAATCCGTGAAAGGGTGTCCAAGAACGCTTTTCTGAGCAAGCTGAACATTTGCAATCGTTTTTGTGACTTTTAGATCATAAGACAGCTTTTTCCCATGCTTTTTCAATGAGCGAGGTCACCTCATGACTTGAAATCAGGCCAAGAAATAAGAAAACCCGGATATACGGCTTGTAGGCCCTGGGGTTTCATGAAGTGTAGGAAGTTTCTAATCGATTGACTTAGAAATGTAGCTCTTATAAAGCTCAAAAGTTGAAGTGAGGTGACCTTGGTTGACCTCGCCTGATGACCTGACCTTGGGTGACCCGGTGTAAAAGATTTCGGGGATGGTGGAAAAATGATGGTGTGAGAGGAAGAGCCCTCAACCGCGGTGCTGCGCCTCCTTGTTTTTCTGCTATCCCGAAAAAAACCTTAGGACGGTCATCGATGGACCCGGTGGGACGAGGGTAAGGTGCTTTGCAGAGCCAACTTTGAATGCCTTTATTTTTAAGAAAAACTGACAATAACGCCTTCAAGTGGTCAATTTCAAAAACAAATATCATGTAGAATTGTGGAAAAAGAACAATGTTTTCCCTCCGACTCATACTGTTCTTGTGAGAGCTAGCTGAAATCGACGAATTTTAACATGGGACCTACTGGACGAAGGAAAGTTTTGTCGCCAACGTGACGTCACAGTAAAGGCGACTCCTGATTCGTGGTTGCGGGCTGGTGCAGCACATCTAACTTGCCATCTTCTGACTACTTTATTATTCCGTTTCTTCAAGAGCTAGCTGGGGACATGTAGGAACGTTCTTTAAATGCCATACTGTGGAGTCGATTTTCGTAGGATCTCGTTCGGACTTCTTCCACAAGAAGATATTGGTGGTCGGAGCTTTCGTACTGTATTACAGTGCTTCGTCAGCGATGATCGTTCGGAATTCCGAACGATCATCGCTGACGAAGCACTGTAATACAGTACGAAAGCTCCGACCACCAATATCTTCTTGTGGAGGAAGTCCGAACGAGATCCTATGGAGGAACGTATTCCTGCAATGGCTCAGATCACGCCCAGCCCACATAAGTCCGATTTAAATGCCACCTAAATTAGACTCGTATTCAAAGACCGTTGCGATCGTCACACGATTGTGATGCTGACTTGACGTGGCCTTGATTGATATTCGAGCGCTCATTATAGCACAGATCGACCAGGCCCCTACATAGCATAGCCTCGGATTTCGTTCTAATTTCACCCACTGGGTTGTCAGGAGCGTGGAATCCTGATCTGAGATTATTTCTTTCCTCAGACGATTTCTTTCCAGTACAGTTTCGGAGTTATGGCTTGAGGAAAATAATGAAAATCGCCGATTTCGTCAAAACATGGTGATATACAACGATTATTGTCAGCCTTGAATTTCATTTCTTAGCTTTAAATGACACGGGATTAGATTGAGCATGTAACAACCAAAGTTGGAGAATCTCGTTTTTTATTCAAAAATTTCCAAATTTTTATATATGTTTTGACCATTTTTCCAACGATTTTTTAAAGTGCAGCCAGTAATTCACGTTAAAGGTATTCATAGAAAAAATGCGTGCCCATATCTCGTCTGTTTAGTGAAGTTCACAATTTTTGCGTTCTAGACTTTATCAATGTGTAACTAGCCAAAGAATGACGCCATGTGTGCAAAAATTGGCCGCCCGGCGCGCCCGGCCGTCGTCGGCGCGGCCGCCGGTGCGTGGGCACGGACAGTAGATTGACTCGGGAGCGTATGAACTCTTGCCATTGTGATTAAAGGTGGAAAATGCAAGCAGAAAAACACATGTTCAAATAAGGTGAAATCGATGCAATCTAATTCGGTTAAGGGTGTACGACTCGCCATATTTTATCATTGCTGATAAAATCGATCACGGATTTGAGTCATACATTTGGATTTTGAAAATGAAGAGACTTGTGCATTTGTGCAAGCTGGTCTGTTTTCCGTGTTGAAACGACATCGTATCCAACAAGGATGAACCCTGGCCGCAGTTCTGCGGCCTCCGCTCCCGGTTCGTGCGTCAGTGCCTTTATGACGCGCGCTAGGTGTCAGATAGGTATCCAGTGCGCGGCTCATGAAGCTGGGAGCACAACCTCCACAGTTAGTATGACAGTGTTGCTTGGGCAGTGGGGTGTCAAATGGAGATAAGGCATGGCTTCAAGGTGGCCGCTTCGTTTCGGACGCCAGTTTTTCTGCTGTCGGTGTTGGTGTTCATACTTTTGTGCGACGTAGGAGTGGTAGAATGCCACGGGATAAGAGGACTTATTATGCTGACTAGAGGCTTTACTTTTTCTAGATCCTTGGTCCCGGCGCCAATCCCAGCGCCGGTAGGCTTCCACTGATCCCGGCAAGACCCAACGTGGTCCTAGCATTGGTCCCGGTAAAAAAGTCGGGTTAATATGAAAACAAATTGCAGCCTTGTCTTGCACGCTTCAGCCAGTGACTTCGATTTTCTATTTCAGCGCTGAATTATGTGTAATTGTGTTATTTTATTTCATTTTCGAATGGAGAATTTACAGCTAAACTGGGCTTGTATTGCCGTGCCAGCGTTAACTCACCCAAAAAGCCCTGGATCGAGAAGAGATCTCCAGCCTTGGCCATTGTATGTCACTTTTCGGCCCGACACCGAATTTAGATTTACTCTGTCTTGTAAGTAGGCGTCTTTTGAGGAGAACACTCGACCCCCCCTACCAGTGACGCCATTTATGAACAGGCCCATATAGGTTCAAGTAAGACAATTTATGAGTGCGTAGTTAGCCGTATTAGGCTATTTATTCGTGAAATGCTAAGGGAAAACGGACTTATTTGGTTGAAAATCAACTTATCTCAATGTGATATGGGCCCCAAGGAACACAGGTCCTAGTTAAGAATACTACGCCCTTCAATTCTCAAAGGTCTCGGCACGGTCCCGGTACAGACCCAGTTGATCCCGGAAAAGTCCCGACCAGACCCAGCATCCGGTCCCGGCTCCGGGACGCCGGAACCAAAAATAGAACCTCTGGTGCTGACCCCTTCGAGTGTTCTTCGTAAACGACGCCTACTTAAAAGACAAAGTATATTTAAATTCGGAAAATGTCACATTGCTCAAGAAGAACTAGACCACCCAACACAATCACCACACCACGCACCCAACAGTTCGCCAAGTCGATCCGACCCCAACGGACTGCCGTGAGAACAGTTAGGCTCTTGATTGAACTGATCCTTTGAAGTTGGTGTATTCTTCGCTGTGTGCTTTCAATTTCTTATTACCGTTTTAAAAAATAATAGGATGAGCTTGGGATTTTTCATTTTATTTCAGAACCGAAGCGATAAACGTCAAGGGGGAGCGTCCATCCAAACTGTGTAGTTCACTCTCATGCCTCAATAGAAATCCCTACACTGATTCAGCCTCTTCTGCTGTTGAACCAAACCAAATGTCACTAAATCTAATACACTACTGTAATAACACAGCTCTTTAGCTATGAACTCGCTTCTACCCATGACCTGAATTCCACCAATTCCAATTGATTCAACATTGCTTTAAAACACATACTTAATAACGCATGATGTTTACGTTCCTTACTCTTAAAGGGAATGTGGCACCTTGGTCGAATCCTGGAATTTAGTGTAGTTAGTCGTACTTTTAGTCAAAAATAATGAAACCACTCATCATTTCTCTGAAAAATGTACAATAGGCTCAATATTTGGTTTTTAAAAATACTCCTCTAGAAAAAGAAATAAATATCAGACTGTGGATGATGTCACGATCTGGCAACCACTACCATACTTGAAACGCTTCAAGGGCTTCGATTGACTGATGCTCATCGTGACGTCAGCATATGCCGTCACACCAGTAGCTCACAACAATGGCCGCCGGCGACGGGGGGCTGAGGGGGGCTGGTGTCAGGTAGGTTTTATTTTTTATTTTTTTGGAAATATCGAGTTCCAAGACAAATGAAATATGGAGTACCGGGTTTTCCGAGCTGCTTTACAACTTGGCTATCTCAGTTAAAATCACGTTGTGAAGGTGCCACATTCCCTTTAATGAAACCTTACTGAAGCCGAAAACAAAAGAAAAGGAAAGACTAGAAAATATTTCTGTCAGCGGCGCACGCTTACCTTTTGACAATTTTCACAATACCATGTGCTTATGTAGATGCATGTTTCCCTCGCAACAAACTTATGAACCCATAGTCTCCGCTGAGCACCACACGCGTGCGTGTCGTCGATTGGTCGAAGTGCCAGGCGGCTATCGGTGGGCGCGCCGGGCGGCCGATTTTCGCGCGCATGGCGTCACTCTTTGGCTGATTAGACATTGATTAACTCAAGAACGCAAAATTTAATTGATGTTATTTCAAAGCACAGGCACAGGGAAACATTTCTGTAGGTCATTTTAAGGTGAACCATTGGCCACACTCAGAAAAAAAGGTTTCAAAAATTGAATACAAATTTCCTAAAACTTAAAAATAAATATTTTCGAAAAACTTAATTTCAAAGCTGGATAATAGAATGTCAAATACAATCACGTTTTAGATGAGCATCCATAACGAAGGACTTTACATAAAACAATGATTGTATGCCAGCATTTTTTGCCAAAAACACGGATTTTTGCGATTTTCAGCAATCTGTACGTCCAAAAACCGTATTTTGAGAAAATAAATATTCTGAAATCTGAATTCTACGCCACTGATAACCCTGTGTACGGTGTTGGAACGAAATCCGAGGCTATGCTATGTATGTACAATCCAGGTGGTGCCTGATCGATTTGTCCTGGAACGCCCGAATATTCAATGCGACAGAAAACATCTACGAAATCGGAACTCCGGCAGCGGTAGTGGAAAGAACAAAGCCCCCAGTGAGCCGGGTCTTTACTCAGCTAAGCGCCTCGATACCTAGGTGGATCCAGGAGAAAACGGGGCACTTGACCCCCCACCCCCATCAACCCTCGCCTCCCCCTGAAATGGACATGGGCCCCCTGAAAGTTGATCGCCTCCCACCACCCCTTCAGGATGCAAGTATGGCGCCCCCACAATACGTTTTTTCTGCCCAAAAAAGATATCTCCATGGTCCAAATGGCGCCCCAGCTTTTGCACCCCCATTCCCACGCGATCGGAAATACTGAATCCACCAAGCCGCGATAGACGATTCAAAAGACAAGATTTTGTAGCAAATAAGTTAAGTGAGTCACAAATGCCTGAATCGTAGTCACGTCCCTTTGCTGCTTTTCTACGGCCAACACACACCGCAGCGCCGCTGCCAGCAATGACCTTCGGCAGGCGACAGCCAGAGTTTCTGGATAAGCAGGGCCCGGCGGCAGTTCCTGGTTATTGGAGGACAGTCTCTGTTCATTGCCGTATTCATTTAGAAACTTACTTCATTGAGCACATACGTAAAATGTTTAATCTAATTCGTGAGTTATTCAATTGTTAGGCAGATTTGACCACTGGTCGAAGGATATTTGGGAGGTATTTGATCGATAGCAGTTGAGCTGGCAAAAAAAAACTCGAACTCTGCAGGTATAGGGTATTTTTCCAACTGTCGCGTTGATGGCGCGGGACCATGGTAGCTCAGTTGGCAGAGCGGTGGGCTGCCGAGGAGGACTTTACGGGTTCTATTCCCGTGCGGCCCGTTTTTCCGTTTAACGTCACTGTCGTTTTGTAGTTGGTGTGGCAGCCTTTATACAGGTAGCAGAATTACGCATATGGGTGATATTCAGTAAGCTTGATTGTGATTTCAGGAATATTATTGCCTGGTTGTTTTATGAATGTACCTACATTGGTACCTGGACACCTACTATTTGCTACATCAATTGTGCTTTAGTAACATCCTATATTTAAAATTTAGAAACGACAGCTTTTAGTGCTAGACATTACGTTGGCAGCGAGTCTGAAGTGTTTTCCTCCCTGGGTCATTCCACGACAAATCGACAAGTCGATAACACCCTCATGTCGCAGATTTCGGCGGATTTTTTTGTCAGGAGGGGGGCTATTGATGGAGCTGATGACGATTTTCGTATTAATTTTCCTCACTGACTTACGGTTTGAAAATTGTAGCCTCAGGCATTTTGACCATTCCCACTTGCATGTCTATTTTAAAGACGAAATTTTACCTGTATGCTTCTACAAATGCCATCAAACTTGATCGAGGTATCTTAAGGACGAATTACGAATTCTGGCTCATTAGAAATATAATTCAAAAACTTAAATTTTAAAAATATTATACTTCCCTCAATTTTTCCAAACCTATAACAACTATTTTCCAATGACTTATTTTAAACTTTTTGAGGCTCACATTACTCTTTATACTTTTCTCTATAAGATTCAGGAATAAAAATAATGGAGACTTTAACAGAAAGCGAGATCTGAGCTCCCAAACGTCCCGATCCCCACTTTTGTGGGGTTCGTGCGCCAGCGCGGCCCGCCGTTGCTGCAACTATCAAACGTCTCTGGTCACGAAAAAGGTGTCAATGGTGGAATTTAGGTGATGATTAGAGCTTTAGGGCACTGCAGCTGCAAAGGCTATACGTGTCAATGGTGGAATTGGTCGAAAATGAGGGTAAGGACGTATTTAAAACAACAAATCGTAATCAATGTCCCATTCCTTAACACCCGCACTGGGGAGGCGTCCGACACTTACGGGCACTGGAGAGGGGGACTGGTAGGCCCCCTGAGCTCTCGGAAACTAGGAGGCTTAGAAAAACTCCGGTTGGGGACTGGGTGGAAACTATTGAAATCTATATTCTGACTGATCTTAACTGACCTAGGTCAGTATCGTCAAGTTCAAACGAGGTCATAAAGATCAAGTATTAGCCGTGCTGGGTATTCATCCGGAAATGCTGTAATTAAGCTCAAAGAAGTCCAGAATGCACTAAAAATAGAGCAAGGTCATAGTGAAAACGTTCCAAGAATTGTAAACCTAGTTTTTGGGGTTAAGGTTATTCAAGGTCATTGACCTATGACGTCACAATATGACATATTCCCCTTATTTAAACCATGACTAGCACCATAGCAACCGTTGGACGGGAAATGAGTATTGAACTTTACCCATGACATTTTAATTTGACCTGTGACCTTGACCTTTACAGTGATTTATCTTGACCATGACGCCGTAGCATAATATACGTCATACTGGGTAACGCCATGCGACCGGAAGCACCGGACCAATGACTGAGAATGCTGGTATAGCCTTGAAATCAGACCTTGACCTTCATGAGGGGTGAAATTGACATATAATCTCGTTTTATATGGCGCTATAACGTTGCCAGTTAGTCTTTGATGCACGCGA
The DNA here is from genome assembly GCA_034440635.1 of Lepas anatifera. NCBI lineage: Eukaryota > Metazoa > Arthropoda > Thecostraca > Lepadidae > Lepas > Lepas anatifera. Next base: position 52,451 of record JAOTON010001200.1, on the reverse strand, counting down.
ACTGGTGCAAACGCGCGATTGCAGTGATCTCAAAATAAAGGGTTTAACTTTGAAAGCCTATAATTACAAAATTGGGGCCGATTTTCAAGGTTATTTGACCAATCGACGTGCCATTAAATATTCTCAACAGTAGTGAAATAGCGTTTTTGGCCACGAACGGTTCTCCGGCCACCTAGAAAAAAGTAGGTGGGGGCCTCCGAGGCTCCCCTCCAGTGTGCTTTTTAACACGCGCTGGTATAAGGCCCCGGGCTACCTTTACTGGCAGGGGGTACCCATCTCCTTACGATCTCAGCAACTAAGCTTGAAGGGAACACAGAAAGCAGTGTTCCATTGCTTGCCTCGATCTCTACCGAAAATACTTCAACAAAAAGTACTCACATTAGCTACTGAGCTCAGCAAACGCTTCAATAAGGCAGTCGCGAGAAAAGGAACATTGACGATTAACAAGTTCGTACCGGTTAATTCCAAGACCGTTATTGTCCATGAGCTCTCGAATGATGAGGGATAGAAGGTTCGAGTTTCAAATTGAATCTGTGAAGCTCAATGGCACCATGTGATGGAATCGTTCTTCCGATCCGTGGGTGAGATCTTACAAAAAGCAGCATGTCTTAATCTTATATGTTCGAAAAGCAGTTGTCGGCGTGGACGCCATGTGGCTTTTTGTTTGTGATGTGTGCTTTCTAAAATAAATTGAACTGGAATACATGCAACTTTTTTAGGGTATGGGTAGAAAAAGAAAACTATCTGAAACAAACCTAAGACAACAGTAATAATCGGCTTCTGACGCATAATCCTCCCATTACATTTTCCACCATATGCACCAAAGTGTCGGAATTGTTCCGAATGTTCCGGTAATAAGTTCAGTTTTTTCCGAACGGCTAAATTTTAATTTTAACAATAGTAGCCTCCACACCACATCTAGTTCATTTGCAATGTCACCGAAGCGCAGTCTCGTTCAGTTCTCCCCCTCCCCGTTACCCCACTTCCAACCGGACGCGTCTATGCGGCGTGCCGACTGCAGGCCGAGTGGCCGGGGACGGTGTTGGGCTTGGTGTGCGGTGCTCGTTACTGGTTTTCTCTGCAGTCTCCATTCTTTTTATTGGCGTTATATGTAGTTTAAGCAATGCTCTTTCACATGAAGTTGTTTTGAGGTCCATAAAAAGGTAGGAAATATGTATGCCTATCTTTGCAAAAGTTTGGAATTAAATTTTATACATATTCGTGGCAATTAATATAATTAAACTTACATATTTGTATTGTTCAGACCTTTTTAATTATTTTCATGTAAACTCTTGAAGGAACACCTTTAATTTAAATGGCTAAAAACTCAAGCGAGAAGTCCGATGCACGCGTCTGATGCTGGATCGCCCGAGGCTATAACTCCGAAACGATTATCCGGACGAGACTAAAAATACCACAGTCGTTTTCAGCGCCACTGAGAACCCTAGTCCCAAATTTGCATGAAAATCTGAGATATGAGGGTACTATTTCAACCCATCGATTTGTCGATTTGTCGTGGAATGCCACCCCCCCCTGCGAAACGACAGGCGTTACTTTTGAGCTAATGCCAACATTGAGGTCATGACTGGCAAAGACGTGACAGGCTAGGGCCAGCTTTTTGGTTGTAGCTTCTCACTGATTTGCGTTAGAGGGAATTTTTAGGCATGCTTAGATTCCTCTTTCTACAGAAAATTTCCAGGTCAACATGGATTATATAGCATACCCCATCGCCAGGTCAAACTTATTTTTACCCTAATGTTGTTCTTATGCATATCAATCGAAGGAAATGACAATAAGAACATAGTAATACCAAACAAATGTTTTATCACCACTGTTGTCGATTATGTTAACGCGGAACATATGAGCTTCTTAATCAGGTATGTATGTATGTATGTATGTACATTAGGGTGCCACATTTTGCACCAACCATGCAAATTGATGGGTGGCGGTGGTTTTTCCCATTGCCTGAATCCTCCTGAATCCAATAGTACCAGAATTATAAAAATCCAAAAATTTCTAGGGGTCGCGATTGGATTTGAAATTCCGAATTTTCCAAAAATGGCACAAAAACCTGTGTTGATGCCACAGAGACATAGCTCTTCTGTTCAGAGCCAGGACACCGAAATCCACTGGTCGTTTGCCATAAACCCTGTTTATTTGGAACGTATTTGGTTGAATTTAGGAGCTAGATTACTCCTAAGATTAAGTTAACCGTCATATTTTAGCAGCATGTAGGCATTTTTATGTCTATTTCGACATGTATTTTAGTTCATACGCACTCTTGTACCATCCATAGTGAGTTACTTCGGTCACGAGAGGAGCATTGGTTGGTAAAAATTACAAAAAAACGTTACCAAGAACGGATGTTCATAAAAGCTAAACCAATAGAGAATGTCTGGTTCGCTCATATTTTTATCCCGAATATGAATTATACCATCCTTTGATTCTGTCTCAATAAGCCCCATTCCACCATACCTTATTACTAAGCACCTTTCAAATATATACGCTTTGATTAAAAATAAACCTTTATGAATAATTAACACGCGCATTGACGGGGGCGAGTACCCGCCTCCCTCCGTCGGTTTTTTTCGGGGATATCATAAAAACGGCGGCGCATAGCGCCGCCGTTTTTACTTGGCATAGCCTTTCTCTCATCATTTCTATTTTTTAATTTTAAAGTTAGGTCATCTCAGGTCAGGTCACCAGCACAGGTCAAGTGACCTGACCTCAAAAATTTTAAGATAGCATAAGTCGGAACAGGAAGAACTTATCCCATTGAAACTCACATCACATAATGGGCCCACCGAGTTCTCTAAAATATGTTCCGGTATTTTTTATATCGATGACCTAAGGTCAGGTATGAGCCATGACCTCTCCATTGGAAATACATGGGAAAATGGTTTTAACTGAATAACTTAGTAACAGATTGTGATAGACCGTTTATTTTAACTGCATTAGACCCGCATTGTCTTTGCAGTTCTAATGATATGCATTTTATCTAATTTGATCTTGACCTGACCTCAGGTCAGGTCAAATCCTTGATTTGACCTAACAAGGTCATAATATCATTCGATTCGGCATGCTGCGAGGATTCATGCAGTTCAAGTTATTTTGCTCTATCTTTACTGGTTAAGATGTAATGACCGAAAAACCTTCATTTACATGTTATCCCTATGACGGCATGTTTTGACCTCTGGTGACCTTAAATGTGACCGGACAAAAATATTTAAAATATTTTCGATGGAGAAGTGGATGGGCTACACAACACCATTTACTGTTTTTCGCTACCTAGCGTGGTTCTCGAGATCTTAGGGGGGTTGGGTACCCGCCCCCCCAGTCAAAGCGAAGGTGGCTCAGACCCCGTCAACGCGCGTGTTAAGCAATGTGTAGCATTTTCAAATGTTCAGGCAAACTGTCCAATTCTAGCCAGGCTCGCGGCAACAATATCAGCCTCACTGGAGAGTGAGCGATCAGTTGAAAAAATATCGCAATAGCGCCAAGACAACAGGGGCAGCCCAGCGCGAGGCACAGAAACTGCACGTGAGTCTATGAATAAAATTTTACTTCGAAACATATGAATTCGGACAGCGTAAGGTGTTCTTTTCGAAAAAAATTATTCCCTCGAAAGTCGGGGGGGGCAATGTCCCCACGGTGTTAAAGTTGGGAGGGCAGCTACCCCGACTGCCCCCCCCCGAAGGGAAGGGAATGGGAAGGGACTGCGGAAACCAGATCACAGACTGAACTGCGGAAACCAGATTCAGAAAAACCGACAGGACTATAATGTGGAAAACTTCCCTCAGCGAGTGACCGCCTAGGACCACTGATTTTATATCTGCCGTGCTTGAAACGTGTATAAACAAGAGTGTCCTTTGGCCGCGAAAAATGTGCCCTTTCGGACCGTAAAAGTGCCCTTTTTATTTCTTGGTCCCCAGTGAAAAAGAATTTGAAGAAAAACGCGGACAAAACCTCCACTGACACAAACATACCATGTAAAAACATAACACGATCACTGGCGACAGAACTGGGGGGATGGCACCGGGCACGGTGCCCCCCCTGAATCAGAAATTTTAACACTAACCCTATAGCGTTGACAGGAAAGAAATGGGTTGAATAGCCCACGGTGCCCCCCCCTTTTAATTCGGACTTACCGCCGTCACTGAACACGATGATTAGACAGCTTAAGTCACATCTGGCGGCAGTGATAAAAATATTTCAGGTTGGCCTTAAATTGAGCGGAGTCAGGCACCAGCTGCGGGCTGTTGAGCACACTCACACCGCGGTAACAGAGGCGGCACCGGCCTGCCTCTGTGCTGATCCCAGGGAATGTGCGTTGCCCAGGGTTGTGAATGTCATGGTTGTGCACTTGGTGGGCCGGCTTCGAGGTTAGCATGGCACATAGGGTAGAGTGGGGTAACGCGCCCACCTGGGTAAGACGCCTACTACCGTCTACAGGCTGATGTAGGAACTGGACCCTCCATCTAGTATTTTTTTCTGGTAGCGGTCTTTCTGATCCGGTCCTGAGCGTGTTTGGACGTGCCTAGTCTGTTCCGGTAATTTTCAGCAAACATTTGTTGTTTTTGCCCCTCCGGATATAAAAACAAGCTATCTTAAAGTTGCGATTGTACTGTATGCGTTTTAGATGCACTCACGGCAATTTGTGAGGTTAGAACAGCTAGTTTGTGCGGCATTTTGACAGCCACTATGCGGCATAGAAACGCCGCAGAATTGAGTAATATTTGTTGCGACGCTGCCGTTGCTACGTGGGTAAGACGCCCATGTGTAATGCGGGGCAAGACGCCCCAGGCGCCTTACCCCAATATTTGGTAGGCATTTTACCCCAATGGATAAGTGTGTCCTTATAGGATAGGTAGGACATGGAGGTAGGGCTGCTATCGCTATTACCACCATCACGACCACTACTGGTCGTGATGGCGAAGTACGTTGGGTTAGAAAAAATCACCGTAACAGAAGACATTGAGTTTCAAATATTAGTTCCTATAGCACACAGGAAAGTTGTCGCATTTGCTCTCATTTGGTCATCTTGAGGGGTGTTCTTAAATCACTGACGGATCCAAAGGGGGCTTAAGGGGCCGTGGTCCCCACCAAAGCCTAAAAAGTATATTTTTACCCATCAAGGCCAAATTTTTGCCGTTTTTTAAATACTGCGTTTTCGAGATTTTTTTGATTTACCCAACCCCCCCAAAGGTTGGTTTGGCCCCTACAAAAGTTGCTCCTGGATCCGCCGATGTATTAAATACCTACTTTCTTCATGGATCTGCTCGAAGCACTGTTTGCATATAGCGATCCCGAACCATCATCGTCGTTAAATAAATTTTCCAGATTATACATACCCATCCTCATCCTACCTCGACATCCTGTTCTAGAATATGGAAAGACATACCGAAGAAGAACCACTTGCAGGCGGAATGAACCGGAGGCGCTTTAAGGTGCTTTGCACCCTCTAAAATATGTTGGGGCTCTATCTTAAATTGCTTTCGCGTTTTCCGTTAATAGGTAAAAAGCCTATCTGCTTATTTTTGCTGTGTCGGGCTTTAATGCCTCGAATAACTTGCCCACTTTGTCACAACATTATCGTAAAGCGTAATCACAACAATGGTCCCACTTGTTCATGTAACGAGATACAGTATGCGCTGGGTGTTATATGACGGCGTTTTGGCCCGGGGCTAGGGCGTTTTACCCCGCTATCGGGGTAAAACGCCTTTTTATGGTCTCAAGAAAAAACAAATTTCACACACTTCGCATAGTGTTAGAGTCCCAAATTTCTATCCGAGTGTAGACAGAAGATCACAAAACTTAACAAAGAAAACATGAGGCAATTCCATCCACGCAGGATTGGTACAGACACATTCTCCCTTAACGTATGCGTCTTACCCCACTCTACCCTACTTTTTGCATCTATCTGATTCCACCCCCTCCCATTCCATCCCGTACCATAATTTCCATTTCCATTTTCCACCTCATGGAGACCTTCATCCGCATACAATTAGTCTCATTAAGGCTTAAGCTTTCATGTCAGGGATAAGCACTATACCTATGGACACGGGTAACATTCAACTTCAACTATCAAACAAGGATATTACTAGATTGTCGAAGGTACCTGTACATCTACAAAACAAGCTAAACACACCGCGGGGCATTTCCATGCCACTATTTTCACCCACGTCACTATGCCACCTCATCGCCCCCCACATCTCGCTTCTGACCTGCAGCCGTCGCCTGTAGTCGCGCCTGCCCAGGTAGCCCCGCCAGTGCCTCTGTAGGACCACTGCATGGGCGTACAGCTGGCGCAGCTGGTCTCGAACCCGGTACCCTCTGAACCAGCCTTGTAGCCGTACCGCCGCCTGGTACTCGTGCTCCCGTACCGCATCCGCCTCACTGCAGCAGCCCGGCGCAGAGCGCTGGTGAGGTCAACGACAATGATTGGAGCCATCAGTTGTCAGTTGTAAGGTTAAAGTAATAGTAATTTGCAGACCAGTGAATTAAGTCAGTGATAAGCTTGAAAAGAGGTTATAATGATTGCTAGGGTTTAATGACGCACCAACTTTAAGGGTTATATGGTATCGACAGCTCTCACCACGCTGGGAGGAATTTGGGGGATCATATCAACTTACTTAGAGGCTTTGCCGGGACTTGAACCCGGGAACTGTGGCTCAAAGGGTAGGTGCTCTACCACTTATCGACGCATCCCCGTCTTGAAAAGGTGCTAGGACATGATGTGCGAATTACAAGTACAATTTTTAGCTAACAGACTAAGCACAGCAGCTGCTAAACGCTTCAGCTTTCCCATTACAATATTGTAACGGCTTGAAGGAAAGAAAACTATAATTGTAGTTAACATGCTGGACATAGCATCTGGTAGGTAAATACTTACTAATGCTTCAGGACGACAAGTTGCGGAAATTTGTCCAGCTGCGCGATGAGCTCTTGGTAGCTTGCCATCACTGCCAAACAGTTAATTTGTGTTCTGACTAGAAGATTTGCATGTTCCGTGCCCTAATTTTCCTCACAGCCCCAGCACCCATGGTTCCCATGATTCCCGTGAAATGTCATTTAGTATTATGACCAATGAGACAAAAAAAAAACATTTTAAAGCGAAGGGGGGATCCAGAGAAGGCGTAGACACGTGACTGTGTTTGCGTCATATCTCCCCTGCTTAACGTTTAGGAAATTTTAACAAGACACTATATGGCCCGTCTCCTCAGATCCGAGACGGAAAATTGAACAAAACCGATGATGATAAATTGGAGTACAGATGTCCTTCATAATCCTGAGGATCCATGTATGCAAAACAAAACTGGAAGTTTTTGAGGCCGCATGATCGGTGGCCTCAAATATCGTAATAGCAATTTATGTTAGTTCATGAAAATGTTAACATTGAGGTTATCACATCTCCCTCGCTGCCGCTAACTCACTGATTACCTGTATCCACACAGCAGGACATCTGGGCCAGTAGGGTCACAATAAATAATTTCATTATTATCTGGAAAACTATATATACTTTGAATTTTACATTGCTGTTTTCTGTGATGAGTTTATTATTAAATTCAACGGCAAAAATCAAGAGCCAAAAGGTACCCCTGGTAAGACGGTAAACGCCAAACGAGTATCCGTGCTGGCTGAAAATAAAACATTATCAATAACTACTTTACCAGGCCACAACACGTGCCCTTGGGTGTCAACACAAAATGGGAAGGGTTCCTTCTAGTTTATGTTTCTCTAACGGAGGGGAGAGGGGTCTGACTTTTTCTGATGTTTTCTGACGAGGGGGGGCTGAAATTCATGGGCTGTCGTGTATTTTTTTATTGAGCGAGAACTGCGCAAGACCCAGGGAAGTTGATGAGCGGGTACTTCGAAGTTTCGTTAACAAATATAATAGAATTTAAGTATGGTACCACTTTTAGATTAATATACGAAGGATGTTCTAGAAGTTATGCTTGCCGCGTACTTTCATACAATGCTAAACCACAAACAGCTGCAGTTGGTGACTGTGTTTTTGCCTGAAACAAAATAACAATAAGCCTCAGCCTATCGCTGCGGTTACTCCATGTTTATCTTCACGACAGCATTTATTCTATTAGCTACCATTGTTTTTTACACAGTCTGTTTTTAGTAGTAAGTTTCTACCTCCTAAGTGTTTTTCAGGTTCTTCCATGCGTTAACGATCAGCATCAATGTTTTGAGCTGTAGGTAGGTAGTTATTATTTGTGGATGCCCAAACCGTCTCTTACCAGCCAGCGAAGTTGAAACATGACAGGTGTATACGAGAGCTGGCTGGGGAATTCTGTCGGCAAATATTCCGGGTTGGAGAAGCTTATTTACCATTAGGAGTAAGGGGAGCTGGAGAGGGGGACGAACATTGAAACAGGAGGTGAAATTAAAATATGAAATGAGGTTATTGCTATGATAAAAAATAGGTGATTCTGCTGTGACTTCTTCTAACATGTGTTATTCGAAATATCTTATTAGCAAGAAAAACTCCGCCTGAGCTAAGAATGCTAACCATAAGCAAACTTATGTCTCGTTTCCAGAAGGATTGATGCGCCTTTACCCAGTTTAGTAGATGACTTTACCATACTACCATCCCTCGCCTGGGGAAGGGTGATGTTTGAACACCCCTTCAGGTTTTCCCGACGGCCCTAGAAAAACGCAGCGCTAAGCGTAACCGTACTTGGCACAGTACTATGGAAATGACCTAGGACCCTCACAAGGTGATCAAACAGAATAGAGAAAAAGTGTTAAAAGCCGTAAAACCCACCAGTCGACAAAAAGACAAAAAAACTAAAATCAGAAGACGAAGGCAACCTTAAAAGCCAAACTCCAGAAACTAAAACATCTAAACCTTGAGACGCCCAAAAAGGCTAAGACAAGGTAAAGATAAAAAGCGTGGGATGAGGTTAACGCATCGATTCGGTCCTCGACCCTAGTCAGGCGAGGAGTGCAAGGTGGAGGTGGCTAGAGGCCTGAGGTAAACTTTTTCCAAATACCGAATGACTGGAAGCCTAAGGTAAAACTTTGGTTGAAGCGAAAAGTGCTGACGGTCCCAGCACCCTCTTACCGAGGCAGCAAGGGAGCACTGTGTGTGATGTGTTTGTATGCCTGTGAATGTGCGTATGTGTGAGTGCCCGTGCATGTCAACTTTACCGCAGTAGTGGTCAGGATGATGTTTGAGTGTTGAGAGTTGGTCTGTATCGCCCAATAGGGAATGATTCTGCGATTTTTCTGTCTGGGCTATCTCTAGCATGTTTTAGAATTCTGATGCTCTGGTTGTCTGCTGTCAGCTCATCATTCGGATGCGTGCTGAAGCACGCATAAAATGCTTCCGGTTTGTTTAAAATTCCAGGGAACAAAACCCTTCAAGGGATTTTGAATGAAATACACATTCCCTAGCGGATATAACCTAATTAGAGATAAAAGCCTGGTGCCCTAGCCGCGCATCCAGTTCCCGCTTGTGACCTACGCTCCGGTCATCTCTGCCGAGAGGGCGTACCAAGAGCACCTCTCTGTATCATTAACGCTTGCTTCGAGTCCGTCAACCACAGTGGCAGATCCAGGGGGGGCAAAAAGGCATTTGCCCCCCCAAACGGAAAAGCTCGGGGAAAAACTATGTTTTTGCCCCCCCCAAAGCGATCGACCTCCCTTTTTTCGCCCGACTCCTTTTTAGTTTATAAGCAAGATTTTGGTGCTTCGACTCTTAATTTCAAGTGGAAATATTTGGCCTTGGATAGGAAAAAAAGTATCTCGAGTCAATATTTGTCTATTTTTCACCCCGTGACGTTTTTTTTGCTTCGAATACTCAAAATTCAAAATTATACCGGCAAGTGATATTGTAGCGCAGTTTTTCACTACGTGACTTTTTTTTGCTTTTCCACTTTGGTTTGCCCCTCCCAAACCGACCGGCTAGATCCGCCACTCGTCAACCAGATGATCAAATGCGACCCGTGCCGCGGCAAGTGCATGGCCTGCTGTTTGTTGTGCCGCGGCGAGGTGGTCCCCCAGGGATGTCAAAATAGGATATTCGCCATATCGTCACATTAGTTGTTGGTACCGCCATCGCCACCATCGAGACCAAGCGTACCATCCAGTTCGCCGACTGGTGTCCAACCGGCTTCAGGGTGGGCATCAACTACCAGCCCCCACCGTCGTCCCTGGCGCTGGCCTGGCCAGGATCAGCCGTGTCGTCTGCCTGTTGTTCGGACCATTTGGAGATTTTTAGGACCAGTTGCCGTCACAATTTACTTTGTGGAGAGAGGATAGCGATAAATCAATAATATTTTACATGAGGTTGAAACTTTTTTGCGGTTTACAAATTTGCGAGCGAGGGGGCAAACGAAATTCTGCAGGTGCCTACAGCCGAACTTCCAATTTTTCACACAGATGGCGTAAGGTTTTTTATTGTAGTCCGAGCACACATTTTGTACCGGAAAATGTAGGGCTAAAGGAATGTAGACCGTGCTGGAGACCAACAAATGCCTACTGCTTCGATCTCTATAACAACTTCGTTTCCGATCAGCTCGACTCGAAATGTGGGGCTGTTATGAGACAGCTAGTTCTGAACTGTGGAACTAACTGTGCACATCGTGGCCATTTAGAAATGCTTGCAAAAATTGCATTCCACTTTAGTAGAAACTGTTGTGTCTGCAAGTAGCAACTACATTAGCCAACCGAGGCAACCCGCGGAACAGTATCCAAAGAGCTATCCAGGATGGAACCAGAAAGTTAAATATGTACACTCATTGGCTCGCAACGCTTTTCTCTTGTGGCACTCCTATGGTTCGCCAAAAGAGGGAGCTATTGCCAACAATATGCAGAGCAAACCCGGTTGTTATTTAAGTATACATTTAGACAATGTAAAAGAGATCAGAATCGACAACGTGCCAACGAATTGGCAAATTTGTTAGATCGCGAGCCCGCTAATCGATTTTGGGTCAAGGTTAACCCATTAACGCCCGCACCTACTTTCAGCTTTCAAATTGGCGAAACAAATGTTTTCCTATATTTAGAATATGCCCAATAAGATGTTCCGAAAGTTTTAAAATCGATACCACTTTTAGATTCTGAGATATGACACCGGACAAAAATGACCCGCTGGGCGTTTGGGACATCGGCTGGCACTGCGCGGTCGGCTCCCGGGCGGCGCAGTCACCCCACTTAGCGGCCCAATGCGCACCGCTTTTACTGCAGTTTGGTGAAGTGTTTTTATTTCCTCTTGTATATTGGCCATAGTAAAATGTTTAGACAGTTTTATGCTCTTAAGGTTTAATTAAAGACAACACTAACTGAATATTTGCAAATAGTATACAATAGTGGTTAACCTAGACTGATGATTTGCGGGGGATAGACTAAAATTGTAAACATCATAGTATTTTAAGAATAATTGTGAATATCAAAGGTTTTGGGAAACCGTTTCTTTTGTCTCTACTCCCTTCCTCCTCCGCCTCCCAGACTTTGTGACTGATGCTCACAGAGCTTTCAACGAGTAATCGTAATATTCAGCATACAGATGAAAAGTTTTATAAACTCAATCTGTTATCTCCCCCACGCGGTGTACATTTGCTTGATTAATCTTCAAATCTCCAAACGGGTCCATTTCCATCTTTCCAACTTTTCTTTGGAGCAAGTAGCGCGCTCCATAGTTGCATCAATGTGAACTTCCACATTTCCAGGCACGCCACTGGTCATTGTAACGCTGGTCAGCTGATCATCTTTCTCATCCTCATGACTAATATATTTTGTGATATTCACCTGATCCGCTCCGCTATCTTGCGCACTTAAAACAACTTATTTCGCTTCTTTTCCTCCAAAACATTTGATCTGTGGCATTGCTAAAAACTATGCTTTTGACATATTTATGTCTCCATGGCTGCAGATTTCTTCTCGAGCAAGGAGGGGTTTTGGATGGTTTAACGCTGGCACTGCAATCCAAGCCCTAGACAAAGTCTGTGGGAGACCAAATAAATCCAGGCGGGTCTTGACCTCTCCTCCCAACCCCCGGGGTGTTCACTCATGGTAGTTTCACTTGGCTAGAACCAAGCCGAAATAGTGCTAGTTGCGTTTTAGACAGAAGTTCTAGAACTTCCCATGCTTTCATCAATTTTATACTGCTCCGGACGTTTGACGCTGCACCATCTTGTCAAAACAAACCAGCGCGGCGACCGCGATAATTTCCAACTCATTTTGTCAGCTGGTCATTGGCTTTCAATCAGCAGTGGACACAAGGGGGCTAGGAAGGCTCAAGCCCCCCTCCCCTCCACCGAAATTTCAGTGTGCCTATAGTAAATGCATTACTGAGGGCTGTTCCGAGCCCATGGTGGGGGAGGCTCGAGACCCCTAACCCCCCCCCACCACCCAATGAAGTCCTCAATCCGCTACTGTTCCCTATCCTCCCTATCCACTACATACAATCCATCAAGGGGAAAAGACAAGGCTCTGCTAGCTTAACAGTGAAGTCAGTGCTAAAATTTCGATAAGTTTTCAAAACCCCTGGAAATTGTATTTAATAACGCCCTTACAAAATACTGGAACCATCTTGCCTGTTTCCGTTAAAAATATGTGATAATCATTCCCAAAATAAGACTGACCCCGAAAACGTTAGGAAGCATTGCATGAACTTCAAAGTTTCCAAACGTATCTACATTGCACTAAAAATCTTCAGAGTCGATGAAAAATATATAAAATGGCAACCCTGTATTCGCAGGACCCACAATGCCTCCCTTCCCTCTAAGTAACATTATGGAACTAACGCACCAGACGGGAGGACAGGACACATCCCTTTCCTCATTTTCAGCGGCCCGCAGATGTCCGCAACGCCCAGCGGGTCATTTTTGTCCGCTTCATATTTGACGATGTCTCATGGCAAAGCCGTTCAAGAAAATCTTACTGCTTCTTCACCATCTGACTCCTAGTCATCTTGGCTTAATGTCAATCATGCAAACGCTTTTCAGCTTTCCATATGTTATCGCAAGAAACAAAATTTGCAGAGCTATCTCACGCTGACCAAAACCTCGCCAAAATAAGTTCCACCAAAATCGTCCCATAAAAACCTAGAATTTTCCAATGCATTTTTCCAGCTTTTTCACGCTCTGATACACACGTCCATATCATAAACATCAAGATCACTTCACTGGTACCGATTCTGCAGCCTGTCAAAGTCAGAGGACAAAAATGAACCGCTGGGCGTTAATGGGTTAAACAAGAAATGGCTAAAAATGTCCCATTTCCCTCCAGCTTTGGCAGCATCACAGGAGAAAAAATTGCGAACTTATGGAAAGAACACTTTGCTTCCCTTTTCAACGATAGTGGCTGCATGAGCAATGTAGAAATGATCAATGAGTTACTAAATAAGCAATCGGATGTGACCCCGCCGGTGACGGTGGACGAAATTAGGATGCTTGTCACAAAAATCAAGAGTAGTAAAGCCGCTGGCTGGGACCTGATGTCACCCGACAACTTAAAAAATTTACGGCCAGATAATTTTACAGTTATTGCAGCTTTATTTAACTCGATGATATACCACTCATATCTGCCCGAGGAATTAGTACTTTCTCTCATCATACCTTTGGTCAAGGACAAATCAGGAGCTTTAGATGACACATTAAACTATAGGGCAATATCGCTTTCTACAAGCATATCAAAGTTTCTCGAGATGATTTTTGTGGAAAGAATGCAACCCTACCTAGAAACAAACAATGCACAGTTTGGATTTAAGAACGGACACTCAACCACACATGCAGCCTATATTTTGAAAGAGGTCACCCATTACTTCACGAAGCGTGGTAGCCCAGTTTATGCATGTTTTTTGGACGCCAGTAAGGCCTTTGATCGGGTTTGCCACTCAAAACTCTTCCATATTCTAGCAGATAGAGGGGTGCCAATATCCTACCTCAAACTGCTACTTTACTGGTATAGGTCACAAAAAATGAGTGTTAAGTGGGCTAACGAAAGATCAGACTGTTTTCAGGTAGAAAATGGTGTGAAGCAGGGTGGGAATTTATCACCATTGCTCTTCACAGTCTACGTTGATGAACTGTTTGGTAAACTGCAGCGGCATAGCGCTGGATGTCGTATTGGAATGAGCTCAGTCAATGCACTAGCCTACGCTGACGATATCGTACTGCTAGCTCCTTCCAGGTCTGGACTTCATTTATTAGTGCACGAATGCGAGCTCTTTGCCGACGCAATGGACATAAAATTCAATGTAAAAAAGACTGTGTGTATGGTATTCAGCCCCATCAGACCTTACAGTTCTGGCTACCTGCTTCGCTCAAACCCACCTAGTGTAAAACTGAAGGGGTTTAATCTAAATTGGGTTGATAAATTTAAATATTTGGGACATGTGATTGAAAATGAGTGTTATGCTGAAAATGAGCTGTGGTGCTGACATGAGACGGATAAAACGTTCAGTTTATTACAGTGTTAACATGCTGAAGACTACTGTAGGGTACGCTGATCGACATATCTTAGTAAGACTATTTCAAACGTACTGTTCAAACTTTCATGGTTCTGAGCTTTGGGCGACAAGGAGTGGTAGAGTTCTTCGGGAGTTAAGTTTAGCGTATCATTCTAGCATTAAGAGGCTTGTTAAGGTTCCTAAATGTTCAAGAAATCATCCGTTGTGCCATGAATTACAACTTCTGACTTGCCAAATGCACATTGAATACAGACAACTTTTATTTATTAGAAGACTTCAATTCAGCAACAATAATATCATCCAGAGCCTACAAAATAGTGATGTTGTTCGCACCGGACTGCTTCACATCAACCACCTAAAGATAAGAGAAAATATGAAATATTAGGCATGGACTTGAGCAGGACATCAAAGCAACAAATTTATCGTGTATTTTGGTCTTACCTCCAGCGCATGACTGAAAATGTTATTTTAGCTTAAGCTTCAGCTTGGTCTCCTGATTAGTCAACGATATCTATGTGACATGTCACCATAAGTGTATATTTATGAAGAATGCGTGAATGTTGTGTGTACTGCGTGTTTCTCTATTATGCGCTGCACTTGTATATGTACCCAAGTGGTATGAAATAAATGACATTATTATTATTATTATTATTATTATTATTATTATTATTATTATTATTATTATTATTATTATTATTATTTTCATTAGTGACGCAGCGAAAGAAAAACCATCGGCAAGAAAAGTAAATGATCGAAGTGAACAGCATACGTACAGAGTTGTCAGCACGTTCGCAGTATTCTTGAAACGCATATAAAGGGCATTGATCAACACACTCAAACTCTGCTTCACTAGAAACATGATTTTTTCAGGGTGACCTCCGGAAATGCCTCGGGCTATAACGTGGTCACCGTTGGTTGGAGGGGGCTAAGATTCTCATAGTGTGTTCATGACCCAAAACTACCCCGAATAAAAAGTGTCAGATTTTTCTAAACGTGGTGGTGTCGATTTGTCGATTTGGTCGATTTGACCTGGAATTTTCACAACTCAGAATTTTTATTTCATCTCTGGTAATGCGGAAGAGGAATGACAGAATTGCTTGCTGAAATTTGACACCATTCCTAACACAAGTATAGATAAGAAAAATAAATCAATGCTACAACTGACGTACCGACATATAAGAAACATAGTTTTATAGTACACAGGTTTTACTTATAGCAAAGCCGGGGGCGCATACAGGTGAAAACCGACTATTTAAACGGGCCATTTAAGGCTGGATGTAGTTATAAAACAAATGTATGCATTCTAAACTGGACCAAAGTAGGCCTCCAAATCTAGAACTGTAAAAACCGAGCAACAAAAGGGAAGGCACACCCCAAAATGTGTTTTTCAGACTTCAAGAATGTGGGCGGGAGAGGAGACGCACTGTCAAAACCTGACCCCTCCCGAAATTAAATCCCGGTTGCGCCACTGGTCCCTTCTTGTGGGTGCAGCGGCCTGATCGGCCTTTCAAGAGATCCACCAGGTCATCCGCCGGCGCCCCTCATGTCAGGGATCGACTGGAGCAGCCTATAGGCCACCCAGTGCGGTGCCGCCGTCCCGTAACGCTGCCGGCAAATGGAAACCTCCGCCTTGTACATAGTAAGGGTGCAGTGTGTGAACGGTGGGTACTAACATAAAATGTTCCCGAACAAAGGGAACACACAAATGTTTAAAAACATACTATCGGCTCAAGTCTATTACATGACCTGCACGGACATGAGAATCGCATGGACATAGCTCGTCATGAGACAATACGAAGCCACATATTCGCAACAACGTCCTTTTGAACTATTTAAGCCTTCCACAGTTGACACGCTGACGCCGTGGCCCCAGTCGACATAAGGCTATGCAAGCGTGCCTACAGCTACGGGGACCACAGCCTCCATTTCTCCTGGACAATTCGAGAGCACGGAACGTTTACACAGCATATCAGAAGTGCCTTCGATCTTTACAGATCTATGGTGCGATTTACAACCCATCCTAGTCTTCACAAATCCGCGAGCTTGCTAACCCCATCCATAATGATGGCTGACTCACCGACTGAATACAACATTTCAAATGTCACACTCCTAAACCGCATCTCAGTTTCCCCATCATGCACAACAAGCGAACGCGGGACTGAAACACGTGAAACCTCCATCAATATCATTCATATAATTATGAGAAAGTACAAAAATGAAAGCGTGTTAAATTTAAAGTATTTGGACTGCTCTGCGTGTTTTCAGAGGCATCATCATAGCGTTAACAATGGGCATATTAGCGCTATGATGACGCTAAGAGTGGGCGCCTCCTCAAACCTGGTAAACCTCCGCCATCTTCCTCCCTCCCGTTCTAGCGCCTCCTCAAACTTCCTCAAAGCCTCTAATCTCAGACCTCCTCCAATGTCCTCTCAAACGAGAGATGGTGTTTTGGAGCACAATTCTGGGGCACAAATTTGCACTGATAAACAAAAAAATAGTTTTACAGTGAGAAACGAGCGTTTGAGGGTGATTTGCAGTTGTGATCTCGTAATTGTTTTCCGTGCGGCTGTTTTTCGTGTGCCATTTTCGTTAACCCACGCCCCACCGGGGGTCCAGGGAACCTTCGCCCGACCGGGTGCATTAAAAAGGTCGCGTGAATTCAGAATGATCGTACATCACATGTTTAAGCGCTCAGGTCAATGGTTTGACCTTCAGAGGTCAATTTAGGTAACGATAGGCTATTTCTACTAAAATATGCAATGCTTAAGAAACCCGGGCACAGCTATCATGCCGCTATATCTATTAGGATCTGGTAAAGCACATTTGGTTTGCAATTGCCACGGCTTTCTCCGCTATGTGGAATATAATGACCTCCCGCCAGTGGTTTTACCTCCAGAGGGCACCTCTTGACCTAATATGACCTAAAGTCACGAAAGGTCAGAAAATGACATTGTATATAAAATGAAAGCGCGTGACGAGACATACACGACGACGTTTAATTCAGCACTCTACCTTGATTAGGTCAAAAGTTATCGTCAAAACACTGTTTTTGACCCTGGTGACCTGCGATGACCTCCAATAAGTCAAAGGGCAAATATTGTCCCTGGAATTCGTAAAAGAGTGGCCAAGAATGCTTTTCAGAGAAATGAACATTTGCAATCCTTTTTGTGACTGTTAGATCATAAGACAACTTTTCCCCATGCTTTGTCTATGGGAGAGGTCACCTCGTGATCTGACCTCAGGTCACTAAATCGAAAGATCCCGGATATACATTTTGTAGACCCTGGAAGGTTCATGAAGTGCGAGAAGTTTTGAATCGATCGGCTTAGAAATGTAGCTATGGTAGCGCTCAAAAGTTTAAGTGAGAAGACCTTGGTTGACCTCGCCTGGTGACCTGACCTAGTGTGGCCCGGGGTAAAAAATTTCTGGCATTGTGGGAAAATGATGGGGTGAAAGGTAGACACTTCAACCGCGTCGCTGCGACTGATCGGTTTTCTGCTATTCTGAAAAAAACTTCATTGATACCCCCTTCGGAGGGCCATCGACGGCCCCCTCGGTGGAGCGAGGGTTAAAATACATCACATGGGCATGGGAGGCCTTAATCAAATTTCAATGATTCCTTTGTTTGCTACGCCCGCCATATTGGTACTGATTAGTCGCAAACAGGTGATATCCTCTACCAGTTTGTTCCTGTTTCGACGTCCTCTAAATTCCTGTTTTTAGGGGGCGCTGGAACAGGCCCACTGTGATTAAGTGATGGGCTGAGGGTGTGGGGGAAGCCATAATTCAGGTCCTGACGACAGCGTAGAACCATCATAAGCAAGACATTCCTGGTAAGAGGTACTACCACAAGGAAGTATCCTAATACGGATCTCGCTCACTTCCGCTGCTCCACAACGGAAGATTCTTATCAATATATGCGGCATATAAAAATGTTGCACAAGGTGGAATTCGGAGGCGATCAAGGATGAGATTTAGACTATTATTGTGAAGCCCAGATCCCGGAACAGCTTCAAACCCATTACCAGGCGAATAATACATATGACAGCATAATCTTAAAAAACTTCAACTCACCCCGAAGCCTACTCTGATATCCTCATCAATCATGGCAAGCCATCGAAAGCTGTCTGATCAAAATGGTCTGAAATCTCACCCGTCGGTAGCTCCAGTGAAACCCGGCTCTGCTCCAGTCCTGGGCTCTGAGTCCAGCTTTGGGATGGAGAGGAGAGCAGACGCTCGGTTTACCAGCTGTACTTAACATGTATCTTCCAATACGTGCGCTTCTATCACAGACACAACAGGGCAGCCCGCTCCAGTCGCATCCCACGGCGTGTGTCCGCCAGTAGCACGGTCGCCTGCACCGTCCTCGACCACGCGTTCTCAAGCTTTTACGCTGTTCTTGACATACTGCATTGTGTCGCCACATCACTGTCACACACCATTGGCATGCACTAACACAACACATCCACCACTCGGACTGTTCTCAGTGTGACTACACCGAGCTCTGTTTGTAGTTTTTTGTGTCGAGCAGTTTTTTGCCGCACATGGCGCAGATGCCCTTCTTGTAAGCGCAAGGCTGGCAGTAGTGGGAACCCGGTTGGTGCACCTTACACCGACAAATTCGGCACTGCGCGAACGTCTTGTCGTATGGGTTGAACCTGTTCTTGCCGGAAGTGAGCGCTTTGTTCTCGCCCACTTTGCGGCCGCCGCCCTCGGTGGTGTTTCGCGCTCCCGATTTCCATGGGTCAGGGGTGATTACCTTTCCCAGCTTTTTCTGGCACTTGTCACACACCATTGCTGATCAGAGATGGTTGGTTTCAAAAGCGTGAGGGAGAACCTGCCGTCCAAAGTTGGCTGAAATACAGTGGAGAGACAGTGGTAAGGCGTCATCGTCATAGCTGGAGTTTCAGAACGTCTAAACAACACTGGCGGCGGAACTGGGGGAGGGGGCACCGGGGACGGTGCCCCCTTAAAACGGAAATTTCAACACTAACCCTATGGCGTTGACTGGAAAAAATGGGTTGTAAAGTTCATGGTGCCCCCCTTAAATTCGGACGTTTCGCCGTCACTGCTAAATAACACATGTCTTCGGGGCCCATAACTGTGTATGGAGTGATTAGGTGCAAAAAGCTGCTCAACAACAACTAGCAAATTACAAATAAAGCTCCACCGACCGATGTCATGGAGTTTGAAATAAGATTTACAGGACCAGAGCACTGAATATGAGCCACTGCTTTGTTACCTCCAGTTTCAGCTAGACTTCACTGCGGAATAAGGGAGAGGGGCAGACATTTTTTCTCCTCTATCCAGACGCGTCATTCGCACATTTTCTTCGTCGTTCGTACATTTGTGGTAGCTTTCAGCTGCTTTTAGCGCCAGTAATAAGAGGGATTGATGACGGTTGATATGGCGCATGGACACGACTGTCGATGGTTGCTCTAGTGGCACTGAAGGACACTAACTCCCCACTGCTTTTGGACTCCACCTGGCTCCTCTACTACCAACTGGTGGAGACAAGCCCCCACTGCTTTTGGACTCCACCTGGTTCCCCTACCACCAACTCTTAGTTCAGAAAGTGTGTCGAGCAGCTTGCCGCAGACAAGTTGAAAGCCCTGTTGCAGCGGCAGAGAGCGTCTGAAGCCTATACTGTGTTCTTCGCCGATAGAGGCAATGGCAGCTGAAGAAAGGTTGAAGGGTTCAGCTCTTCCCCGAAAACGACCGGTACCGAAACGTCTCGACAAGAATGGCGTAAAACACAAGCACGACGATATTAAGTTCATTTTGCGGCAACAATATTACCACTGGTCTCGGCCTTGCATCGAATGTTCCAGCTATCAAGGATCATAACCAAGGAAACTAAGATTCAAACCGGTCTACACCTTAAGTTTTCCCAGAGGAATCCCTGAAGTTGTTGCTTAAGGGAGACGGTAGAGTACCCATTATATATTTGTGGAGAACTTTAAGTGTTGCAAATTCGACTAGATCATGAAACTTAAACTTAAGAATGTTGTATTTTTTAATAGGGGGCTGGAGTGAGCAAGACGCTCCGCACGATCAATTATTCTTACACCTTTTTCTGCAACGCTGGTTATTTATTTAACTTGCATTTGAATGTATTCCCCAGATTTCAAGGCCGTAAGAGAGAATGAGCAAAACAAGGGCACTGTGCAGCAGGAGAAGCTGACTGGGCTCAAGTATATGTTGGGCTCTTTTAAGGAGTCCTAAGTTTCTTGATACGGTATTTTCAACGATTCTTATATGGGATGCCCACTTCAGATCTTCATCAATATAAACGCCCAAATATCTAGTAGAGGATCATCAGTTAAGCACAGTACCGTTGATAGAAATTGGAATATATAGGCTAGAGGTTGCGAATAATTGGTAGACCGATTTTGTTGCGTTTAAAGTTAGTCTATTAAAAATTTAGCCATGCTGATACATCCTCGAGACTTTGATGAACATTAGTCAGTAATTCGTCACTTAAACTTGCAGCGAAAAAGAGGGTTGTGTCATCTGCGAAAAGCAGAAATTTTTGGAATTTGCGAACTATTCGAAATATCGTTGATATACAGTAAGAATAAAAGCGGGCCTAGGATGCTTCCTTGGCCAACGCACAAAGGCATAGACGCAGGGCTGCTGGATATGATATTATTGACTTTTACATATTGCAATCAATTAAGGAGGGAAGATTTAAAGAAATTTTACTCCAAAGTCTGGAAACCGTAAATTTTTAGCTTTGATACAAGGATTGAGTGGTTTACTGCATCGAAAGCTTTGGATAAATCTCTCGCAACACATACTTTTTTGGAGACAGGGAAAAGTAATGAGATTGTAGAGAATTGATATTGGCATGTACGTGCTGTGGTTGGGTCGAAATCAAAATTGGCCGTCCTTTATTATGTTATTGACAGCAATGTATTCCATGATTTCAAAGTAGACAATTTTTTCTAAAACTTTGGAGGTGATAGGTAGAATTTATATGGGTCGGTAATTTGTGAAAAAGGGGTCCCCTGATTTAAATACTGATACTACCACCGCAATTTTTAATTTTCATTGTCCCACGTTATATCCTATTGGGTGTGACGTCACATCCCGTGATCTGCGCTTGCTGTTGAACGGGGGCTGGGCTTGGGGCTTGGCTGTTTGCGAAACCGTTTCAAACAACAACGACTAATATACTAATAATAAAACGTCACCAGGGAAAGGGAGAATTTCTGAGTGTCTATAGTCAAATGCCAGTGGTTGAAAACAGCACCTCTACCCGAACTTCTTTCTAAAATCTAAATGTTCTAAATCTAAAATGTTTTGGGACAGTACCAGCAACATCCGCCCGCAAGAGAATATAGTCAGGCATAGACACAAATGAACTTTTAATTGTAGACACCAAATGTGACTCTGTGATGCATATGATGTTGAGCTTGTCAGCTGTTATAAAATCTGAAAGAAGGCTTAGTTTGGTGCACAGCCCATTAATATTCAGGACTGATAATCTTAACAAAGTTGAGTCAGGCAACCGAGTTAGTTTCCCTGAGCGGGATTTTGAGCAGGGTTCTGTGCTGGCTCAACTGGGGAAGATTGACTACCTCCATTTGCTCCGTTGTTATGCTGACCATTTCTCCGGGTCTGCCTTTTGGCATAGAGCTCGGAACGTTGCGCATAAGTCAGATCGCGGCTTATAAACACAGAGATGTCAGGGGTATCCTTAAGTAGCTTGGCCTTTTCCAGCACCAGTTTGCGGTGATGATCATTAATAATCTTGGCTCGGAAGATGTCATTTGTGGCCAGTGATTTTTGTGACATCAGACAGCACTACTGAAAGCCCCATGTATTCCTGAGTGAGGTTTGTAAATTTATTACTAATATTCCCAGGAGACTGAGCGTGCAAGCCTCTCATGATGATCGACTGTCTGCGCTTTTCCCTTTCTGCCATCTCACGGACCTCCTCTCGAATGATGCCCCTGTATTCAGTGTGGTTGGAGTTGGTCGGTTGCTGACCAGTTAGATCCTGGGTAGTTGGGTGATTGGGAGCAGGCAGATGAGCGGAAGCTCCAACAACAGGTTGGGTAATCTGGATTGAGAGAGCCTCAACTTTACTGACAAGGTCTTTCACGACACTGCTTATGCCTTTCATCTGTTGAAACAACTGGGCTACCAATTCTGCCATATGGAGCTCGGTGTCACTAGATGGTGAATTGGCACCAGTGGTGTGGGTAATACAACATTTGAGGCAGGCGTACTGAATTCCTGCACCATCATAATTCATGATAGTATCAATCACTTCTAGAGGCAAGCCTGAGTAAATCTCAGTAGCATGCACCCATGATTGACAGGTGTCACAGCCAAAGGAAATCATTTCCAACAGCTTTAGAACAAGTCCCACGGACCTGAACACCATCCTGTACTTCATCAGCCACACTGGCACTGCGCCCCCGCCTAGCTTTGGTTTTGCGCCTAGCCATGCATAAGAAGCGTATGGGTTTAACACAATGCTATAACAAAAGAGAAGCGGCAAGCTGGCCTTGCATGCACAAAAACATAAACCAAAAACATAAATATAAGCAAAGCCAAAAAAAATATGCAGACGTCACTAGCCAACGTCCAGCAGGACTGGGTGGACAGGGTGGTGTTGTGGGTATCACACAAGGCTGAGCTAGGTGAGCATGCAGGATTCAGGCAGACGGCACAGACAACATCAGGTACTACAACCAGCAGGGCCCCATTTCATCAAAGGCGTAACTTACGCTTATAGCGTAGAAGTAGCATAATGCAGTGTAGAAAGTGAATAATACACCACAATCTTGTTTCACAAAAATGCAGCGTAAAATAAAACTACTTGTAAAGTGACGCTGCTCTAAACTACGCTGTACTGGAATGCAGCGTAGAATATTCCCAATCTTGTTTCATATAGCAGACAACATATACGTTGAATATGTAAAACACTCCTGAAAAGCTATGCAAGAACTAGCAGCGTAATATTTATCATACAATGAAGCAAATCATGAAAAATATATTTTTTCTTCTGAAATTCTGAACCTGAGGCAAAACTAGGTATTGTAGTGAAGGACATGAATGTAAAATAAACTTAAATAAAAAAGGTGTGTGAGTTCTTCATTGCACAGGTTTGAAGTGCAAGTTACTCATGCCAAATTGAGCTGATATATAGAGTTCTATGGCCATTTGGTATGCCAAAAATGATGATGGCTATTGATGCAAATAAACAGGAAAGCTGACATTGATTTTCTACTTCGACTTTCTGCCGTTACTGTTATTTTACAGCCTAGGAAGTACAGAACCCTAGATAGGCTGACACTGACACAGTGTTATATGGAGTCTATGGAGGGTAAAAATTCAATTTAAGGTGCCTGTCGCCAACAAAATCCAAGTATTTCTACTGAGGCCCCTGGCGAAAATGATGATATAGGTACCTAAGCACTGCCATCTAGTTATGCTTCAAAAATGTTGACTCACTATTCCTTTCCCAGTTTCACGAAATTATAAGATTCACAGACCTTTCACAGTTCACTCACGATTAGTAAACACACTTCAACTTGAATTCCACTGAACTACACTTGCACAACAGTAATACAATAACCTTTAGGGTCTTCTTGACAGTAACTAACTAGAAAAAACGGGTACTGCCACAAAAAATTCGTTGTATATTTATTTCGTTTGCTGTTAGCGCGTCTTCCTCCACAGTATTTTGTAAAGTTCATGAGAAACTTAATAATCGAATAAGAGCAAATAACTACACTACTTTTCTTTCAACTAATTTACTAACAAAATATTTATGCCTTTTTGATGTTAATAAAGGAGTTATATGTTATATTTGAAAGGGGTAATTCCATTCTGGAATTGGGCGTAATTCACGCTGCATTTCATATCTACACCGCTTTCGCGTGAATGTCACAGCTCTTTATGAAACGAGATTCTGAGTACGGCGTATTTTTGCAAGTGAATGTGGCGTAAAACACGTCGCATTTCTACAACTTTTATTAAATGGGGCACAGACTTGTGCATGCAGGGATCAGCCAAGTAGAAGCTTAAGGTTGCTATTCTTCCTCATGCAGTTGTTTTTGTGCACCTTCATGCAGTTTGTTTTGTTTGCTCTGAATTTTCATTTGCTTATAAGTGTGTTTTGGCACTATATTTCTGCTCAGTTCATTTGTTTTGACTTCTGTCAGCTCATCTTGTTTTGTTATGTTCCCGACAGTCCTGTTCGATATTGCGTTTTTCGTTTTGCCTTTGTTTTTTCTTTTTCCATGAGTGCTGCTTCTTTGGTGGCCGTTTATGTTTTGCTCCTTCTACCTATGTTGATCATTTCCACTAATCTAAATAGCATGCTTGCCTATTTCCTATTATTTGATGCTGTATATCTATAAATTTCTTCCTTTCTGTTGCTCCTTATTGCTTTGCCCTGCTCATGTCTTCTTTTGCTGTTCTGTTCCCTTATTTCTGTGCCGTCAGTATGTAAAATCAAAATGTGTATCTTAACTTTTATAGCTCTGTAATATGTCGAGTGAATGTTATGCAATGTAATAAACGTGCATGGTATCAAATAAAAATATGATGATTAATTTTGCAGCATGTTGAATGTTGCATATGTGCCCCCTTAGGCCTGGGTAATCAGGCAGCTTAAATATTTCAGCAGGTTCTATAGCGCACTTCCCATGAAATATCTTCCAACGCTTAATCAGATATGCACGTTGTAACCTTCCTTGGACAGAGTGCTCGTTTAGGGCTTTCAGTCGAGATCCATAGTCGGGGTTGGATCAACAAACAAAACAAACCCTTTCCTTAACTTAATCATGTGGCTTGCTACCTTAAGTTAATCCGCTCGATGTCTCGGCTTTAGTCCTTGTGGCGCTCGCGATCTGCCCATGGTCTGGGCCCGCTCCCTCACGCGGGTATGCTGGGGCATTGGACACGGGTGCGAATGCGCGTGGTGGCGATGGCTGGAGGGCGATGTAGCCAACTGTGTCAAAACTGTATCAAAATTGACTGTAGTGACCTGCTCTGTTTTTTCGCGCATGCTGGCTGATTTTCTCGATGCTCGTGGTGGGGGTGCGGTTGGGCACTTCCTTTCTGTACTGTTTTTCTTGTCATCCTCTTGTCTACGCTTGACCCTTTTCTCCATATCTGTCTTGCAAATGCCTTCTTAAAAATGGAAACAATAAAAAATAAACGGAAAGAGAAAGATCAGAAGAGGATTCAAACTGACAGCAATCAATCTCATAATTTTTCGTGACATTTTTTAAGCTTAATTCACATCTGCTTCAAACCAAAGCATCTATCTAGATAGCTTTGCTACAAACTGAATGAGCCTGACAACCAAGATACCTGACAACCAATTATAACATGGAATAGAGATACCTGGAATAGAATCCTCTTCTATTTCTGGGATGTCTTTGTGGCAGGGATGCGGAGCCGATAAAATTTTGGACGGCTCCGACTCCGGCTCCGGTCCGGGGTTATGATTTCGGCTACGGCTCCGGCCCCGGCTCCAAGTGTCCTAACGGCTCCGGCTCCGGGCAAAATAGTCGGCTCCGACCGGCTCCGGCAATGTACCTATATCCAAAATGTGATCGACACGTTCTCAAGTGCGTGGAAGTCCATCAGATACAAAGTGATTAAGTATTTGTACGAATGAAAAATGGAGACTGGATGAACGAACGCTCTTAACCAGATGCCAAAGGCCAGTAAACCTCAAAACTGGACCAACCTGCACTGCAGTGTATTCGTATGGCAAACTGCACTGCACTGTTATGGCAAACAGAAATATGGGTCAGACATAACCGCAAACCCACATAAAAAAATTAAAGATACAACGATCAAGTAAAGCTTGGACGGCCCGCAAAGAAAAATTTCGATGAGCTAACAGTGTTCAACATCGAAAAACACATCAGATAGGCTGATGGCCTAATTCCTTTTCGAGAAAAATCGAAACCAACCACCCTACTGCCCAGGGCCCAGCAGCTGGTTCGCTCACTACACCACCCAATCGCGGTTGGAGCGGAGTAGCAACATTGCCTCCAATATGTCTGCTCTTAGTCTGGACCTGAGATCAGTACGCAGTAGCTTCATCGCAAAACATGACAACACTATTTACACGGCCGTTGCTACGGCGTCGCTGATGACGTCACTGCAACCATGTGTGTGTCAACTCGCCGTCCAGAATGGTCGGGAAATTCGGGATAATGATTTTCTAACTGATGTGATGGGTAGGTTTGAGGCACGGTTGCAATTAAACTTTAGTTTTTGGATAGATAAATGTTTCGAGAATAATTTAAGAAACAAAACCATGCACTTTCAAAATCAAGGGCGGACGCAGAACCGAGTTATGGGGGGCAAGCCCAAATCTGCCTCTCCCCCTTCGGGGGGGACGGGGCGTGCGATTTCGGTTCTCAACAGACCTAGTATAAACCAGGGTACTTTAACTACGGGTAAAACCAAGTTTCCTACTAAATATAGTCCTCCCATGATGACGTCACCGCCCTTTCATACTAAGTTCTAGAAGATTCTACTAAGTTTTTGGAAGGATCAGCTGGAACATACCAAGTTTGGGCTTATTTGGCAGCAATCTAGTATAAATCGAAATCAACTTGTTTCACCCATTTAACAGTAACCTTGATCTCAACGGCGAGCAGCGTATTTTACGTAAATCTTATGAAAAAATGATAACACTTCAAATAATTTGTTGAAAGGGCAGGCATTTATTTGATCAACTCAGGCCTACTTAATAGCCGAGAGAAATAAGTTTACCTTCGCTCAAGAGATCACTAGTGTTTATTATATTCTGCTGCAGGTGCCACCAACTGCCAATCAAAGGTCAGAAATCAACAGCCAATCAAAATCGAGATTAGTGTTACTGCAAACAGCTGTTAGTGCTGAACCTGTCTTTATTTTGACACGCTCTGGAAAATTTGTAAAAATAATATTCTTCACTGGAGTTTTTGCAAAACGTCTGATGGTTTCACAAATAAAAATCTTTTAGCTTTCTGTTCAACCATATAAGTTGTGTTGATAAAGTTCTAAAATAGGCTATTTAGAGCTTCGAAAAAGTGCAATTTCTTCAATGCCCTGCATAGTAACTGTTGTGCCTCTCCAGCCATGATGACGTAATGCTGCCAAACAACTTGAACGGGGTCTGGTATAAACTACTTCTCCAAGTACATGATAGCTCTCCTGGGGGGGGGGTGGGAACAAAGATTTTGTTGCTCGACAGACCTAGTGCAAACACCTTTTTCAAAAAATGTCTTCGGCCTTTGGGGGGGCAAAAGATAGTCTGCCCTCCCTTCCAGGGCTTGGGGGGCATGACCGGAATGGCCTCCCCTGCGTCTGCCAACAGGGGCGGATGCAGGCCGACGGTATGGGGTAAATCGTGAAAAACATGGTTTTTGAAGAAAATCGGCAAAAATCGCCAAAAATTGGCGGTTTGGGGGGTAAATGCCTTTCTTGCCCCCCCCCATGGATCCACCAGTGTCCGCCAATGCTTTCATTTGTTGCCAATTTCTGCCCATGCTAAATGGCCGGAGCGCATCCCCTGCCAGAGAGTGAGACCGTCTACGGAACACCCTAGTTGCAATATTTCACTAATCTCGATATACATAACATATTGAGAAAATGTAATATTTCAGGTAAATAAATGTGTTTCCATGCGACATCTCACGAGGTAGAATCTGAACATCTCATGTTTGATTTTTGGTAATTGTAGAGCTCTTTGGGAGCCGGAGCCAGACCAGTCTGCAGAACGTGGCAGATTTCGACGAGATCTCGTTGGGGCAGCCTCGGGGCAGACCTACCGATTTGGGGCAGCTTTTGGTCGAGCTTGGGGCAGAGCGGACTCTTGGGGCAGGAACTAGTAGGTACTTGGGGCAGCAGTCAGTCCGGGCAATCACCAAGGGAAGAAGAAAAAATAATGAAAAGAAACGATAATCATTAATTAAACTTGTGCTGGAAAAACCGATTTGTCTCAAAAAGCGTCATATTTGTCATCAAGCAAAATATGGTTTAAAAGACGCCAAGTAAAGGAAATTTCTCATTGACGTAAAGTTCCCGGTAGTGACTAAAAAATCAGGCTATGGGCGCCTTTCAAAAGCTAAATTTACGACTATTTTCTAAATTTGTAATCTAAACTTAATTCTATTTAAATAAAACAATCTTAGACCTGGAAAATAATACCTCCCTATATGTAGTTTTTTGCATTTCCTCCGCTATGTTTTGATCGCCAATGGCCGGTAAATCATGCCAGCCGCCTCCCAAGAACGAATGCTGGTCCGTGGTGTGACGCCACACAGGCGTGCGGGGATCTTTCTTCGCTTGGGTCTATTGAAAATATTCCAAATTTTGTGATGCTTTCATGCAAATGTGAGAAAACCAAAGGGAACAAAATGCTTTGGCTGTGGAAAAATTATTATATTCGAATATAGCTGTCAATTGAAATATTTTTTAAATCTTCGATTGATACGGCTTGAAAGCAGGGGCAAATTACGTCACTGGAGGACAAGACTTCGCTCGTAAAAATATCTTTGAAAGATATCCTTGATATTGTGCATCTTGACTGCAGTCTCCAAGGTACCTGCGGTACGTAAGTTTCTATTGCTTTGGTACGTGGAGGCGAGGGTCGTGAGTATGTATGTCGTCGTCGTGAGGTCAGATGCACGGTTGACTTTATTTCTGGGTATTTCGTTTAAAATGGAGTAGATAAAACTTGTATCTGTAAAAATTACCCCCCCCATTGGAGGAGTCTTTCCCAGCAACCAAATTTCTGCCCCAATTGGGGCAGGCTTTGGGCTGCCCCAAGCACCTCGTCGAGTCGCCTGCCACGTTCTGCAGACTGGGAGCCAGACCCTTTCTGACGGCTCTGGCTCCGATCAAAAGTGTTTCAGTGGCTCCAGGCAGAATGGTCGGCTCCGACTGGCTTCGGCTCCACATCCCTGCTTTGTGGAGCTCATTAAAAAGAATTGGGTAAATAACCATGAACATCAAAATATAGACTGCAGTAACATATTCAACAAAAAACAGGACTTTGGGCGTGCTTTGCTTCAACTGAGAAGAAGTAGCTACTATTGAGGGATTATTTATCCAATATAGATATAAATTATGGTGTAAAAGACATAGAATATGAAAGCAAAATGAGCATGAGCCGGGATTCGAACCCGGAACTCTAGGATTGCTAGACAAGCATGCTGTCAACTGTGCTATTGATCAATGAAATTACTGTTATGAAGATGAAAAGTGTGTGCTGTGGGATTCGATCACGGGAGCCTTCTGTCACAAGGCGAGTGCTTAACCCACTGCACTATTCCAGACTGCAGAGCGTGGCAGATTTCGACGATATCTCGTTAGGGCAGCCTCGGGGTAGACCTACAGATTTGGGGCAACTTTTGGCCGAGCTTGGAGCAGAGGGGGGCTCTTGGGGCAGGTTCTAGTACTTGGGGTAGCAGTCAGTCTGGGTAATCACAGTGGGAAGAAGAAAAAAAGAAGAAAAAGAAACGACAATCATAAGCCAAACTTGCACTGGAAAAGCTAATTTGTCTCAAAAGTGTCATATTTGTCATCAAACGAAACATAGTTAAAATATACCCGATAAATGAATTTCTTAATTGACGTAAGATTCCTGGAAGTGAATAAGAAAATCAGGCAATGGGCGCCTTCCAAAAGTTAAATTTAGAATTATTTTCCAAATTTGTAATCTAAACTTAATTTTAGTTACATAAAACAATCTTAGACCGCAAAATAAAATTTCCATGAATATCGTTTTTTTTTTTGTATTTCCTCCGCTATTTTTTATCATCAGAGGCTGGCTAATCATGCCAGCCCCCTGCCAAGAACGAATGTCGGTCCGTGATTTGACGTCACATGGGCGTAAGAGGATCTTTCTTACCTTACCTTACCTACGGTTGTCGGAAAATTTTGGAGGCCAAATGGCCTGCAGGTTCCGTTCTATGACGAGCTCAAATTAACAGAAGTCCTCATTTGGTCTTTCTCAGCCGGAGAGACTGAGTCGGAAACCACGGGCAGTCGCCAGGGTTGGCACTGCCCACTACCCACTGCCCGGGTTTTTTGGGGTTTTTAGTGGGTTTTTTAGTGGATAAAACCCACCTGGGTTTTTTTCATAAATCATTTTCTAGATGCCCCTGAGTAAAAATATTGTCTTTTTTGCTATTCACATCACTTTTAAAGCTACTAAGCCTTGGTATGTGTGGAATATGCCAAAGTTTAGTAGAACTAGTACCATATGCCACCTTATACAACCCACTGGAAAACTGCATTAAAAGTGCATTTGGAAATCCTTGCCGTCTTACCAGGAAAATCATTCCCAAGAATCCACATGTCGTATAAATTGCACATTGTGCAACACAAATTTCTATTATTTTTTGCAACAGGTAAAAGTCACTGGATAAGACCAATACTGTCTCTGAATATGACGTTAGTTTTTGTCTGTATGATGCAGTTTTTCCAGAATTCAATCTGTATATTAAATATATCTTAACACATTTATAAACATTTCTGCAGGTTCAAAATATCCCAAAGTAACAGTGCAGTCTCAGATTGTGACTCTGACTGGCTTTGGCCTGAGACACACGAATAGTTTCATTGTCCAGCTCATGGAGCCTCTAAGGGTTATCGTGGTGGAGTCACGTGCTGTACTCCAGGCGCGCAGCCAAGGTGGGGCGACCTTGGCTGAACTTAAGCTCTGTA
Organism: Lepas anatifera; assembly: GCA_034440635.1. Classification (NCBI taxonomy): domain Eukaryota; kingdom Metazoa; phylum Arthropoda; class Thecostraca; family Lepadidae; genus Lepas; species Lepas anatifera. Next base: position 21,322 of record JAOTON010001200.1, on the reverse strand, counting down.
AAGAGCTTCCCGCGCGGCCTCCTGTCGTTTTCTGATTTATGCTCCCCAAGTTGATTATAAGAAGACGGACACCATCACAATGTTTGTCTCGGAGACTCTCAATAGCAAGTCTCAGGGGCCCAAGCGCTGGTCTGGCAGGGCCCACAAAAATTTTGAATTGGGGCCCCCCATATTCAGCTATCGCGATACCAGAGTTTATCTCTGGGCCCCCAGACTTGGTCTCTGAAGCAGCCCCAAAAGTTTTCCCGGGGTTTCCAGAGTTGGCCTGGAGGACCCTCAAGAGCTTGTCACGGGGGGGGCGCCCAGACCTGGTCTCTGAGGGCCACCAGAGTTGGTCTCGGTGGGCCCAAGAGTCTGACTTGGGGATCCGAAAAGTTTTCTCGGGGAGCTCAGGGTTGCTCTCGGATGGCCTTTAAGAATTCGTCTCGGTGGCCTCAGAGTTGGTCTCCAAGGCCTTCGAGGGTTTGTCGCGTCGGCCCATCGAGTTGGTCTCGAACCTGGCTGAAAGTTGGTTTCGGGGGTCCCTAGATTCGGTCCTTAGGGTCCCCCGAGGTGGTTTCGGGAGACCCCAAGAATTTTTCTTGGGGCCCCCAGTGTTGATCTCGAGAAACTTGAAGAGTTTGTCTTGGTTCGTGGGGCCCCCAGAGCTGGTCTCTGGGATCCCTAGACTCGTTTTCGGGCGACTCAAAAGTTTTTTTTCTGGCGGGAGGGGAGGTTTTGTCTCAAGGCGCCGGCCAATTTTTATCAGTCTGCCCAAAGAATTCGTGTTGGGGGCACCTCAGAGATGGTCGCCGGGTCACAAAATAATAAAAAAGGATACCACGCGTTATTCAGCTAGATAAGCAAAGAAACAAGCAAGGGAGGTAAAAACAGCCAATAAAAAGTCACGTGAACCACACCGATTCACTCCACAATCACATCAGCCACCGCTGACATTCTTTTTATTTTCATTAGCGATCTTTGCACTTGGGGCCCCGTGCAGTGCCCCCGAGTCTATATTCACGCCCCTTCCCACTGAGCAAATAATGGATACACCCCTGCTCTGCTCTGAGAATAGTGATCTGACCCTTATTGATGTACCAGACTAAGATTTACAGCGCTAGCATTTGTCCCTGAGGAATATGAGCTGATTTAGAAAAGTGAAAGTAAATTCATGTGGGGCGCAGTGGTGCGGTACTTGTCGCACTTGCTTTCTACGGGGTCGTCCGGGTTTATTTCCGGTGGATTTCTTGAGTACGGAGAACCCGGCTCCTAAGAGAAAACAGTAATAAGAGTCGACAACGCCGTATAACCATAGTAGTGGATGAGTTGATAAACCCCAAAAATTGTTATTCTGGTCAAAAGTCGGTTCACTTTTCTTATCCATGGGTGCCCATAAAACTATGAAGGGTTCTGCACGCAGCCGTCAATCGGGTACTTCAGAACAGCTTGGGAAATAGGAGCTTCTTCTCCCCTCCGCCACGTGAGGCAAAGTCTGATAAGGAACGATGATATTGAAAGCATCACAGTCTTAATGCGTGCTCAAACAATGACATTAATCTAGAAACGGTGCGACGAGAATGCTATAAAACAAAAATAAAAAACCCGGAAAAAACCCACAAAAAAACCGCAAAAAACCCGGACCCGCGGGCTTTTATAAAAAACCCGGGTTTTTTCCAACCCTGGCAGTCGCCCGTGGATGGGGGGTCGGTCAGTCAGGGACCTCGTACCATAGGTGAGTCCAGTTTGAGTCCAGTCTTGCCTTGAACTGTTCGACAGTGTGGGCTTCAACCACGGACACCGGTAGCGAGTTCCAGTCATTTACAATGCGACACCTAAAGGCAGTACGGCGAACTCTGGATGTGGCAGTAGGCTTAACCAGCTTCCAGGGGTGGCCACGGGTGCGCGAGGTCCTGTCCAGACTGAGAAACAGTGCTGGGTCCTGGTCAACAGCCCCGTGTAGGAGTTGAAAGGTCCTAATCATATCACCTCGGCGTCTTCTATAGTATAACGCTGGAAGCTTGAGAGCTCTCAACCTTTGCGGGTATGAAAGTCCCCTGATAGAACTGACCAAACGTGTGGCACGGCGTTGAACTTTTTCAAGTGCTCTCTCGTCGGCGCGATTGAAGGGGCCCCAAGTAGAATTACCATATTCGAGAAGAGGGCGGACTAGTGCCTTGTAGAGAAGTGGCAGTGTGAGCGAGTCTATGTTAGCGAAGGTCCTTCTAATCAGTGCAAGGACGCGAGTAGCTTTCGAGACTGCTCATGCCGCGTGCTCCCTGAATTTTAACTCACTATCAATCAGCACACCTAAATCCTTCTCAACTTCAGTCTTATCCAAGGATGTTTCCCCCATGTAGTAGTTGTGGTGGCTGTTGCTACGGCCTAGGTGGAGGACAAAACATTTGTTGACATTGAAGTGGAGTTGCCACTCAACAGACCACTCATAAACCCTGTCAATATCGGCCTGGAGGGAACTAACAGAAATGGGATGATTGGCCCTATTGTATATCTTTGTGTCGTCTCGCGAAAATTTTTATGCCGGACTGGACATAAAAATTTTCCGTTGGATAAAAAATTCTTCCGTTGGTTCTTTTGAAAATATTCCAAATTCTGCGATGCTTTCATGTAAATGTGGGAAAACAAAAGGGAACAAAATGCTTTAGCTGTGGAAAAAATTTATATTTGAATATAATTGTCAATTGAAATATTTTTAAAAGCATCGATTGATATAGCTTGAAAGCAGGGGCAAATGACGTCACTGGGGCGAAAATACTTTGCTCTTAAATATAGGTACCTTTGAATAAAGGTATCCTTGAAATCGTGCATCATGAGTACATGATGGCTGCTGTATGCACTGTATATACAGGAGTTTCTACTGCTTTGGTACGTGGAGCGTTGTGAGTACATTGTCGTCGGGTCGGATGTACGGTTGTGTTTTATTTCTTGGTATCTTGTTTAAAATGGAGTAAAAAAACTTGTATCAGTAAAAATTACCCCCCCCTGGAGGAGTCTGCCCCAGCAACCAAATTTCTGCCCCAATTGGGGCCGGCTTTGGGCTGCCCCAAGCGCCTCGTGGAGTCGCCTGCCACGTTTTGTAGACTGGGCGCTATTGTGGCAACTAGAGGTAGGACTTTTTGGAAAAAGCTGGTCCCGGTCCCAGTCCCGACTAACATTTCTTGGTCCTGGCCTCGTCCCAGCGAGAAAATATATGGTCCCGGCCTGGTCCCGACAGCCTTTTTCCCACTTATTGGCTTTTAAACATACTAATTTCTTGTGGATTAAGAGCCCAACATATTCAGCAAATTCATATTATCATTACATAAACAAATCAACATAAAGCATGAACCATAGCTTCAGGAAATCCTTACCTACTACAATGAAAAATGGCCACAATTATCTGGCAATGCTCTCTGAGGAAACATTTGCATGTTAAACCCTTAAAAGGTTTAAAACTATATCTGCCGTGCAAAGGTAAAACCACGTATGTCCCATGCAAAACGTATGGGACATACGTGGTTTCACCTTTGCACGGCAGATATGTCAATCAAAATTTAAGCAGTATCACACCTCCCTTCTGTCCATCCATAAACATTCAATCAATAAGCATACCTAAGTTTTATCAGGGAAGGTCAGGACACAAATACCTTCAAGAGCCTTAAGATGAAATCACCGGTATTATGGTAGTAGGCAGATCACATCTCACGGTTCAAAAGGATCACATCAGAAAGTCCAAACTTCAAAGGGTCTAATGTTAATACCTTCTACCCTTTGAAAGTTCGACCTTTTGAATAAGAAGTCCTATGTTCAAAAGGTCCAAAGAGGCGTGCTCAGATGCATGAGAGTGGGTGCATGATGCCGCAGAGGCGTGCTAAGGCACATGATAATAGGGAGGAAATGAGGGTTAGGTTAGGTTAGGTTAGGTTAGTGTAGGTTAGGTTAAGTTAGGTTAGGTTAGGTTTGGTCAGGTCAGGTCAGGTCAGGTCAGGTCAGGTCAGGTGTGTATGCCCTTGGTCCCTATTTCCTAGTCTGGGGATATCACCCCTCTTTACAGAATCTGAGTGCACCTCTGGTCTGAGTGCCACTTTATGCTTCTCCTCTAACCCTCCCTCCTTCTGTCTGTTTCACCTCTTGGGATTTTCTTGCAGAATGTGGGGATATTTCTAAAAACATTTCTAAAGTGGTACCCAGACCAGGGCATATTTTAAGCTACAAAGTGGTGGGCATTTTGCCCACCAGTCCCCCATGCTATGCCCACCAGTGAACGGCCCTGGACGGCCCAGTGCCCACCAGTCACCAGTCATTTGATGTTGTAGGAGTGCCCTTTTAGTGGGAATTTGTGCCCTTTTCAGCCGAATGCCCACGAGTCCCAATTCCTTAAAATATGCCCTGACCCAGACCAAAGGCACACTAAGAATCTGGAAAAAGGGGTGATATCCCCAAATTAGGAAATATGGACCAAGGGCATACACACCTGACTTGACCTGACCTGACCTGACCTGACCTGACCTGACCTGACCTGACCTGACCTGACCTAACCTAACCTAACCTAACCTAACCTAACCTAACCTAACCTAACCTAACCTAACCTAACCTAACCTAACCTAACCTAACCTAACCTAACCTAACCTAACCTAACCTAACCTAACCTAATCTAGCCTAGCCTAGCCTAGCCTAGCCTAGCCTAGCCTAGCCTAGCCTAGCCTAGCCTAGCCTAGCCTAGCCTAACCTAAGCTAAGCTAACCTAAGCTAACCTAACCTAACCTAACCTAACCTAACCTAACCTAACCTAACCTAACCTAACCTAACCTAACCTAACCTAACCTAACCTAACCTAACCTAACCTAACCTAACCTAACCTAACCTAACCTAACCTAACCTAACCTAACCTAACCTAACCTAACCTAACCCTTATTTACTCCTATTATCATGTGTCTTAGCACGCCTCTGCAGCATCATGCACCCCACTCTCATGCATCTGAGCACGCCTTATGGACCTTTTGAACGTTGGACTTCTTATTCAAAAGGTCTAACTTTCAAAGTGTAGAGCCTATGAACATTAGACCCTTTGATCAGTGGACCTTCTGATGTGATCCTTTGAACCGCGAGATGTGATCTGCCTACTACCATAATACCGAAATCACCTAAGCACAGGAGCAATATGACATATCACTTTTGCAGTTGCCATGTGACTAAAGGACTGTTTTTGGCTGTTTTTTTATATATAACTTTTGTCCAAGTTATTCTCAGTTCGACTGCTGGAGTCGGAGTCTCACTAAAGTCATCAGGGGACTTGTCAAGGAGACCCCGACCCCACCACCCGAACGAGCAACTCCCACCATGAAGGGTTAATTCAGAAGCCAAAGTTTAACGTCCCACAAAGCACAGGGACGGCCGCCCCGCTCAGGTCACCCTCTCACCAGTCAGTTGCCAGCCGACCTGTCACGTCCGGGCAAACGATTAAGTGCCGGAGCGTCTCAGGGGAACCGATCCCAAGCCTGGACATGCACTGCCACTGCATGCTTCTGAGCAGCGGGCCGTAGCACAACGCTCTACCAACTGAGCTACCGGGGCGGCAATGAATACCGGGGCGGTTTATGAAGAATGATGCGAGTTGATACACTGGATGAAGGAACTGACCATTAATGTTTTACATACCTATGTAGTTCTCCAAAAGCAATTAGGTAGGCCCGCCGCCCCCACCACAATACCAATACCCTTCCTTTCTCCCTTCCCAACACACACACACAAACAAACAATTGGGAGCCCTATGGAAACGCCCACAGTTAAAAACGCCCACAAATTGATTCGACCACACAACGTAAGACCCACGGCTTTAAACGTCCAAACTAAAACTGTCCACAGCTTAAATCGCCCACAAATTAAAATACCCACGGATTAAAGGGCCCACAAATGCTCCCATAAGGAGATTTCAAACCACCCACGACTAAAAACGCCCACACATTAAAACACCCACATTCAAATGCTTAAATCACCCACAATTCAAAAAGGCCACAAACCACATCACCCACATAACTGTGCGTCAAATCACGTGCTCAATAGTATATGAAAATGCCGCTAGGTGGCTAGCAAAGCTCTCATAGGAGTGCACGACGGGATAGGTATTTGGATATTTGTGTAAAAAAAATATGCTGCAAAGGTAAAGTAAAAGTACTCCAAGGCGGATTTGTGCCGTCGGTTTTCCCGCGCTTTCGCAAGGGCAATGAAAACACAGAAGGGTTCGATGACCCTGTTTGCGCGGGATCCATGGGCGTATTGAGAATTTGTAAAGAGGAGGGTTGGTTCGTTAGGCTTTGTTGGGATGATGTACCTGAGCCAGAGAGCGCAGTTCTTAACCAGGTACCTATAAGGGTGCTCTGAGTCAGGGGCGGACGCAGATCCGAGTTTTGGGGGCAAAACCCATGTCTATCTCTCCTCTTGGGGAAGGGGGATTGGGACGTGCGATTTGGGTGCTGAACAGACCTAATATAAGCTACCTCTCGAATGCATGATCGCTACCCTGGGGGATTTATTTTTACTCTATTCCCAGCTGGGAGCAGATTCTGCCCACCTCTCAGGTTTTTCCATAGTATCTCCGCAACGGTTTGAGATAGGCTCTTGAAATTTGGTGACTTTTCTTACAACTAAGTAGCACATATTCCCTGACATTTTTGAAAATATATATGTGCCTGAGGCGGCGCTATGGCTCGCTAATCTGGGGGTTTATCCCGAAGCCGAGCATTGTCGCCTGCGCTTCGTTTGTCCTACAATAAAGCTGTCCGTTGCGAATTGGCAGCAGTTATAATGTTTGAATGTTATTACTGAGATATAGGAGGACAGTTGATGTATATGTTGATATAATTTTGGCCATAGGCGGTTCTAGAAGCTGAAAATGCGGGGTTTACAATGTTATCCATCCAAACTCTTCCAAAGTAAATAGATTGCGTACAGAATCTTCGGGAGGGGTAAACATAACCATGCTTTGATCACATATGTGTATTTAATGATTATAAGAAGCCATAGGCGTGCTCAGGTACCGTAATTAGGGGAGTTCACTCGCACTCAAGCTCGTTTTAGTGTTGTGTGTGCATTGAATGGGACAAAGCATTGCAACTATGCATTTAGTTCTAGGACCAAATGAGATTTGGAATGACAGTTGATGTGTATTTTGGTATATTTTTGGCCATAGACGGTTCCAGGAGCTCAAAATGGGTTGTCTACAATGTTATCCATTCGAACTCTTCCAAAGTGAATATAAACTGCCTACGGAATGGACGGGAGGGGTAAGAATAAGGATATATTGAACCCATCCATGTATTATATGATAATAGGATATCATATGCGCGCTCAGGTACCGTAATTAGGGGATTCGCTATCTTTCAAGCGTATTTTAGTGTCGTGTCTGCATTGAATGAGGCAAAGCATCGTAGATATTTGCCTTTAGTCTTAACACCAAATGGACACCATTCATCCATAGGCGGATCCAGGAGTGTTCCCCGGTTCGGCCAGGGGTAGATAAAGGCAGGGTAATTTGAAAAATAGTCATACCTGAAAGGCAGGGTAATTTGTGTCTTACCACACTATTCAGCCTCCCTGAATCCACTTCTGACATATTTTCGATATTTGAGCACTTTGCTTGATATCAGAGATATTACACTGTACCTGGCGTGTGCATTTCTGCAAAAAATATATGAAAACAATTTATATAATCCCCCACATTTCTGGCCCTAAAACCGCCCTTGAATTTTGAATTTCACCTAAGTGAGGGATTTGACCATTTCCAAGCAATTCCCTGTCAATCCATACTAGTTTCGTGAAAATCAAGCCTTAGAGACAGGACCTTCGGGTAATCTAAACAAGGCAAAATGTATATTTTGAACACCCTTCCCTCAGTTTTCAAAATTTTGAAATTTTAATTAAAAAAGGAGTTTAGCCTGAGAGGAATCGATTGCAGTTTAAGTTTTTAAAATCGAGCGGGTAGATTTCGAGATCTTAGGGAGGCGGAAGCTCCTGTTGGAAATAGAGGTAGCCGGGAGCCCGTTGGAAATAGTGTTAAGATTTAATTGCTCGACAGACCCATAGTGGATGCACGTTTTTCAAAAAAAATTATCCGGCCTTTCGGGGGCCAAAAGATAGTTTGGCACCCCTTCCAGCGCTTTGGGGGAGGAGTAATGGCCGGAACGCCCTCCCCCGCGTCCGCCAATGCTCTGAGTCACATTGTGAGTTGCCGCTTCTCGTTTCCTTTGGCAGGCGAGGGATAAGTTTATAAAATGATATTTGGGAAAGGTGGAAAGCTGAGAAGATTTACGGGCACCGAGTGCAGTGGATGCCTCAGGTCCACCTTTTGTCACTGACTTATTCCCCAGTGGCACGCATTCTGCTGAAAAATTTATATAAATCGTTTAGCAGGAGTAGAAGAATATTTTAACCCGCACCCCACCGGGGTCCGGCGCCAACTTCGCCCCACCGGGGCATCGATGCTTCCCCTCTAACTCCGAAAATATGGGGATGAGTGCGAATCTGCAAAGTGAATTAGATAGCTTGTGTGAATTCAGTAATATTTTAATTCGCATGTTTAAGCGCTTAGATCAATGGTTTGACCTCCAGAGGTCAACTTAGACCAAGATAGGCTATTTCTACTAAAATATGAAATGCGAAAGAAACCTTGGCATAGCTCTCATGCCATTAGAGCTTTTGAGATTTGGTAAAAAATAAGCATTCGAAAGGAAAATGACAGGGTTTTTTCCGCTATGTGGCATATAATGAACTCCCGCCAGTGGTTTGACCTCCAGAGTTCACCACGTGACCTAATATACCCTAAGGCCACGGAAGTCAGAAAGTGATCTTGCCGTAGGACTTTGAGTTTGACTTTGAGAGCAATTTTAAGGCATTTTCAGGCCGAATTCGCAAAAATGCGAATAGGACTTCTGAAACAACTTTTGTGACCTTTTGATCTAGCCAATAAAATTTGTTCGCGTATCTCCCTTTAAGAAACCTGAGCATAGCTCTCACGCCATTAGAGCTATTGAGATCAAGCAAAAATAGTTTGATAGGAAAATGCCAGGACTTTCTCCGCTATGTGAAACATAATAGCCTCCCGCCAGAGGTTTGACCTCCAGAGGGTACCTCGTGACTTAATATGACTTGAGGTCTCGAAAGGTAAGAAAGTGACCGCGTTGTATATGAAATGAAAACCAGTAACAAGACACACACGATGACGTTTGATTCAGCGCTCTAGCTTGATTAGGTCAAAAGCTATCGTCAAAATACTGTTTTTGCCCCTGGTGACTTGTCAGGACGTCGGATAGGTCAAAAGGAAAATATTGCCCCTGGGATCCGTGAAGGGGTGTCCAAGAACGCTTTTCTGAGCAAGATAAACATTGACATTAATTTTTGTGGCTTTTAAATAAAAAGACAGCTTTTCCCATGCTTTTTCGATGGAATAGTTCACCTCGTGACCTGTACTCAGGTCACGAAATCAAAAATCCCGGATATGCATTTTGAGGACCCTGAAGGTTTCATGAATTACACGAAGCTTCAAATGGATCGGCTTAGAAATGTAGCTATGATAGAGCTCAAAAGGTGAAGTGAGGTGACCTTGGTTGACCTCGCCTGGTGACCTGACCTAGTGTGACCCAGAGTAAAAAAATTCAGGGATGATGGGAAAATGATTTGGTGAGAGAAAGACTCCTCAACTGCGGTGCTGTGCCCCGCTGTTTTTCTGCTATTCCGGAAAAACCTTAGGGAGGCCATCGATGCCCCCGGTGGGGCGAGGGTTAAGCTATTGACCTTATGAAGGGTAATAGTTGTAGTGCTTAACCCAAGTAAGGGGCGTCACCAAGGAGGGTATAGTAAATAAGAGACCCTATGAGGGCGTCAAAAGTGACAAAGGTGGATCCAGGATTTCCAATCAGGGGGTATACATAATCGGAATAGGGTGGTAGTTAGAGCCGCAAACATTATCGGGATGGGGCACCATCCGTACCAGGAACGAGTTGGGGCACATCCTATCGCGGTAGCACCGATACTAGCATTCTAGGGGGAGGGGCGTCCGAGGTGGAAGCAGTGGTAAATACAAGAAGGGGGGCTTGGAGGGGTCAAGCCCCTTGTACAGTCAGACTGCCTGTAGATAATGCGTTGCACACAATGGCGGGCAAGGCTTGAGCATGAATTACTATAATGATTTACTGGATCTGCCACTGATGAGAAGTGACATTTCAGGGGGCACCATTAATCTTTGAAGAAGAGACGTGACCATTTCAGGAGGAGCCGGGGGGGGCGATCTTGCCCCTTCCTCGCCCCCGCAGGGGCGCAGCCAGGGGGGCACAGGGGGCACGTGCCCCCATCGATCCCGGGGTGCCCTTTTGATTGCCAGGTGGTGTACCCTCTTTGGGCCGTGCCGCTCGAAATTTAGTGCCCTACGCCGTTGAGTCTAGATGGAACTAGGCTGCATTTAGCGATTTAAGCGATTGTTTGACAATTAAGTGCCTTTTTGGTCAGTTAGGGCATTCTGTCACCTTTCCAAGCACCCGGGAAGAGTATAGGCACGTAATCCGTTTCCAGATAATGCCTCATCGTCTCCAAGCTCATCTGGTGCCCCTTGGAGCTGATCATGTGCCCTCTGAGCTAATCTGATGCCCGCGTAGTCAATCTTGTGCCCCCTGAGAAAATAAGTGTGCCTTCTGAACCTATATAATACTCTCTGAGTTAGTTTGATGCCTCCGAGCTTGCCTGGTGTCCTTTTAGCTGTTCTAGTGCCCCTTGAGCTGATCTGGGCCCCCTGAGCTTATTTAATGCCTCCCGGAGTTGATCTACTGTCCAGGGGTGCAGCCAGGGGGCACATGGGGCGCGTGCCCCCATCACTGCCGGGGTGCCCTTTTGATTGTCAGGTGGTGTACCCAGTTTGGGCCGTGCCGCTCGAAATTTAGTGCCCTACGCCGTTGAACCTAGATGTAACTGGACCGCATGTAGCGATTGAAACTATTGTTGGACAACTTAATACCTTTTTTCGGTCAGCTAGGGCATTCTGTCGCCTTTCCAAGCACCCGGGAAGAGTATGGGCACCTAGTATGTGTTCACCTAATTCCTCATCATCGGCAATAATCGTACGGGGGAAGCTAATCTGGTGCTCCTTGAGCTCATCTCGTGGCCTCTCAGCTGGTATTGGCCCCTTGAGCTGATTACTTGCCTTCTAAGCTGATCTGGTGCCCCTGAGTCAATCGAGTGCCTCACTGATCAAATGATTGTGCCTCCTGAACCTATATAATGCCCTCTGAGTTAGTCTAATGCCTCCGAGCTTGCTTGGTGCCCTAATAGCTGATTTAGCGACCCTTGAGCTGATTCGGGCCCCCGAGCTGATCTCATGCCTCCCAAAGTTGATTCTGTCTCCTAAGTCAATATGATGCCTCTTCAGCTGGTTAGGTGCCCCCTCAGCTGATTATTGATGTCTCCTTAGATAGCCTGGCGCCCCCCTGAGCTGGTTTGGTGGGCCCTGAGCCCACCTTGTGTCCCCTGAGCTGTTATGTTGCTCCCTGAGCTGATTTAGGCTCATGCCATAGTCTGGGAGGCTGGGAGCTGATCTGGCCCCCGAGCGGATCGATCTGGTGCCACCTGAGCTGCACTAATGCCCCTGAGTCGATCTGGTGCCTCCTGAGCCCATCTGATGCCCTCTGAGCTAGTTTGGTGCCCCCTGTGCTAATCTGGTGCCCTTTAAGCTGATCTGGGCCTCCTTACGTGATTTCATTAGTAGCTCTAAAGCTCTAAGCTGAGCTCGGCGCACAGGGGCTGGTGAGGGCCCCTGAGATGGTATGGGGCTCCTGAGCTGATTAAGTGCCTCCTGACTCGATCTGGTATTCCCGAGCTGATCTGGGCCCCAAGTTGGTCGGGGACCCCTTATCTGATTGTTTGTCCCCGAGGCTGATCTGGTGCCCTATGGGCCGATCTGGTGTTCCCTGAGCAGCTCTGGGGCTTTTGAACTGCTTGGGCCCCGAGCTGGTGGAGGATTCCTGAGCTGATTTAGTGGCCATGACTTGATCTTGCCCCCTGACCTGACTTGAGGTTTCTGAACTCATCTGGGGCCTCAAGAGCTGATCTGGGGCCCAAGAGTGGATCTAGGTTCTGAGGGTACCCTGAGCTGGTGTGGGCGCTGAGCTTGTGAGAGCCCTTTAAGTTGGCTTGAGGCCCCCTGAGGTAATCTGGCGCCTTAAACTGTTCTGGGGCTTCTTGAACTGGTTTAAAGCCCTATGAGCCTATCTGTGGCCCATTGAGCTAGTCTGATGACCTCATCTCTGGAACCAATGAGCTAGTCTAGTCCCTGGGTGAAGCATGAGCTGCTCTGTGGCCCTGATCTACATCAGGGGCCCCTGAGGTGATCTTGAATAGATAGATAATAAGAACACAAGGCCAACTCCCATCATCTTGGGGCGGGGTCACTGAGCTAGTCTATTCCCTGGAGGCACAACTGGGGGGATGGGGGAAGTTGCTCTGGAGGCCTCTGATTCACACTTGGGGGCCCCAGAGCTGGTGTTGAATAGATGGGGAATCAAAACACGATGGAAACTCCCCTTGTAAACTAGGCAACCCTGGTTAGATAGGCAACCCACAAAGATACGGCAATTATTTTGCTTCATGACACAGGACTTCAAATGGTATACAACATGACCTTGACATGTCGTTATTTGACCCTGAACCGAAGTCATTGACCTCAGGTCATGGTCAAATATAAAAGTATCCCGTAACCTAAGAAGGCCATGTTGCATGCCATTCGTCTCGTTGAGCTGGAACAAACACATAAATGCCACCAGATGTCTTTTAAAATGCCGCCATATATCTTATTAAATGCCGCCAGATATGGGACTGCTCCACCAGATGAACCCTGTCCGTTTCCTTGGTGAGGCAAGATGAGGCTCCCCTTTCACGCATAGACACATTGTTACAGTGGCAATAAAGGTGAAATCAAACGGAAATAACTACTTCTGAAAGGCCCTGCAGAGAAAAAATCAGTTAGTGCCCAAGCACCTTATATCAAGTCGAGTTAATGCAGTAACATTCTTTTGTAGAACATACCAACTCCACCAGGGCTCTCCCGGTACCCGTCACCTTCTGGGGGAGAGGAACAAGGCCGACAGTTCAGGTAGCAGGGTGGTCTTGATGTAAGGTCAAAGGCATAAATTACCCCAACAAGGCAATAACATGCATGACCATGATTATTAGTATGAGCCAAATGGTCTCCATGACAACAAAATAATAGTTATACTGCGTTTAATTGAAAATTTTTAACACTCAGATAATTTTGTTTACCCTTGGTGACCACTGCTGACATGGCTATGGACCTAACCGGACATCTATTTGTGACATATCACATTTTTCAATTGAACAGCTTTTGAATGTTATCCAGAAATTTCGTCTTGCATTTCTAAGAGCGAGTTAGATTTCCACTTCGAAAAATCACTATGCATGGGCATAGGAATGACGTCATAACTCAGCGACCTGACCTGACCTAGCTAGGTATTTTTGTCAAAAATGTTAAAAATTTGTCAGGTAGCAGATACGCATACTGAAATTGCCTTAATACAAATACTTTTGGAATTATTTGCAAGAGAAACTGAGACTAGCAGGTCCAATGGAACACGCAATAGGTACCGGAAAACAAGCATCAGAGACGAAATTTTCACTTGCCTATGGTCGAAGTTTTTTGCAAGGTAGAACAATATCATCTGCACTCAAAGTCTCCATTTTAACCCTAGAATCACCTCCTGAGTGGCAATAGGTCTATTAAAAAAAATTCACCATCATTATCATCCCCCAACCTGGGCTGAGCTGGGCCCACAGAGGCTGATGAGGGCCCCTGAGATTGTATGGGGCTCCTGAGCTGATTAAGTGCCTCCTGACTTGATCTGATATTGCCTAGCTGGTCGGGGACCACTGATCTGATTGTTTGTACCCGAAGATAATCTGGTGCCCTATGGGCATCTGGTGTCCCCTGAGCAGCTCTGGGGCTTTTGAACTGATTGGGCCCCGAGCTGGTGAGGGATCCCTGAGCTGATTTAGTGCCCCTGACTTCAACTTGCCACCTGAGCTGATCGGTCTGGTGCACCCTGAGCAGATATACTGCCCCCTGAACTTAACTAATTCCCCCTGAGTTGATCTGGTGCCTGCTGAGTCATCAGTGTGTCTCCTAAGCCCATCTGATTCCCTCTGAGCTAGTCTGGTGCTCCATGGCTAGTATGGTGCCCTTTTAAGCTGACCTGGACCTCCTGGGTTGATTACGTGATTTCCTGAGCAGCTCCTAGGCTCTGAGCTCAGCTGTGCCCACAGGGGTTGGTGAGGGCCCCTGAGATGGCATGGGGCTCCTGAGCTGATTAAGTGCCTCCTGACTTGATCTGGTATTCCCGAGCTGATCTGGGTTCCGAGCTGGTCGGGGACTACTGATCTGATTGTTTGTCCCCGAGGCTGATCTGGTGCCCTATGGGCCGATCTGGTGTCCCCTGAGCAGCTCTGGGGCTTTTGAACTGATTGGGCCCCGAACTGGTTAGGGATCACTGAGCTGATTAAGTGCCCCTGACTTGATCTTGTCCCCTGACCTGACTTGGGGCCCCTGAACTGATTTGGGGGCCCCACGAGCTGATATGGGGCCCAAGAGCGGATCTGGGTTCTGAGGGTACCCTGAGCTGGTCTGGGCTCTGAGCTTGTGAGAGCCCTTAATGTTGGCTTGAGGCCCCCTGAGGTGAGCTGGCGCCTTAAACTGTTCTGGGGCTTCTAAAACTGGTTTAAGGCCCTATGAGCCTACTTGCGGCCCATTGAGCTAGTCTGACGACTTCATCTCTAGGGTCAATGAGCTAGTCAAGTCCCTGGGTGAAGCATGAGCTGCTCTAGGGCCCTGATCTACGTCAGGAGCCCTGGGGTGGTCTAGACAGATAATAAGAACACAAGGCCAACTCCCATCATCTCGGGGCAGGGTCACTGAGCTAGTCTAGTCCCTGGAGGCACAACTGGGGGGGAGCTACTCTGGAGGCCTCTGATCCACACTTGGGGGCCCCAGAGCTGATCTTGAATAGATGGGGAATAAGAACACGATGGAAACTCCCCTTGTAAACTAGGCAACCCTGGTTATATAAATTGCTTATTATACTGGTGGATTCTGGGAAGGGATGATAAAAAGGCATGTGCCCCTGAGCCCAGAGCATAGTCCCCTAAACCAGGATTTCTACTAATTAATTTAAATGAAGAACTAGTTTTCACAATTTTTAGCCCTGTCCCACCATCCCCATCCAAACCACCGGCCTGTTCACCTTTTCTTTACTCTTAACTGGCACCGATCCTTGATAATGTGGAACTCAATAAATGCGTTCAAAAGGTATCTCCCAAATTATTCCGGCAGGAAAAATTTTATTCTTCCAAAGTCACTATGCCACTCCTCGTCCCACGGAGACTGTGGGAGGCGAGTAACTTAATCCGCGTTCAACCAGGGCTCACTTGTCACGAAAAAACCAGCTGGTATAACAAATGAATTTTCGACTCTAAAATTTCTTAACTTGCACATGTTAACAGATATCACAGGCTCCGCTGATTTCTCTGATGTTAAGTACTTGTATGAGTTGGCCTATTTTCCCTTAAATCTATCTAAAACAGTCGTGTTTTGGCTAGTTCCGTGACATTTTGGTGATATTTTTTGGTTTTAATCGAGTTTTCCTTCTCCGTCAATGCTTAATTTGCATTTTTATTAAACCAAGATCCCCAAAAATGATATGAACAAAGATATAGTACGTTTTGTAGGTTGCATTAAAAAAGTGCCCTTTTTCTCCTGGGGTGCCCCTCAAAGTTGGTGTGCCCCCCATACCAAAGCTCTGGCTGCGCTCCTGCCGCCCCTAGTCCATAACTTTCACACCGAGTCCTCACTGCCGCCCTCGCCTTATCACTTGTATGTATGTATGTATGTATTTCAAGGATCACCAACAGGCATGGGCACCCACTGACAGGTGAAGTCAAAAGGTTTAAAACAACAAACATCAATACAGAAACAGGCACAGCCGATCGTCATTATCTCCTGTCACGTAAGTATAAAACAACGCGTTTCTTGAATTCGGTGACATTTTGATACCACACATCTACATCGCGGTTTGCATTTAAGAAGGCGTTGCACGCCTTCGGTATTCGGCAAAATAAACCGTTCCGGACGGTATTTATCCGGGCGTACATCACATGAAATGTAGCTCTGGTGCGGAGCTGCCGGGTGGGCACAGCCAGTGGGAGCTTAGAAAGCAGGAATGGAGAGCAGGAATGGAGAGAAAGCAAGAATGGAGACTTCCACTCTGATTCGCGCCACTCCTACTTCATGGCTATTGTCCCTGGCTCATCACTGCCGCCATCGACTTATGACTTTGCCCTGTTTTTTGCCGTCCCGGCCAATCACTGTTGCCTCCAGCTTATCACTTCCATCCTAATGTGTACTGTTCTTAGTCCATAACTACCGCCCTGGGCTCATCACTGCAGCACTGATTCTTACCGCCCGTGTTACCGTGTTAGGCTAAAAAATAAAGGACGCTTGGGCAAAAATAAAGGGCATGCACAGGTACAGTGGAATTGCCATCTTTATTAATATTTACACGCGCTGTTTATCGGCGTTTTGCTCTCTTTTCACGTAGTTTTAGTTTAAAGTCCTTCGCTTTCATTTTAATTTCCATCCACTCCGTTATTCCGAAGTTAGAATCTAACCCCACAACACTGATATGCTCCAATCGTGGACAGATTTACAACTCAGATTGGATTCTTTTAAGACGTGTATGGAGCTTTGGTATTTTGCCTAAAAAGCAAACATGTTTGGAAAAAGCTGTTAAATTCATGCCCAACATTCACCCATTAAGGCCCGGTGGGCCATTTTTGGATGGTCGTTTCAAAAGGGCCTGTGCGTATCGCTTTACACTCTATGATCGCTGGAATCATGGTGGCATGAAGCGAAAGCCCGATAGTTGCTGTTAAACCGAAAAAAATGCTGCGTTGCACCGTAGGATTCAAAATTTTAGGGGCTTAAATTCGGCCGTTTTTACCATTCGTGACCTTAGACCATGGGCGTCGAACGTGGGGGGACGGGGGATGCGCCCGCCCCCCCGTTGGCCAACCAGGAGGAGACGTCCCCCAAAAAAAAAATTTGGGTCAATCGTCATAAATGCTGTCAGGTAACGAATATGCTCAAAATTCGCCTCCCTGGTCAGCACCAGCCCGGGTCCGTCCCCCCTGCGAAGATTTTGTGGCGGCGCCCCTGCCTTAGACTACTAATTTGCATATCATGGAAAAATGAGGGCAGCTGTGAATATGATAATACCAAAAATGCAAGAGAACTTATGGAACAGAATGATATATCTATAATGAGTTTTGATCGGTGTGTGTAAAGCTGGGTTGACGCCGGTATTTTGAGCGACCAATTTTGGACCGCCGGGCCACAGCGGCAAGTGCAAGTTGAGTTCGTTGCCGCGGAAACGCTGCGCGTGGCGGCATTGTTGTGGCATTGTTGTGCCGTAAACCTTGGCTGTGAACAGCGGCTGTCGTGGATTCAGACCAGTAGCAGGGCGGCCAAATCACGTGACATCAAAACAATTTCAGGCCAGCTGATGACAAATCTGCCGATTCAGGAGATACCCGAAATAGCGTGTGTTATAAAAACGACAGAGGCAACGGAGCCCAAAATCACACAAACATGGTTTTTGAAGAAAAAATCGAGGGGCAAAGCGGTGGCAATGGAGGGCTGGGGGAGGGGAATTGCCCAGTTCCCCGCCCCGGGCCACCTTAGGACAGGGGCGGATGCAGGCCGACGGTTGGGGGGCAACGGGAAAAAATCGTGAAACATGTTTTTTTAAGGAAATCTGTAAAAATCTGCAAAAATCAGGGGCTTTGGGGGCGACTGCCCTGTTGCCCCCCCACATGGATCCGCCAGTGCCTTAGGGCAACAGAGGGCTAGAGGGGGCGTGGGGGAGGCAGCAGAGGGTGGGGGAAATGCGTTTTTCGTCCCCCTGGACAATGGGTCCAAGCAGTGGCGATACAAGGAAGTTGGGGAGGCTCAAGCCCCCTAGTTCCACGGGCGGATCCAGAACCGCCGATCGTGAATAGGGGGGCACCAGAGTCGGATCAAGCCCGAAGCTTGGGGGCAATGGAGCCCAAAATCGTGACAAAATATGATTTTTTAAGATAATCTAGGAGAAAAGCGGTGGCAACGGAGGGTGGGGGTGCCCCGTTTGTCTCCCCGGGTGAGCCACTTGGCCCTGGGGGCGCCAAATCCTGTCGCGGGCGCCGATTTTCGCATCCTGAGGGGGGAAGCGAAAGTTTGGTCTTTGGTTCCGAAAAAATCCTGGCATTTCCCGGGACGTCTCCAACACGGTCAACATCTGATATCTGTGACCTCGTTTAACCTTGAAGATATTGACCAAGGTCAATGAAACTTGGTAAAAATGTAAAACAGCTCGGCCACCACTAAGCCTCAAACGCACGTTTTTTTAACTTTCTTGGTTTCCGAGACCTTAGGGGGGCCTACCAGCCCCCTCCAGTGCGCGTAAGTTTCAGACTCCCTCCAGTGCGCATGTTCAACGTTTCGCATATATCTGTCACTGTTTCTGCGGACGAATGGAATATCACGTGCCTTGAACGCCTTGAAATATGCGAACTGTGCCGTTCGGTACAAGCGCGTTGAAATTCAATGAAATAATACTTTTCAAAAACATTGTATTTAATGAGTGGAGGCTACGAGGAGCTCTCATTCAGCAAGCAGCACAACATACAGCAAATCGCATACTCTACTTCATTCGTCAACGGCTTCTGATGCAAAACTAGCGATCCCTTGAATTGCACCTACATGCCATCAAAGCTAACTATCCAAACTATCCAAACTGCTTGACGAGCTGAAAGGACGTGGTCTGGGCGCCAGTGGGACTGTTCGTGAGAACAGGCTGGACAAGTGCCCTGTCACGCCTCTGAAGGATATGACAAGGGGCAAACGCGGAGCCTACGAACAGCACTTAGACACGACTTCAGAAGTCCTTCTGGTGCGCTGGAAAGACAATAAAGTGGTGAACGTGATGACCAACTTCGACACGGCTGTACCCGTGACCACGACGAAGCGCTATGACTGAGGCGTGAAGGGACGGGTGGATGTGCCACTGCCCAACCTGCTAAAGACGTACAACGCTGGCATGGGAGGCGTAGACCTCCATGACTGGTTGCCGGGCAAGTACGAGATCTCGATTAGAGGAAAGAAGTGGTACTGGTGTCTGATCACGAGAGCTCTCGACATGGCGGTAGTCAACAGCTGGTTGCTTCACCGCTCTGCAGTGGCCTGACAACAGCAACTGACGCTGCTTCAGTTTCGCCGGGACATCGTCACTCATGGCGGCTGCCGGTGCCAACAACGGAGCTGTGGAGAAGCCGATTAGCTTCAAGCGCACGCACGCCACTTGGATTCCTAGAAGCCTCCGGTACCACGTCGTGGGTCACCTGCCTGGTGTCCTAAGCTCCCGCCGTCGCTGTCAGCGGGAGAGCTGCAAACGGAGGTCTTCCAAGAAGTGCGTCAAGTGTGATGTGCCTCTGAGCCTGCCCTGCTTTGCAGCGTATCATCAGAGCGTGTAAGCGAAGCGGGCCAGCTGGAATATGTTTTGAGGCGAGGAGAGTGATTGGCTGTTCAGGTTGTCTGCTACTCGAAATATATTTCAAGACCTCATAAAGTGTTGCTATCCTTTGCCTAGTTCGCAGCCCAGTAATAGAGTGTCAGGATTCAGCAATGCTTCTTTGTTGCATATTCGTGCAAAACTAGTTTATGGATTTTGACACATGTAGCCTGCAATACACATTACTGCCAGTTGGCTGAATTTGCAATGGCTGGGCAGATATCAATACTGTTCTTGCTATTTAAGGTGGCAATTTAAAGAACAAATAACATGAAATTGTCCCGCAGTCACAGTTCTGTAGTTAGATTTTGTTCATGGCCGAGAGGGAGGGTAACTGACGGTACCAGCGTTCATAAGTATACAATCACTATGCCGCAACCACTCGAAACTTTCCTGGTCATGCAGTGTGACCGTCCAGCATATCCTTACAACTACGCCCATTGAGCAAATTAAAACGGTCATAAATCTGACACATGCGCCATTTGGAAACGTGACGCCTGCCCTTCGGCTACGCGGCCGTCCGGTCAGTCGGCGGCTGCGCGTAGGGTCATCGCTGGGGCCGGCGGGCCATTTTTGGACGCATCTATATTTCAAAAACTATAAAGGCCAAGATTTTGACATTTTCAGGATTTCTTATTGCCGTTATCGGAAGACTGCAAAATATTACGGAAAAAATTCCAACGTGAACTTGGTCCGGGCCTTAATGGGTTAAAGGCAATGTGGCACCTTAATAAGGTGATTTTAACTTAGACCGCCAAGTTGTAAAGCATGCCCGAAAACCTGGTGCTTAATATAGGTAATTTGTTTTGAAACTCAAATTTCCGTGGAGAAAAACTAAAAGCCTACCTGAAATGTATCCCAAATGCACCCCAGCCAGGCGACCACAGTTGTCAGCTGTTGGTGTGACGACAGCGCTGACGTCACGGTGGGTAATCAGCCACTTAAAGTCATTGAAGCCTGTTGAATATGGTAGTAGTTTCCAGATAATGACGTCATCCACAGGCAGTTTTATTTGTCACACTAAAGGAACATTTTAAAAATCGAAATATTGAGCTTATTGTAAATTTGTCGGGGGAAATCATTGACGTTTTCAGGATTTTCGGCTAAAAATACCCCTAGTTACACTAAATTCCTGGATTAGACCAAGGTGCCACATTCCCTTTAAAATATAATGTCCCTGTGCTATAAAAGGCAAAAAAGCGAAACAGATTTGGTACAATGAGGGGATGCCGCCCCCGCAACGCCGCTGCCCCTATGGGATACCGCCCCCCCAAACCGGCTAAGCATCCCCCATAGATTTTAGGAAAATTACACCCTTGATCGCAGGGGCCCTTTTCGACCGGTCCCCCAGCGAAATCCCGGTTACGTCCCCGGAATAACGTGGTTTTATTCCCCACGGCTGGAAACCGCCTTCCATGTCCGATCTGACACCGTGGTGATGATCCTTTTACACCCACGTCAATATTCTCTGTAATTGGGCAAGTGTGCCTCTCGGTAGTGGCCCGGATAAAATAAAACAAATAAAATAAGAAGGAGGGTCCGCCGACCCCCTCCTCTCCCTTGGCTACGCCACTGGAATCGGTGTGTGGCGTGGAAAGCCTCAAAACAACGTCTTGAGGCGATTTAAAATCGGAAATGCGACTACTCATTTGTTTTTCTCCTCACGCGCGGTGGCACTTGAATGCGCGGTGCCA